>PVNU02002544.1:0-21129 GCA_003013855.2 Liriodendron chinense | reverse complement strand
TGGAAGCCTGCCACATGTTACTCGGGCGGCCATGGCAATCGGATCGAGATGTGACACACGGTGGATGGGAAAATATATACATGTTCACCAAGGATGGTCGAAAAATTATTTTGGCTCCTATGACACCAGAGAAATACCCCAAAGCTTCTAAAGTGGAGGGGAACTCTCTCCTTACCATTCGCGAGTTTGTTAAGGAGTCAAAGGAAACGGGCGAAATATATGCCGTTATGGTAAAAGGCGAGGAGCCAGGATCCTCTAATATTCCTCAACGCCTTAAACCGCTGCTAGAAGAATTTCGAAGTACTTGGCCTGGAGAGTTACCTGATGAGTTGCCTCCCATGCGACACATACAACATCACATCGACCTTGTCCCAGGGTCCAGTTTGCCCAACCGACCGCACTATCGGATGAGTCCGAAAGAGTGTGAATTCTACAGGAACAAGTGGAGGAATTGATTCGTAAGGGTCTCATCAAAGAGAGCATGAGCCCATGTGACGTTCCGGCAGTCCTTACCCCAAAGAAAGACGGAACTTGGCGCATGTGTATCGATAGCCGCGCGATCAATAAAATAACAGTTAAATATCGATTTTCAATACCGCGGTTGGATGACATGCTTGACATGCTCGAGGGCTCTAAGGTGTTCTCAAAACTGGACTTACGGAGTGGTTACCATCAAATCCTTATTAGGCCAGGTGACGAGTGAAAAACGGCCTTCAAGACCAAGGAAGGGCTATATGAGTGGTTGGTTATGCCCTTCGGTTTGACCAACGCACCAAGCACCTTCATGCGTTTAATGAACCAAGTGTTGAAGCCGTTCATTGGCCGTTTCGTTGTCGTTTACTTTGACGACATTCTAATATACAGTCAGGATGAAACGGAGCACATGACCCATATCAGAAAAGTGCTACATGTAATACCCCGAAAATTTGGGCGCACGAGTAAGTACACGAGTGCAGTTTCACACGTGGAAAATTTAAATTATGGGTTGTGTTGTTCACACGCACACACGCACGTATATACTTTTATATGCATTTCTAACACTTTGTAAGGCCTTTGAAAACTCAGTATATTAGCTAAATCAATAAACTGACCATTTAAAAGGATCTATCATTTGCTAGACCGGAGGATCTTAACCGTCCACTCCGATTTCGGAGTACCGATCGATGTAAACCGCCGTGCATCGCCCTGTACACATGTCTGTCCATAAGATTGACCCATACATCGTGTCCGTCACAAAGCAGGTGCTTAGACCAGTGATTTCTTAGCCCTATGAGCCTGCTCGGGTGTGGTTGTAACACCCTAAGATTTTAGAATAATCTAAATTATAATTGGTTTAACTATTAAGAATTAAATAAATGTAATATAAATAAATTAATATTAATAATCCGTAAGAAATTATGGTATGGCTCCTTCATTAAAAAGTGCTCAACAGGAACCCTAGGATAGTATGGAAGTAGCAGACTTCGCAAAACTTATAAATTTACAAGTGCTAGGGAAAGTACCATTAGTCAACTTAAGTTATAGGACCAATTGCAAGTTTTATGATTTCTGGAAATCATTTTCACGCGAAACTCTACATATTAGTTCTAGGACACGATCCAACTATACACGTCGAATTTTAACCCTCCGATCATCCTACAAACGCCCTAAACAGAAATCGGGCCATAAGTGGGCCACCGTAGCTCAGATCTGCCTCATTTTTTTTGTGTCACACCTCTAAATGTGATGGCCTACGAATGATTGGAGCGGATCTTGCATATACATCGTGGTGGGACCCACTGTGTACAATGCGTGGCTGGCCACGCCGGTCAACCGCGCGTTGACCGCGCGTCTTACGCGTTACGGGCGAACGCCCGTTTTCGGACGCTGATCAACGGCAGCGTCACCGCGGCTGCCTTTTGTGGGCCACACTGTCCATCACTGTGGACCCAGTGGATGATCCAAGCCGTCCATCTGGTGCGTCCCTCGCACGGGCTTTGAGGGTAGGTGACTTCAACGATTCGGGTGATTGTTCGGTCCACCACAGTCCGTCAAACTCGAACCTAAGATTCTAGAAACTCCTAGATCTACGGATTTGCGATGCATGGGTGGGCCAGACCTCTTCCAAACCTTCGTGTGGACCCCACCTAGCTTTCCAACGAGCTTCATATGCGTAGGAGTCCCAAAAACTATGTAGTTTCCTTCTTCTACTCGGAAACACATCCGAGAATCATCCGCAACTGTGGATTTCCGTCCGTCTTCGAGCTAATATAGGGGCCATGGTAGGTCTCTCTTTTCCTCCTACGAAACGCAGGAGAGAGAGAAAGAAGTTGTGAGAGTGAGAGAGGAGCGATAGAAAGAGAAGCAGCGGTAGAAAGAGAGAGTGAGAGGCCGAGTACGGCTGCTGTTACTGCCAGTGTCACTGTTGCGGCTGTTGCTGTTGTTGAGACTCTTGCTGGGGCAGCAAGAAAGAGGAAGAAGAAGAAGGAAAAGAAGAAGAAAAGAAGAAGAAGAGAAGAACGAGAGAGAGAGAAAGAGAAACGAGAGAGAGAGAGAGAGAGAGAGAGAGAGAGAGAGAAGTAGCAGCACGTGCTGCTGCTGTTGTTGACGCTTGTACTGCTGCTGCTGTGATGCTGGGGCAGCGGTCCAGGTTAAGAGAAAGAAGAAAGAAAGAAAGAGAGAGAAAGAAGAAGAAGGAAGAAGAAAGAAAGAAAGAAAGAGAGAAAGAGGGAGAGAGAAAATGTGTATGAGAGAGAGAGAGAGAGAAGAGAGAGGTAACGGGTGAGAGGGAGAGGTTTCCATACCGTTGCCATTGCTGCTGTTGCTGGGGCAGCATCCCAAACAGAGAAGGAGAAAGAAAGGAGAAAGAGGAAAGGCAGAAGAAAGTTCTTCTCGATTCCAATCCAAGTCGACTTGCTGAGCGACTCGCTGAGCCAACTCATATTCGAGTTTGGGCATGTGTGGAGCCTATAGTTCATCATACTGTGAGTGATTCATCCCACGTAACTTTCTTGTTAATGTTTTTTAGTGTTCTTCCTTGTTTAGGTGCAAGTTATAAGACTACTTTTCTAGTTAGGATTGTAGGCGTACTTTAATACTCTCCCTTATCATGGCATCATAAGTATAGGATTAATCTATCTAAGTTTCTCTTTTAACTAGGTTCTTAGAATTTTACTTTATCATTTCATGTAATTATGGCATCTTAGGTAGTAGAGTTACCTATTCCAGTCTCTCTATAAATTTTCGTGAATTTTATCTTGTTCTTGAATATAGAATGAATCCTAGGTAAGGGATCCGTCCATGTCCTATCTCTATATCCATAGAAGCTCATCGCTAATTATCATGTTCTTATTTAATTAATCTTCTCAAGTTTTCGTTTCAATGCACATGTTAGAATTCTATGACAGTTCGATTTAGGATTAGTTACATATGACGTAAGCATCATGCAGTACTGGATACATGTAGTATTCTTAAAATTCCCCGTGACATCATTCTCAAACTTCCCGATAAACAACAACTTAGGGTTCGACAGTATACAATACATCACCCTTGAACAATGTTAGCCTGTCAACGCACTAGATCTTACGCAATGACCTTCCCAAATCCCTCGATCAACGATAACTAAAATTAGATAAAGAATTAACTATCTGAATGAAAATAACATATGCATGGTGTGATTCGAATTGAGTTGATATGCATTGTATGCTTGAAGAGTGCTTCCATAACTCATGACATACATACATTTATACACTGCGACAGAACATGAGCATGGTTGATTTAACTCATGGCGTGCATGGTTGATTTGCCGCCTCGTTGTACCGGTTAGGTGAGCATGGTTGATTTGCGACAGGTTCCTAATGTTCAGTGGCAGCGAGTTCTGGTCGTTTCACTTGTTGAGCATGGTTGATTTGCTCGGTTGGATCAGTGGTGCATGGTTGATTTGCCCACTGGCGTGCATGGTTGATTTGCCGCCTCGTTGTACCGGTTAGGTGAGCATGGTTGATTTGCGACAGGTTCCTAATGTTCAGTGGCAACGAGTTCCTAGACGTTTATTGCTCTCGCACCTATCATAACATACATGACATCATGATAATCATGTGACATTTATAATAAATCATAAAGTGTATCAATCATAACCTTATCCTTGTATATTTCATACAATTCTATCCGTTGATGATTCATCTCCTATCTCTTATTAACTGGAATATTACCTGTGATGGAAATGACCTCACTGGGCTTTTAGCTCACCAAAATCACCACAGTTCTTGCAGGTTCACAGGAAGAAAAAGACATAGACGGAGCAAAATACTCAGAGGGTCACATATCACACGAGCGTCGAATGAAATCGATTTGTTTTAGTTTTGTAAAATTCAATGTAATAAGACATTAGTGGAAGAGAAACTTTATATTTGGGATTTACTTTAGTTATGCGATGTGTGGAATGGAATCTCATGGAATCTACGCTCAAATTTTAAATTCACACCTCGGAACTCGGGCTTTAAGTTGTTGTACTCGAGTCCCGAATTTCGGGGCGTGACACTACAAGTGTTGGCCGACAACAAGCTATACTTAAATCTGAAAAAGTGTAGCTTCTTAACTGATCAATTATTGTTTCTGGGGTTCATTGTGTCGTCCACGGGTATCCAAGTGGACGAAGAAAAAGTTCGAGCTATTTGGGATTGGCCGACTCCGACGAACATTCATGAGGTACGAAGTTTTCATAGGTTGGCGACCTTCTATCGTTGATTCGTGCGAAACTTCAGCAGTATCGTCGCGCCGATTACCGACTGTATGAAGAAGGGTCCGTTTCAATGGACCGAAGGGGCTGAGAAGAGTTTTACAGGAATTAAACATCGGTTGTCCACTACCCTGGTCCTGGTACTCCCTAATTTTGATAAGTTATTTGAGGTAGAATGCGACGCATCTATTGTCGGCATTGGGGGAGTCCTTTCTCAGGAGGGCAGGCCGGTTGCCTTTTACAGTGAGAAACTCAGCGACGCACGACAGAAGTGGTCGACTTATGAACTTGAATTATATGCAGTGGTTCAGGCACTCCGCCATTGGCGCCATTATCTTATTCAAAGAAAATTTATACTATACACTGATCATCAGGCCTTAAAATTTGTCAATACTTAGACTAATGTGAATCGTATGCATGCTAGATGGATTTCGTTTTTACAGGAATTCACGTTCGTTCTGAAACACAAGTCAGGTCAGCAGAACAAGGTGGCAGATGCACTAAACCGACGTGCATCCCTTCTTATTACAGTGAGCAGTGAGGTGATCGGATTCGACTATCTCAAGGAACTTTATGACGACGACGAGGATTTTGCAGATGCATGGAAAAAGTGCCAAGAGGGTCACCCGAGTGACCTTCTAATTCAAGATGGTTTCCTCTTCAAAGAAAATCGACCTTGCATTCCGCAGAGTTCGTTACGGGACAAAATTATTATCGAGCTGCATGGCGGTAGCCTCAGCGGTCATCTAGGACGAGATAAGACTCGAGCGATGGTGGAAGAGCGGTATTATTGGCCGCAACTTGCTCGTGATGTTAGCAGGGCGGTACAACGATGTTATATTTGTCAAACCGCTAAGGGACAATTTCAAAATACAAGTCTTTACACGCCATTACCTGTGCCAGATGCCCTTGGGAGGATTTATCTATGGATTTTATATTACGGCTCCCAAGAACACAACCCGGCATGGACTCAGTGTTCGTGGTGGTAGACCGATTCTCCAAGATGGCACACTTCATTTCGTGCAAGAAGACCTTTGATGCGGTTCACGTTGCGAACCTTTTCTTCAGAGAGGTTGTGCGACTACATGGGATTCCTAAGACGATCACTTCAGACCGGGACACAAAGTTCGTTAGCCACTTTTGGCGAGCCTTGTGGAATCGGTTCGGTACACGACTTCACTTTAGCAGTGCTTATCATCCACAAACAGATGGGCAGACTGAGGTCGTCAACGGCACATTAGGGAATTTCATCCGTTGCCTTTCAGGTAACAAACCGAAGCAGTGGGACATGGCCCTAGCTCAAGCAGAGTTTGCGTTCAACAACATGGTAAACCGATCAACAGGAAAATCTCCGTTCCAGATTGTTTATGGGTGCGTGCCTCGTCACACACTCGATTTGGTTCCCCTGCCCAAGCTTCCGGGCATGAGTGTTACAGCTGAACATATGGTAGACCGAATCATGGACATACATGCAGACGTGCGCAACAAATTACAGACTTCAAACGAGAAGTACAAAGAAGCGGCAGACAAGCATCGACGCGCCAAAGTGTTCGAAATAGATGATCAGGTGATGGTCCACCTACGTAAAGAGTGATTTCCTACCGGGACCTACAACAAGTTGAAACACAAGAAGATTGGACCGGTACCGATCATTCGCAAGATCAATGACAATGCCCACGTTATTGATCTTCCGGATGACATGGAGATTTCAAGGACTTTCAACGTGGCAGATCTGTACGAATATCATGAACCAAAGCTGGACGAGAACTCGGGGTCGAGTTCTTTCGAAGTGGAGGAGATTGATGTAGAACGGGTCGCTGACTATTTCATGGCCCAGATGGAGCAAAAGAAGACCAGTCGGGGTCGAAAGTGATCCGGACCGTCAGGACCGTAAATCGGTCGTATCTCACAAGCCGGAATGAGTTACGGGACGTATAATATATCAATTTGGGGTAGCTCGAGCTACTTTAGCCAACCAACCCGCTACTTTAGCCAACCAACCCGCGAGATTCGACCTTATCGACGATCATTAGGCTAGTTTATTTTCAGTTTTACTATTTATAATAAGTTTTAATTCGATCATAACTTTGCATCTGTAGGGTTTTAGAGTTAGTGCCCAACATGAAAAGGGCTTAGAATATTTAGTAGAACAACGTGGTTGAGGCCGTTTGATAACTTTCTATTGTTGGCCGAAAACCAAGAGTTCTAGTAGGATTGAACGACTTCTATAAATAGTAAGTTTACTATTTATAGTAAGTTGCGTTTTCTAGGAGTTTAAGTTGGAGTTTGATTCTGATACTTTACCTAGGGTTTAGTTTCCTATTTATATGCATTGTAATTTCGTTTTTATTATTTTCAATCATCGATAAAGCAATTATTTGGAATTAAATTCCTCTTTTTATCCTTTATTTCTTCTCGTGGAATCGAGAAACTATCGGTTAGGGAGACGGTGATCGACCTACCACGTCCTCCCTGCGTCATATATGAATATAAATTTTCATGGTGTACAGGAAATATCGTTGGTATTTCCATGACACTGGCTAGCATATACATGTCCTAGGTGGTCTATCACAATAATTGCTGAAATGCTTGGATTTTAACTTCTTCCCCAAGCAATTTCAATTAACTTGGTGACCTAAGCTTGTCGCATATGTTTGGACGCAAGGACGAGTACTTAATACCCGTCCAGTCCATTGAAGAGAAACTACAGCGTTGTGTTTCATGGAAAACTAAGGTAGCTGGTCCAACTAGCATAGGACTGGTTTTAGGCAAAGTGCTTACCTCCGCCTATTGAACTTGGTATAGATTATCAATGACAACGCTAATTGGGCTATTTTTGGGCCTAAGAAATGCAATGCCTCCGCCTATTGAACTTGGCATAGATTTTCAATGCCAATAATTAGTATGTTAATATTAGCCCATCGATGGGCTTGGATTGACCACAGAATCGATTTGGGCTGAGGTCCATCAAAATGAACTTTGTGAGTTGTGTTGTGTTGGGGTCAGGCCTCCCTTTCTCATACATGTGTTGTATGATTCTAGCATCTGATGGACTTAAGCTGGATGCAAGCTAGAAAGCCGGTTCCTTGGGCTAGCTAGGCTGGCTGATCCCCTGGCCTATTTTCAGGTCTACACAAAACAAGAAGGTTTATCCAATCAAATTTTGTAACGGACATATATGAGCTGGGTCAGGTATAGGTTAGAGTTAGGCCGAACTTGACCTGATTATTAATAGGTAGGGTTCATTTTTACGGGGAGAGAAGCAACTGCACCCAGACAGGACGGGTAGTGTTCATTTAATTTGTTAAGGTTCTTAGGTAGGAAGACGCCAATCCAATTGGAACTAAGGTTGAGCAAATTGGAGTCAGGTGATCCGGTGACATACACTCAGTATTGCAGTCGTTGGGATAACTGGAATGACGCGGTTTACTAGGTACTAGCCTTTTGTTGGAGGTGTTATCTTAAGCGGTCATTCAGTGGCACCAACCATCATAAGTTTACAGTGGTACATCTAGCCTGTCCATTAGTCACCTCAATAACCCCACAAGGCCAAAAAATTTGCAATCCAACCTGCCGATAGGATTAAAAAAAAACACCTAGATGAAGAGGCCACATAAATATCATCTTGATCCAAAGCTTTTGTGGCCCATAAAAAGTTTTTAATGGTCAATCACCATTGTTTCCAGTACTATAGTCCATCTGAGATTTGGGACAGCTTCTTTTTCTAGATCAGAGTGGGCCGCACAGTCTGGGGTCCCAGCCAACTCAGTGGATCCGGGGTCTCACCTAATCCACTCCTCCGCAGCACTGCCTAAAGAAAGTGACGTTTCACTCCTGTCCCAGCAGCTCTATGTGGTCCCATCATGATGTACATGGATCGCCTGCTCAGTAAAGTCTCTGTGGCCATCGCGATGTATGTGTCATATCTACGCCATCCATTTCTTTTCAGATCATTAGGGCATGGATCAACAATAATTTTAGCATATATATCCAAAGCTCAAGTAGACCCCACCACAAGAAACAATGGGAATTTGATACCTAATGTAGAAAAGTTCTTGGATCCATGGAAGTTTTAGATGAAGTCGATATTTGTGTTTTCCTTGGATGATTTCTTCGTCACCTTGTAAGCAGGTTGTATGACAATTAAACGTCATTGTCGGCCCCTCGGAAGGTTTAGATCAAGTCCATATCCCCATTATTTCCTGTGGTGTGGTTCACTTGAGCTTTGACAGTTGATTTATACAGCTATCCACCGAGGGCATTTGAACGTGAGATTTATGGTTGAGCAAATATATTGTTACCTTACGTTGCACCCTAGCTTGACGGAAGCGTACTGCATTGAGTAAGTAAACTCTGTGGGGCCAAATGTTATTTATGTATTTTATCCACTCCGTCCATCCATTTTACCAGATAATTTTAGATCTTGAACCCACAAATGAAGCATATTCAAATCTAAAGAGGACCACACCATAGGAAACAGTGTTAATTGAATGTCTACTGTTGAAAAGTTTTTGGAGGCTATAGAAGTTTTGGGTCAAATTGATGTTTGTATTTTCCCTTCATCCATGTCTGTGTGATCTTATGAACAGGTTGGATGACAAATAAAAATCACTGTGGTCGGTAGGAAGGCTTCAACGGTGGAAATCATTATTCCCATTGTTTCCTGTGGTATGGTCCACTTGAGCTTTGTATATGCTTCAATATTTGGCTTAACCCCAAAAATGATCTGGAAATATAGATGGACGGCGTGAATGAACTGCATACATTCATGGTGGGCCCAACAGAGTTTACCCAGGTACGATAAGAGCCCGCTGGGTAACTCAAGAGTCAGGACGCAATCCGATTTCCAGTTTGACCACTTCCCGAGCGCGACTTTGACTCAACAAGACGAGTCATCCAGTGAAGTCGATTGCGTACTGAGTTACTCAGTACGCCTAAGCGAACTGAGTAAACTGGGTGGGATCCACCATGGTTCTGTGTCTTTTATTCATACAATAGATCTGCTTTTCCAGACCATTTTAGGGCGTGATACAAAAAATTGAATAATATCCGAAGCTCAAGTGGACCTCACCACAGGAAACAGTGAGAATAATGATATCCACCATTGAAACCTTCCTAGAGCCGACACTGATGTTTATCTATAATCCATCCTGTTCATAAGGTCACACAGACATGGATGAAGGTAAACACAAAATCAGCTTAATACAAAACTTCTGTTACCCCCAAGAAGTTTTCAACAGTAGGTTTTCAATTCAAACTGTTTCCTATGGTGTGGTCCACTTGAGCTTTGGATATGCTACAATTTTTGGTTCACGCGCTAAAATGATTGCTCATAAAATAGATGGACGGTGTGGATAAAAGATATAAATTATGGTGGGCCCCACAGAGTCTACTAAGTACACAATATACCTCCATGGTCCAGTGGGTACGTTTTTCAATGAAAGATTATTTTAAGAAATCATCCAGTGGACTAAGTGCATGGAAATTTTTCCATGCACCTACTTGCTTTTTGACGACTCCATCCATCAGGATCGCCCATTCTATTTAGTCCCTTCTTCACAATCTTCTAAGAAAAAATAATTCTGCTCGGATGGTCAGGATGATACTGACGATAAATTCAAATGGCATGAAAAATGGATGAACAGGATTGTCCATAGAAGACAGGTCAAGTCACATGTTTAGAACCATCCTAGTGATATGGTTTTGGCAGTAATGGAAGAAGAGGGCATTGGACCTAATCTATGGCCAGGATTCATGATGCTGATTCCCTAAATCCAAATGCAATTAGGTGTATTGAAAGGTTATAATACACTGAGAGCACTTGATCATATATCATTGGAAAATGAGAACTGTAATACATTCTTTGAAAATTCCACATGTAACGACCCGAGATTTTCGACTCTCGTGTATAACACGACGGCCGAATTCCCAAGTAATTTATGGAATAATTAATTTGTCAAATAATAAAATATAGCATTCAAGCACAATGGCGGAAACAATTATCATCTTATTCTATTAAACTTACTACGTCATCATCAATGTTTAAATAAGGGAACCAACCAATATCCATACTGATTAATTAAAATACAAAACCATGTCTTCTCTTGAAGACTTATTACAATTCCACAAATGTATCAACTACTCAAAAGAAATATTTAATAAATTTCTCTAACATCGTCGTCCGCCATGTGATTATACGAACCATGGAACTCTTCTCCTTGAAAATCGAGTTCATTACCTGGATCTTCACCTGCATCATCTAAATTGTGTTTGGGATAGCGTTAAACGCTATCATAGTGGGGAATATTTCCTCCAAGACAATCAAGAATAATAATAACGGTACAGAGTAAACGCAAGCAGTATATTATCATTTAATCAAATCAAAACAACCAACTAAAAATCTTTGTTAATGCGATGCATGGAATGCATGCTCTGGCTAAGGCACCCTGGCTAGAATCACAATACATGAAGTGGGAGACTCCCTGTTACGATTTCATGCTAGCCACTAGTCACCAGAGGTTCCTGGGACGCACAAGCCCATAGTTTTGCCCGACCACATGAGAAACGGGACGCTCATAGCCCAAATCTACACGTGACAGTGTACGGGAGAAGTAGGACGCTCTAGCCTATTCTCAATTCCGTACACCCACATGGAGCCAAGTGAATGCATGACTTTAGTTTCACCTTTATTTAAGTGTTTTCGCATACAATCGATTTAAATAAAACTCAATGGTCACTATGGGGAGTCGCAAGCAACCCAGCATAGGCCGACAGCACGAGATTAGTGTCCATAGCACCAACCCCGGCTCATGAGAATTTGTATACCATTAGTGTCCACTCATTGTCCCGTTTTATGATTCATCATGTCCCAAAAAGCCAATGTTGTACTTCATGACCAAATTCATTAAAGTACTCATGTAATGTAAATGGATCCAATCAAGCATCAAGTACACGTAAGGATCCATTGACAAACAATCACTTCATTCTTTCAGTTAAGTCAAGAGATATTCTTCCATCATGGACACCTCTCACGGGTTCCATCTCTCTACATCGAATAATTTTACCAACTTAGGGACAAAGAGTATACAATAATGGGATGTCCATATGATGATCTTATACACATATTTCATATCACAATATGAAAACTAATGTTATTTGTAAAACACAGATTAAAGAAATAAGGGCATAGATTTTACAAAGATAGATAACACAAATACACATGCTTCTTAGTAAAAAAATTTAAACAAGGAATCACATCATCATATAATGATATTCATTACAAATCCCACATTAAACTTCATGTTATATGGATCAGTATTTCAAAACAAAATAACTTCACATGCCACAAAAGAAACTTATGATAATTATAATATTATTAATGAAAGGCTTGAAGGAAAATCCTCACCTTAGGATGGACTTAGAAGAAGATGGTTGTAGAAGATCCTAGTCGCTGGAAAAATATGAGAAAGAACTCTCTTCTTCTTCTTCTTCTTCTTCTTCTTCTTCTTCTTCTTCTCTCTCTCTCTCTCTCTCTTTCTCTACGGCATGGAGGCTAGGGTTAGGAGAAGGATTTGGAGGTGCGTAGTAGAAATATGGAGAGGGATGTGCACGCGAGGTCTTGTGTAACAACTTCTTGAGGTGGGTTTCTCAAATCTCAATATTCGGATGATCTATGATCAATTCCAATCTGTTCATCTTATCAAGCTCGAAGAGTAGAGTCAGAATACGTAAATTTCTTGATGATCCACATTCTAGATTGGCCGATCCTTGAAAATGGCCTGACGGGTGCTAAAATGGGCTAAATCTCAATTAACGGTCTACGCTTGATGATCAGGGCCCAAATTTTGGAAAAATATGTAGTCATGATAGGCAAACAATTGTACAAAATTTAGTAGTTGATTGATGGTGAGAAATGCCTAGATCTGAAATTTCAATTTTTGGCGGAAAAGGAAGGTGCTGGCTTTGTGGTTCAACGGTGTAGGATTATAGATCGGGGTCTAAACTTTGTGTAAACTCGTAGTCATATGAGTATAATAAGTGGTCCAAATTTGAAAAGCGATTGATGGTGAGAAGTGGGTAAATTGAAAGGTTCAAATTTGAGAAGAGTTGGTAACTCGTTAATTTCTAGAACGGGATAACTTCACGCATAAGAAAGAGGCTTATCAAGGTGGGGCACTCAAATCACACTATTGGTCCATGATAAAGACGATCCAAGTCATTTATATGAAGAGAAATATTCGACTACGACTAATCATCTACTTTTCTCACTCGATGGACATGAAAATCAAGGGTTAAGGGGCTGATTTGACAATCGGACCACTTCTACTATGATTTAAGGGCTGAAATTTGATGTGTATGGTTAATATGTACCCAAAAGCTTAAATCCAGGGTTTTGCATGAAAGTGATCGTCAAAAACTATAATACTTAAAAATGGCATCTTAACTTAAGTTTAACTAATGGCATTTTCGTAATTATCTAAAAAGTGCGTGATTTTTGAAATCTGATCTTTCTACGATGTTTATGGGATCATTCTAAGCAACTTTTGTAAAGGGTACCCTATCGGATATCCTACGGATGTCCCGCTATTCGCAAATCAACGGTAAATGCACGATAATTAATAAAAAAATAAATTAAAATGAATTTTCAAAAATTTTCAAATAAATCTCGAAAATCTGGGGCGTTACACCACACGTTGAAGAGTCGTAGCTTGAATATTCATGGAAGGTGGACAGAAACATCAAGCTCTGACAGAGATGTATGTGGTATACCGTGACTTTGGAAGAGGTTGCTGGGGCTACTCCTTGTCGACAGTGTGAAAAATATCCCCGACATTTTGAAAAAGTCTTGGTATTTTCCCCAAAATATAGAAAATGGTATTCTCGTGATATTATTTTCATTGGAATTTTCCTGGTAATATATTGAGGAAAACCACAAATTTAAAAATCTTGGAAATTTTCTGGCTGAGAATTTGTCAAGAAGGTTATTTGGCAATATGCCTGCTTCAAAGGTGGTTCATGCATGATCGATGACCCACATCGAATACCTTTAGATAACCATCCCTCTTAATTGGATGATTTTAGCAGTCTGATCAATAGTTAAAAAAGTGAACAATCTACATTGTTTATAGTAGAGGTCCAATCATAGATTTAGATTGTCCATGATGTGTGGTGCACCTTTTCGTTGTCACTTTTTAAATGAAGGATCAAGAAAAAGAGAGAGAGAGAGAGAGATGTATGGTTGCAGAAGTAATTTACGTTGGTAATGCACATTATTGACAGAATCATCCATAGATAATGTGATCACAATCATCCATTCAGCATAAGTTTTCTCAATTGCGATTGCCCCTGATCATCACACCACTTAGCATGTGGCGCCCATGGGACAGCCACAGACGTTGGATCCTGAGTGGCGTCAGAAGCAAAAGGAACTCATTAGCATAGACAACCTGACCCGCACAACAAGCTCATGCATGCATTCACCAGCAGCACCTTTGGGTGCTTTCGGTTGGGCTGGGTCATGTTCGGGTCAGGTGTTCGGGCGGGGTCAGGTGTTCAGGCCAGGTTGTGTTAAAAAAAAAAAAAAAAAAAAAAAAAAAAAAAAAAAAAAAAGCTCATGCATGCATTCACGACCATCCATGAACCCTACTCTTTTTCCTTCCACACTCACATGCAATCACTTGCAATTTCACTCATTAACCCACATGCTCTCTCTCTCTCTCTCTCTCTCTCTCTCTCTCTCTCTCTCTCTCCAAATGGAGGTGTTTTGGGTGGGCCATGCTCCTTTTATTTGTGGTGTTGATGATCTCTCTATCTCTCTGAGTAGCAAATTGAGGTGGTTTGATGGGCCCATGTCACTTTTCTTTATGGTTATGATGATGATGATGGCATGATGGCGAAATAGCTCTACGATATGAACAATGACCAAGGAATCTCTTAACTTAATAAATATTGTCCATCGAATCTTGTCTTTTCTCCATTGATTATTGACTGTTAATGCTTTCTTATAAGCCAGGAACTTACATGCCAACCAATGGAAATGTTAGAGCACACTGAATGAAGAGATTTCTTTTAGCATCATACATAATCAATGGATTAGATAAGCTAATATGGCCCCACATGTAAAGATTAGGTACTAAATAGTAGAGTTCTCTATTCATAATGAACAGGAACCTCAGCCTAATTAATTGAATTCCAAATTCATTATATGCCCAAGGTCTTGATTAACAAGGGGCATGGTCTTGATTAATGAGGGGCCTCTATTTGAGGGGATTAACGCATGTTTGAGACCAAGTGAATATCACACATGTGCACATGATATGTACCAAAAATCAAGTTCTGCATTGGAAGTTGGAACACACCTGTGCCAAAAATGAGGGTTGTACACTCATCATGTGAGGCACATATTTCCGGTGGACAGTCCACCTTTTTCACTAAAAATATCTTCTTCTTTTTGTTTTTCATGAAAATTTAATTTGACTTACTTGGCTATGTACCAGTATTATTTTTGGTCCAAATTGATTATATTATAACAAAAACTCTTGCAAGACTTGAGTAGTTAAGTGGAGAGTGTGCCTAGCCCTTCTACGAGGGGAACAACTCTATGTGCAGGAGATACACCCCGTGCATCATGTATGAAATCCTTTGTTTGATCGGGCTGATTCAACACTCATGTACCACCCATGGAGAATTATACATAAAACCTTTAATTTATATGTGTTATGGAACACATAACTTTTGCAATAGCATTTTTATTTGTTTTCATTATTTATTTATTTTTATTTTTTTATGTGTGGAATACTTTCATCTTAATAAGGTAAGTTAGATTAATGGATTGGATGAAATATAGACACCACAGTGGGCCCTACATAAAACTAATGGTGGCTAGAGCTGAACACGAGCCAAGCTAGCTCAATTAACTCGCTTGACTTGGCTCGACTAAGCTCAATTCAGCTCGGATCGAAAGCTAGGTTCGAACCGAGCCGAGCTATATTTTGTGCTTGATTGAAATGATTTGAGCCGAGTTTGAGTTCACCCGAGTTCAACTCGATTTGAAGCTCGGCTCGAACTTTGTCAAGAAAGTTCATGCAACGCACCCACCCTGTTAGTTGGGGAACACACCCACACAGTTAGTCATATGATGCACCCACCTATCGGTGGGGTGAGTGTGTCTTCTTAGCACTCGAACCTAAGACCTGCTTACAAGGTGTCTTCATCACAGGTTGAATGACAATTAAACACCATTGTGGGCCCTTAGAAGGTTTCAATGGTGATGTCATTATCCCCATTGTTTCCTGTGGTGTGGTTCACTTGAGCTTTGGATATACTTTAATTTTATTATCATGCTCTAAAATAAGTTGGTAAAATAGATGAACGACATGGATAAAACACATCAATTATAGTAGCCACCAAAAAGTTCATGATGTTGCAGCGTGCAGAGTCACTCTGCTGTGCAATCCACACTCTAGTAGAGATTTTTAGTGTCAAAGCTCCCAAGTCTGCTCATTCGTCCAATTTCTCGTGAGGCACATCATTTTTTGCCTCACATGAGAAATTGCAAACTTTTTGGTCAAAAATGCCTCTCAAACCACTTGTTGCACTGTGGGCTGCCCCTTAGCACTGTGGGTCACCCCTGAGCTTGTGGATCTCCTCTTAGCACCATGGGTTTCCTCTTAAGTAATGTGGATCTCACCTAGAGAGTTAGATCCCCTTGAGTACTATGGATCCCCTTAGGGGGTTGGATCCCCACTAAACACTATGAATCCCCCTGAGCACTCTGGATTGGGTCAGGTGATTAGGTGACGTACATTCAGTATGTCAATTGTCGGGATAACTGGAATGACTTAGTTTACTACTAGCCTTTTTGTTGGAGTTATCTTAAGAGGTTTGTTCAGTGGCAACAGCCTTCATAAGTTTACAGTGGTACTGGACAGACGTTGGGCCCAGATGATGTATCTATCACATCTAGCCTGTCCATTAGTTACAAGATGATGCATCTATCACATCTAGCCTGTCCATTAGTTACAAGATGATGC
The DNA here is from genome assembly GCA_003013855.2 of Liriodendron chinense. Lineage (NCBI taxonomy): Eukaryota > Viridiplantae > Streptophyta > Magnoliopsida > Magnoliales > Magnoliaceae > Liriodendron > Liriodendron chinense. The sequence goes on along the minus strand of PVNU02002544.1, from coordinate 4,380 downwards.
ATCTATCACATCTAGCCTGTCCAAAATTTATATAGATTCATTCATTAGGTGGGCTAAAAAAAAATTAAAAATTAAAATTATAAAAATTATAAATAAAAAAAACCCACAAGGCCCAAAAATCAGCTCAATCCAAAACTGAGATGGTGTGCGTTATGTCCACACAGTCCATCCATTTGGAGAGAGAATTTTAGGGAATGTGCCCAAAAATGAGACAGATTCAAACCTCAACTGGACCACACCACGTAAAGCAGTGGGAACAATGATTTCCACTGTTAAAAACCTATTATACCTTAATAGGGCCGGCATGATTTTAATTTGTCATCAAACCTATTCGTAAAGTCACACAGACATGGATGAAGAGAAAACAAATATCAGATTGATCCAAAACTTTTGTAGCCCCCACGAAGTTTTCAATGGTGGACGTTCAATCCCCATGGTTCTTTTTTTTTTGGGTGGTCCGCTTGAATTTTGGGTCTGTCTATTTTTTTGTCTCATGCCCTAAAATAATCTCATAAAATGGATGGACAGTATGAATCTAATAAATATCATCTTGATCCAAAGCTTTTATGGCCCACAAGAAGTTTTTAATGGTCAAACACCATTGTTGGGACAGCTTCTTTTTTTCTGGATCATGTCCCAAGATGAGATTTCAATAAGGATGGACGGCTTGGATGCATTTACATATATCACAGTGGCCCCTACAGTCTTGGGTCCCAGCCAATTGATCAGTGGATCCGAGGTCTCACCTAATCCGCTCCTCCGCAGCACTGCCTGAAGAAAGTGGCGTTTCACTCCTGTCCGCAGCAGCTCCATCTCCCATCAAGGTGTACGTGGATCGCCTATCTACTCATTAAACTCTCTAGGGCCATCGTGATGTATGTGTCATATCTATGCCATCCATCTTTTTTTTTTTTTTTCTGATCATTAGGGCATGGACCAATAATTATTTGTGTTTTCCTTGAATGATGTCTTTGTCACCTTGTAAGCAGGTTGGATGACAATTAAACATCATTGTGGGCCTTGAGAAGGTTTCAATGGTGATATCATTATCCCCATTGTTTATGTGATGTGGTTCAATTGAGCTTTGGATATGCTTCAATTTTAGTATCATCCTCTAAAATGAGTTGGTAAAACAAATGAACGACAAGGATTAAATACATAAATTACAGTGGGCACCAAAACGTTTATTCAGCATGTGGCAACGTACAGAGTTACTGCGTTGATTTGTACAACTGTTGATTTGTACAAGATAAGGCAAGACATGGACCTCCTTCTCACAAACCAGCCGTCAGGCTTAGACCGTTGATTTGTACAACTGTCCAAGCATTTGAAAGTGAGATTTATGGTTGAGCAAATATCTTGTTACGGTACGTTGCACCCCAGCTGGACCGCTTCCCAAACGCGACTTTGAGTCAACAAAATGCCCTCCCAAAGTGGGACCAACTCTATTCAGTATGGACTAATCGTCGTCCAGTGAAGTCGATCGTGGACCGAGTCGCCTAAGCGAACGGAGTAAAGTCTGTGGGGCCCACCATGGATCTATGTGTTTTATACATACCATACATCCGCTTTTCCAGACCATTTTAGGGCATGATACCAAAACTGAATCATATCCGAAGCTGAAGTGGACCACACCACAGGAAACACTGAGAATATTGATATGCACCATTGAAACCATCCTAGGGCCCACAGTGATGTTTATTTATCATCCATCTTGTTCAGAAAGTCACACAGACATGGATGAAGGTAAAACACAAATATCAGCTTAATCCAAAACTTCTGTTACCCCTAAGAAGCTTTCAACAGTAGCCGTTCAAGTCAAACTATTTCCTGTAGTGTGGTCCACTTGAGCTTTGGATATTCTTCAATTTTTTTCTCATGCACTAAAATGATCACTATTAAAATAGATGGACGGTGTGGATAAAAATACATAAATCAAGGTGGGCCCCATATAGTCTACTAAATACACAATATGCTTCAATCTTCCAGTGGGTACGTTTTTCAACTGAAAGATTATATTTATTGTAAGAAATAATCAAGTGGACTAAGTGCATGAAAGTTTTTCCATGCACCTACTTGCTTTTTTACGACGCCATCCATCAGAACTGTCCATTCGGTTTAGTCCCTTCTTCACAAGCTTTCGAGAGAAAATGATTCCACATGGATGGTCAGGATGATACACAAAATAAATTCAAATGGCATGAAAAATGCATGAACAGGATTGTCCATAGAAGACAGGTCGTGTCACATGTCTATAGAACCATCCTAGCGATGTGGTTTTCGCAGAGTGACAGAAGAAGAGGACATTGGACCTAATGGATGGCCCTGATTCTTGATGTTGATTCCCCAGAATCCAAATGCAATTAGGTGTATTGAAAGATTATTATACACTGAGAGCACTCGATCATTTAACATTGGAAAATGAGAACTGCAAATAAAAAGTAAGTTAATACATTCTTTGGAAATTCCACACGTTGAAGAGTAGCTTGAATATTCATGGAAGGTGGACAGAAACATCAACCTCTGATAGAGATGTATGTGGTATACCATGACTTTGGAGGAGGCTACTGGGGCTACTCCTGTCGACAGTGTGAAAAATATCCCCGATATTTTGAAAAAGTAATGGCATTTTCCCAAAATATAGAAAATGGCATTCTCATGATATTATTTTCATTGGAATTTTCCTGGTAATATCCTGATGAAAACCACAAATTAAAAATCTTGGAAAATTTTTGGCTGAGAATTTGTCAAGAAAGTTATTTGTCGATGTTGCCTGCTTCAAAGGTGGGTCATGCATGATCGATGACCCACATAGAGCACCTTTAGATAACCATCCTTCTTAATTAATGATTTTAGCAGTCTGATCAATAGTTACAAAAGCGACCAATCTACATTGTTTATAATAGAGGTCCAATCATAGATTTAGATTGTCCATGATGTGTGGTGCACTTTTCATTGTCATTTTTTAAATGAAGGATCAAGAAAAAAAGAGAGAGAAAGGAGATGTATGGTTGCGGAAGTAATTTAGGTTGGTAATGCACATTATTCACAGAATCATCCATAGATAATGTGATCACAATCATCCGTTCAGCATAAGTTTTCTTGATTGCGATTGCCCATATAGCATAGATCCACATCATGGGTGGCTCTGATCATCACACCACTTAGCATGTGGTGCCCATTGGACAGCCACAGACGTTGGATCCTGAGTGGCGTCAGAAGCAAAAGGAACTCATTAGCAGAGACAACCTGACCCGCACAGCAAGCTCATGCATGCATTCTCCAGCAGCACACCTTTGGGTGCTTTCGGTCGGGCCGGGTCGTGTTCGGGTCGGGTGTTCGGGCCGGGTCAGGTGTTCGGGCCAGGTTGTGTTTTAAAAAAAAAAAAAATCTCATGCATGCATTCACGACCATACATGAACCCTATTCTTTTTCCTTCCACACCTACATGCAATCACTTGCAATTTAACTCATTAACCCACATGCTCTCTCTCTCTCTCTCTCTCTCTCTCTCTTCTCCAAATGGAGGTGTTTTGGGTGGGCCATGCTCCATTTCTTTGTGGTGTTGATGATCTCTCTATCTCTCTGAGTAGCAAATTGAGGTGGTTTGATGGGCCTGTTGTGGGAAGAATACGAGCTGACCTCTACACCACCGGGGTGAGAATACGAGCTGACCTGAAGATCGGATCCAGTTCAGCTCGTATATTTCATAACCGATCTGATTACAGACGGAATAGCTCTTATGGGCCGCCGGGTCTGACCAACCCGACCCAAGAAGAGAAGCAGCCTTCAGAAACGACATCACCAGGTCGACCGCCTTGCGACCTGATTTGGTTTCCGCAAACCTCTAAGTTTGTGCGTGATAAGGGGAAGAAAATCCGGAAGATCTTTAACCAACTCGCCGAAAGATCCTCGAAGATCGCGGGACAGCTCCTAAAATCCCAAAGATCCGGGGATCCCTCCCCTAAGATCATGGCCTCAAAAGGGAATACGACTCTGCAACCTAGGTCTATAAATAGACACGTCTTCTTCTTTATTAAGGTACGAAAAAACCAAACTGAGAAAAAGTAGAATTTCAATCTCTTGAGAGATCGCTAACTTGAGCGTCGGAGGGCTAACGGCTGGATCCCAGCCACCCCCTTTAGTTTCTCTTTGTTGTTCTACAGGATCCAACACTTTGTGAAGAAGGAGATCAGCGGCATCTATCCATCAGTATCAAAGAAGTCTTCACCATCATCTGTTGACAAATTTACGGCATCAACAGATTGGCGCCGTCTGTGGGAAGCTTTTTCTTCGCAGAGTCCTTTAAGTAAGAAAGCCGTGTTCTCACCCGATCACTGAAGACGATTTCAACTTCATCCTCCTTTTTCACTATGGTTG
>PVNU02002542.1:1800000-2092859 GCA_003013855.2 Liriodendron chinense | reverse complement strand
CGGGTGGTATTATAAAAACTCTTTAAATGAGGTAGGTAGTCAAAAAGTTCGAGTAAGATCCTATCTCTGTTTTTTTCTCGCTTAGGTATTGAGTTCACCCAGTGTACTCCCCTTTGTCACTTCTAACTTACCGGTGGTAACTCTGTAAGTTTCCCCGTATACTCAATTATAATTCTATTCAAGAGAAACACAAAAGTCGAGTAGGATCACCCTTACTGGAGTACTTACCAAACCTACCGTATATTTGTAGTTCCACTTGAGGTTTTTCTAAAATTGCTGTTCTTAAAGAAATGGGTAAACAATGAGAGCATACCGGGTGAACTCGAAATCTAGGAGCAAAAAAAAAGGAAAACAGGATTATACTTGAGTTTTTTACTTACCTACGCCACCTAAAGAGTATTAGCAGTACCACACGGGGTAAATTGAAAAAGTATTTGCACTCCCACGTTCCTCACCTAATCGATATTGGGCCCATTGTGGAATCACCAACAATGGGATTGACACGCCCCGGGAGTAACTATATAAAAAACATATAGGTGCGTTAGGTAGACAAAAATGTATAGTAAAGTAATGCACTAGGGTTTTGAATTCCTCCAGGTTTAGAGACCCCCTGGTGTGGTGATCTTTATCACTACACTGGTGATTTTTTTAAACACCCGGTGCTTTCAAAACCTAGTTCGAATAGAAACATCAAAAGGAAGTACGTCCAGAAGAACTGTAATAGTTGTCCAACCTACCTTTTATTTGTACTACTTTTGTAATGCCACCCAGGAAGTTTTAAAAATTACCACTTTGTGAGTTTGTGGTAACAAAGGGCACCACTCCAGATGGACTCTAAACCTAGACGAATGAAAAACCCTAGTGCAGGATTGTACCGTCCTCTTTACCTACATGCCGTACTTATACGTTGTTTAGTAGTTCCACCCGGGGTGTCATTCCCATTGTGAGTGATTCCACAATGAACCCATTGTTGACTAATCTAGGGGTACCATGTTACCCTCGCCTAATCCATTCTGTACCCACCCTGACGACTGACACCCCGGTGATACTACATACACTAATGTAGGTACGGCAGGTAGGTATAACTTTCAAGTAAAATCCTATACTAGGTTTTTTACTTCGTCAAAGTTTAGAGTCTACCCGGTATTATGTCTTTGTCACCACTAACTGGTAAATTTTGAAGTACACCCGGTGTTTTCGGAACCTAGATCTACTATAAATACAGCAGAGAAGTACATTCACAAACACTGGAATAGTTTTCCAACCTACCGTTTATTTGTAAGGCTACCTTAAGAACTTCAAAAATTACCATCTCTAAGATAGTACTAAACAAAAACGCCAAACCAGGTGGATTCTAAAATCATCGAAGTAAACAACCTAGTAACGGATTTTACTGGAAAGTTTTACCAACCTTCCACACCTAAATTCTGTGTGTGTAGTGATACTCGGGGTGTCAATTCCTGGGGTGGGTGGAGCCACCTAGGCCCCAGAGTGGATTAAGTGAGGGGTCATATCGACCGACAGTGTTCTTTAGTTGCAGCGAGGCGTTACTCACAGTCCTCGACGGGTTATACTACATACACAATCTAGGTGTACAGGTAAGTATAAAAAAATAGTAATATCAAGTACTCGGGTTTTTACTCCATTTAGGTTTAGAATTCACCCGGTGTGGTAACTTTTATCACTCCTAATTCGCAGATGGTAATTACTTTTAAAGAATCCCGGTATCTTCAGAACCTAACTCGATTATAAACACAAAAGGGAAGTAGGTCCAGTCCCACTGGAATACTTGTCTAAACTACCGTTTATTTGTAGTAGCACCCGGGATTATTCCAAAGTTACCACCGTAGTAATAGAGGTATCAAAAACACAACACCAAGCGAACTCGAAACCAAAACGGAATACAAAACCAAGTGCAGAATTTTACTATCCCGTTTAACCTACCTGGCACACCTATATTGCGTATGTAACGTTACTCCCGTTTCTTGAAACGGTGCCGTTGGCCCGAAAATGAGTAGTTTTGAATGTCGCCTTCAGTAATTTCCTCCCATTTCAACAGTAAATTTTTTTCTAAATTGAGTTTAGTGAATGGTGAATGGCGAAAGCCACAATTCAAAATTCGATTTCCCTCCTTCGTAATTTTTTAATCTAAAAAAGTTACTTTTACACTTAATTGGTGAATAACAAAACCTAAATGGTTTGTCGGGCTTAGACGAAAAATCACTGAAAATGGCCGATTTCAGTGATAAGTGTAGAAATTAAGTTTTACCGAACAGGCCCAAAATGTCCTTCTATCTTGAAGAGTATTTTTGCATAAATTAGTCCTACTCAATAGTGTTAATGCACTTTATTTGTGCACCTTATTTGCAAATTACATGAATCAATGTGTCAATTGAGTCGGTTAAGCCCTTAAAAGCCAAAGACCAAAGACACAAGAGAATATGAAGCATCAAGGATGAAGAATCAGTTAAATGAGGTGCCTTGGTGACCTTAACCTTATACTTAAAATATCCTAGCCTGATGATTCATTCTAAATAGGTAGATCTTTGTTTGAGTCATCTACCCAAGCCTTAGACTCTTATTTGATCATGTTTATATAGGCTTGGAAGAGGTTTAGAGCTGTTGAAAATCATATGGCCCAAGATTGTTGAAATTGCTAAAATTTGCGTGACGATGACGACTCTGTTAGACAAGTTGAAATTATTGTCGATAGGTCAAAGGTCAAGTTTGGCAGGTCGAAAATGAGGGCTAACAGGTCAAAAGTGGCAAAACCTGGATAACAAGAAATACCTTGTGCCACTGAATATTCCGACAGGTCTAAACTCATATCAACAAGTCAAATGACCATTTCGATAGGTCAAAACTAGTCATTTTCTTGTTGTTTAAACTTAAAGTCTATATATTGGGCATTCGAGCATTGGGTTTTAGGATGAGTTTTTAATGCATTAGAAGCCACCACAACTTCATATCATTAGAGCCTCTAATCTTAGGAGATTCAAGTCACATCCCTTGTGATTTATCACAAGCAAGAGCATTCCAAGCTCAAATAGAGATGAACTTGATCTCTTTCATTCTCTAGAGAGTTAGACACAAGGTCAATAGGCAAATCGTTGTCTAAACTCTTCAAAGAGGACCCATCTAGGTGAATTCTTCTAGGAATCCAGCTTTCATTAGTTGTAGAAGATTCAACCACCCTCACATTACCTTGGTTACCTCAAAGGAGCATCGTATGCAAGGTAGCCAATCAAGTGAGTTGAAGTATCGGCATCAAAGATCATGGGAGTAACGAGAATCCAATTTTAAGCATGAGAGAGCATGAAGAAATAATTCGAAGAAGACACATTGACGGGGTTCAATCTGACAAGTAAGGTTGTCAAGTTATAGAGCTCATCCACTCCTTTTCCGTCGAGAATTGAGTGTAGAGTTTAAATTGTCAAACTCGATAGGTTATTAGATTAAGACCTTTGCCCTTTGGTCGGGCTAAATTCACCAGACACAGATGAATACGTATTAGTCTTCAAGAGGAGCCTCCGGCAGGAGTATATGTAAGGTCTTGGATTAGGATCACCAATGGTTGTTGGTTAGCACTCCTAAAGATGATTCAACTTGGAGTGTTAATGAGAGAGCTTAGTAAACTAGTAATGTCAAAGCTCTCAATGCGATTTCTTGTGTTATCTCCCATGAGGAATTTACATGTGTTTGCATGTGTATAACCGCAAAAGAAGTGTGGGATACATTATATATCACCCATGAGGGAACTAGCACAGTAAAGCGCTTTAAGCTTTAGCTCTTAACTGCCCAATTTAAAAATATTAAAATTCAATAGTCTGAAACTTTTATAGAGTTTTATTATAAATTGAATAACATTTGTAACTCCATGTGGAGTTTAGGAGAAAGAGTTCCGAATAACCGTATTTATAGGGAAATCCTTATATCCCTCCCAGAAAGATTTAGCTCCAAATAACCTCAATAGAGGAGTGTAGAGACATAGACATGATGAAAGTAAAAGAACTTATAGATTCCCTACAAACTTATAAACTACACTTTAAGAGCCCCTTATAAAGAAAATATTATTTGAAGTCTACAACATAAGTCCTCTCATAGGTAAAAGAAAAGTAAAGAAAATGAAGATAACAATGATGAAGATGAGGAAGAGAAACTCAATAAGATATTTAAGAAATTCCTCAAATTCGCTAGTGGGAAGAGTTGTGACAAGAATGACAAGAAGGTTGAGAAACATAAGGGTAAATCAACTAGACAACCCTAAGGATGACCAATGTTACAACTATGAATGATATGATCATGTTACCTCTTATTATACAATCAAATTTAGAGTCAAAGGGGAAAAGGCTATGACAATAACATGGGATGATACAAAGGAGTCCAAATTAAAAAATAGTGACTCCCTTAGTGATGGAGACCAAGGGAAATTGTGTATTTTAAAAGCCTCCACCACTACGTCTCTCCCTTCAAATTTGAGAGAGGATCCCAACCATTTCACCTTCTGACGTAGATATGAACGTGGTAAAGTTGATCACCGTCTTCCTCACTGGATAACTTTCTGAATCAATGGAGCTCTCTAAACTCCTCAATAGGGCTTCCTCGAATCCACAAGGGCAAATTTTGATTAAATCAAAATTGTATTGAATAAAATAAGAGATTAAATGACATTAATGAGTTTAAAATGACTATAAATAGAGAAACTAAACCCAAAAAACATAATTAAAAGAGTCCTAAGTGAAATAGGAAAGAAATTAGAAAAATCATGCAAGTCGATGTCAGTCATCGATCGATTTACCTGATCAGTCAATCGATCAAAAATTCCTAAAAGTGTCCAGAGATGTCTAGAGATAAATTGTGATTTTCGACGAGATTTATGATCGATCAACCAGGCTTGTCAATCGATCGACAAGCGCGACAAACCAGATCCGTCGGGAATTCGAAAGTTGCTGATTTTTTGTCAATTTTCCTTGATCTTTTTTCAATCTATTTGTGATAGGAATGTGCTTGTTTCACTCCTTCCATTAGGGGATCCTATCCCTACATCAAACTCCCCCACTTGAAAAAAAATCATAATCAAGTTTCTCTTAAATCTGGGGCCACAACGAGTTTGTGAGGTCGACAACGAACTTGGCTTGCGATTCGCGTCCTTAGATCTTCTCCGGCCTATTACAACAAACTTCACTGATTTCTTCTCAATGCCAACACAAATAATCACAACATGCTTCGCCATACCATCCGTGTTGCCGAAGATAATCTCAACCCGATGGACGTTAATCTCCTGCTTAGGACACGGGTCATCGAGAATTTTAGCAAGCACAATCACTTCGAAGTCCTGCATTGGTAGTGTGACATCCACTAGGACATTCACATATTTCGGTAAATCCGACTTCATGACTTCTGAGATGCTCATAGATTCCCGCAAAATAGGCTCCATATATAATTTCTGAGATGTCTACAGGCTCTTCCTCCTCGTCCACCACAATTGGGGTAACGATCTCCTCACCCTCTCAGAACTTCGAACAACTTCCAAGACAATGGTGGGTTGTATGTCATGTCCCTTTTCTAAACTAGGGATCTCGCTCGCCCCAACAAACTTGTCGATAGGATTTCGGATAGGAACAAAAGATCAGTGGCCCTCCACTTGAAAAGTTTCGAGTTGATTTTCTGTTTCTGCTGGAGCCGATTGCGCGATGCCAATTAATTCGGTATCTAGGTCATCGTTGTCACATCGAAATTGTGCCAGTAGTCGTCGTTTCATCCGCAACCACCTACAGATCGACGCTTTCGGCTCTCGTTCCTGATTGTGCCGAATGTATTCCCACCAAACTGCAGCGCCGCCCTTCAGATGGTATGCAATGATTGAAACCTTCCTCTCTTCTGGAATCTCCATATAGTTAAAGAAGTATTCGACTTTAAAGAATCATTCGTCAATGCGACTCCGGCCATTGAAGTTAAGGAGACCGATCTTCCTCCTGTAGGATCATTCCTTCCGATCTACCTGATCATAAAATCCAGTGGAACCCGAAAGCGGGATTGTACTACGAACGGGGAGTTTTATGGCCTCCACTACACCATTGAAGGCAACCTACAACCCTTTCATAGCTTGCTGATTCTCCTGCCTAAGTGCTCTTAAAGTCGCCGTTGATAGACGTTGACCCCCTAGATCACTGTCTATAAGGTTTCCGTCCAAACCGTCGTTAGTTACCATCGGTCTGAGGGAATCCTCGCTCTGATACCAGTCAACGCAGGGGTGAATGTGGTAAGGTCGATCATCGTCTTCCTCATCGGATAACTACTCTGAATCCACGGAGCTCCTTGGACTCCTCAACAGGGCTTCCTTGAATCCACGAGGGTAAATCTTGAATCCACGATACATTTTTCGAATCCATGAGAAAAAATCAAAATAAATCAAAATTTTATTAAATAAAATAAGAGATTGAACGGCATTAAAGAGTTTAAAATGACTATAAATAGAGAAACTAAACCCTAAAAACGTAATCAAAATAGTCCTAAGTAAAATAGGAGAGAAATCAGAAAAATTGTGCAAGTTTGCGCAAGTTGTCGTCGATCATCGATTGATCTGCTCGATCGATTGATCGATCAAAATTCCTAAAAGTGTTCAGAGATGCCCAAAGACAAATTGTGATTTTCGGTGAGATTTGCAATCGATTGACTAAGTGCGCGACAGACCAGATCCGTCGGGAATCCGAAAGTTACTAAATTTTTGTCGCTTTGATCTTTTTCCAATCCATTTGTGATAGGAATGTGCTTGATCCATGCCCTTCATTAGGAGATCCTCTCCCTACATCCCTTCTAGAAGGAGTTCCCAACATCTCCATAATTGATCTGCCATACGAGGGAATTGTGGAAATAGATTGACCCTTAAGATGAGCATTTAAGGAAATCTTAGTAAGGGTAATTAGGATTGGAATAATAAGAAAATTTGAGGAATTAGCCTCATTAGCCCTTTTGATAGTTTAGCTTAAACTTTTTTTATATCTTTTGCTAAACAGTCTTCTTGCTTAGATTAGTTTAAAATGATGAATGTTATATTACATGTTTTGCTAATTTATGCCTTGGTCATTAAATGATTAAATAGGTAAATCTATAAATGACTATGTTAATGATCATCATTATTTAAATAAGAATATCATTTGAATGATCATGCAATGCATGCTCTATGTTTTTAAGGTTATATCCATCCTACTCTCATGTTAGTATGTTCTTATAGTCAAAATTGATGACTTAGAGAGGTTTTTTTTTTTATGAAGTTTGAATTTATTAGTATATGATGAAGAGAGCATCGCTAATGATTACATAAGAAGGATGGACCAATGAAAGGATCAGAAGAGGGAGCCCAAGAGAAGACAATTTTCAACATTTTCAGCATCATCGATCAATTGATCGCCTATGTTAGGGCTCAAAATGTCATTGAACACTAAAAGATGAAGTGATAACTCGAAAGTTGCAATTGAACTTGGTGGAAACTAGAAAATGATCAAGTGATGAGATTTGACGCATGCATGCACCAAGCCAGAATAGCATGCGCCACCCTGCAAAATAGCATGCGCCCCTTGCAGAATAACACGTGCCCCCTATAGAACAACATGTGCATGTGCCCCTGCAGAAGAGCATGCGCCCCTGTAGAAGTGAATGTGCCCACATACAACAGCGTGCGCGCCCGACTAAAAAGGCATGCATACCTCTCCAGACAGCATGCACCCCTCTCAAAACATCATTCGCAACATATAAATGGTATACGCTCTGCTACGATTGGTCTATTTTCTATGATTCCCAACTATAAATAGCCTTACATCCCTATGACACAGAGAAGAGAATCAGTGAGCTCTGGAGCATTCGCTCGCCCTCCAGAATCCTCAGGTGACCTGCGTGGCCCCCGCGCTAAGGCCCCACCTTCATGACCCACCATCCGAGACATCCATTTTTTAGGGCCTAACATAGCCTCTGCGCGAGGGCTTTGGCGACCTGTGCGGCCTTCACACTAGGAGCTTGGGAAATCGCTCATTATCCATGATAGAAGCTTGACGCGATCCTGTGCTGGAGTTGTCATAGCTCACATAGTTTCCACATGATATCTACATAGGATGATCATCCGTTGGATCACCCAACCGTAAACTAAATTCCTTAACAATGTCAGTCTTCTATACAAAATATGCACACATAATAGTGTCTTACGTGGAGCATTCCACAAGAAATGTGGCTTGTCAATAACAGTGCGTTATTGATATTCTCTCAATAGGGAGCTCCTCACAATTGATGAAGATTATGACCAAACTTGAAGAACTTAAGGAGCCTCTAAGCCACCCACCTTATCATTAAGAAATTTGGCACTATTTTCATTTCTAAAGTTAAACCTGAATAAAGGCCATTGTTACGCTTGCAAGAGGTTATTTCTTATCAAATTAAAAGAAGAAGCCAAAGTGATTACCAAACTACTCGCCCTTGCGAGAAAATTATGTCAGTATTAAAGACCTTCACCATTCAAAGTCACACGGTGCCCTACCCATCTGAAATGATATCCACAAACATGATATGAGACATCCAGAGTCGTAGTCAGTGTTCTCGAGGTCCTTGTCCTAGAGACGGGCCCCAAAGTTGCACTGTCCGATCAGAGGTTAATTGGTCATCTTTCCTGGAACCATATCAATGGAACATAGATACCAGACTCACAGAGATGTAATTGTCTATACAATCAATCTAATGCAGTCCAAGCAACCTTCTTTATGGCCCGGACGACTTATTCTTTGAAAGACGTAGTCCCTTGCTGATGCGATCTTTTGCCTTTTAATAAAGGGTTATTAGTCATATGATGTAATATGGGGCTTGTGCTAAATCACGGCCTTGAATATACAAAAATTTTAATCTTTTGAATAAAATTTCTTCTTTTCACCATGTCTATTGTGTACTTGTGTATGGTATTTGTAAATGCTTATGAATTCCCCGATCCCTCACATGAGAAATGTAAATGCAAAATGAATACTAGCGAATTACTCCTCTCTTAAGTGTGAAAATTCGCAGTTTTAACAGTGATAATCATCTACTTCTTCACATAATCACGAGTAATGCACTGTAATATTAGGTTATGTTAGTGTAATCACCATTTCATGCCATAGATATCTTTGGCCATAGGAACTACACAATACACTGTGGTGGATCGGCCAAACTTGTCAATGGTTGTGACCGTGTTTGGTTAAAACCCAATCTTAATCATGAGGCCTTTACGGTCAACAACTGACTTTTCTACCTGTATTGGATGTATGACACATGCTTAATTATTATAGCTAGTTGGGCTTATCTTTTATGGGCTACTCATGACTTTTTAAATTCTGATTTCTCTTGGCCATTAGAGTAATCGAAGAGATCTTCAATTTGTCTCCTAGAGAGATCTTTCTACCACGTGACCCAATCTAAGTCGTTGGACCTGATGTAGGCAGATCTGGCGTAAACGATCAAATGTCTCGAAGGGTTAATCTAAGTAATGGATTCAATGTTTATTAGTGATATAAGTCTATGGTGGAAATCATGAGTCAAACAAAGGTGGATTGGTCACAAACTTCATGGGTTTATATGGGACAGTATAGCTTGAGATTGGACGATTTAAAATGGATTGATTTGGTGTACAGGTGGGTAATTTTATTTGGATAAATTTTTAATATAAATAAAATGTCATAATTAAGTGGTTTGAGTACTTGAGTTATAAGTTAAGATCAAGTAGATTAAGTGTCTGTTCAACGGTTAGATTTGAGCGAGTTTACGAATGAGCGGTCGGTTTTTGTGCATGAGTAGTGAGAGTGAACGTACACACACACACACATTTATATAAAATTATATAATTATTAATTATATAAAATTAATAGTTAACACTAAACAGATCAATCACACATCAACTATCACACATTACACAAATTGATGGATGTGTGTATACATGAATGCATGGGTGGATGGATAGATTTATACATGTATATTTAGATGAATGCAGGTGTACATGTACGCGTGTACATGAAGGCTTATAAAATCCTAGTCATTACACCGCGAGTCCTAAATAGACAGGTTGCGATGTCATAGTTAGTATATAAGAGTACCTTAAATATAAATGAATGTGGGTTAAATAAGAGAGATTTTTTCTAGTTGTCCTTGAGAATTTGAGATTAGACACAATGATCATTAACTAAGAAAGGGTTGCAGGACATGGATCTCAATACTATGTTGATTCATTACCACTTAGCAAGTTATAGGATAGACCTATGGTTATTATTATTATGTACTTATCATTATTATTATGTACTTATCCTGTGTGAGCAGACTGATGATGATGCAGAATAGAAGGGCACCTCCACCATCGAGCATGACAACAAGTTGGTGAGCCTTTGCCTAACCTTGAAAAGGAGTGTGAGCGTAACACCCTGGCCCTCTGATGCCAGGCACCAGATATCCCTGGGTGTTACCCGGTAATTTTTTTGAATAAGCATATAACCGTGTATGTGCACATGATTAAACTCAAAAACTTAAAAATCCTTACGTGAAGCCTTAAAACCTAAGAACCCGCAGCCCAAATGGATCCTGTATGTTGGCCAATCAGGGCAAACCCTAGCCTTGTGGAGCCTGAATGCCCTGGATCCCCGATTCATTAGCCCAAACGTTCGATTAGGTGGAGCCCATTCTAAAAACACCTTAAATTGAGTATTCTAGGTAGAGATTGATCAATGTGATACATTCAACCAGTCTCTAGTGCTTGAACAATCAAATCCTCACTCGAACTCACCCGAGACTGGAGTTCCCCAACCTAGAGTCAATGATAAACCCCCATACAACCCTTAGGACTAAGAGAGGTTAGCAAAACTTAAATCAGGACAATTTCATGACTGTCGGTCTTACCTGCCAATCGTTGGTTCCTGTCGGTTTGACCGACATTTCGTGTTAAGTTGCGAATTTGGGGGAAAATTATCTGAGGGTATAAACACCCCCCTTAGCCCCCTATCTTCATTTCATCCCAAGCGTTGGGGTTTTTTTAGAGAGATTAGGAGTGAGAGAGAAGAAAAGATGGGAGATCCAGAGTGTATTCTTGCCGCCCCAGATCGCGTAAGCCACCCCAGATCTTCTTTGGCTAGCTTGCGTCTCCTCTAGCTGAGTTTTAGATCCCAGGTCGCTGTGTAGAGCCACCCAGTTGAGTGAGGAGGCTTTGTGCGAGACACAATGCCACTAGAGTCTTAGAGTTATGCCAAATCCTGCTGCCTTAACCAATTGTTTAATCCCGAGGCGAATAAACTCTTTAGAATCTTGAATTCAAATTCCAATTTGGAGGAAATTAGTATAAATGCACCAAATTAATGTCGTATCTTAAGCTTTCCTCAAATTTTCAGTCCTAAGAGTTGTTGTCGTTGAGCCACGCCCGAGTCAAAGGCGTTAAAATTGAGAATCCCAAACCTTAAGGTGATAAAATACCCTTTAAGCTTTCCTTTGGCATTTTTTTATCTTGCGATAGTCTCGATACATGAATAATCATGAATTTAACCCATGAATCATGCTATAACTCCAGCAATTTTTCTTACATATGCTAATTTTAGGATGACCTGCTAGAATTTATTATATATTTAGAATCTTGTATATGATCACCTAACATGCTAACTCTTACGGATGACGATTCACACATGCGTACCTTATACATGTCTAAATATAGTCTATGACTAAGAAGATCCACATGACCATGCGTTTTAATATGCCTTAGTGTAAGTTATGGGTGCTTGCATGCTAGAATGTTGGAATCATGAAGTGCAACAACTAAAATTCACTACGAGGTCCACGAGGATTATGGGTGATTGTGGAGTGACTCATGTGGCCCGGAATGCCCATTTGCGATTTATATGGGTATAACACATATGCGAACTACTCATGTGCTTAGATAAGATGAAAATTTGATTATAGCCTTGCCATCTACTTGGATTATTGTGCCTTGCTGGCTTGTTTTGGTAGAATCTCGTTTGTGCCTTGTTGGCTTGTCTTGTTAGCTTTGTTTGGGAGGAACCTCTTGTGGGATTCAAGTATGTTTGAGATGGCAAAGGTCTGCTTCTCGGATCAAAGTTGGCCACTAGTTTCAAGGTTTTAATTAAATTGGTTGTCTATGAATTGGACTAATAAAGGGTGGATTATGTTGGAAAACAGACGCCTCAAATCAGTTGCACAGGGCCATCGACCGGTCGGCCGACCGGTTGGTCACAGAGGACCAAGGCAGCAAAGCTGTTGTGCTGTTTTTAGGCCATTTGACCGGCTGGCCGACCGGTCGGTAGGGGTGTCTGACCAGTCGGATGACCAGTCGGCAGTTTCCTTGTGTAACACGAATTCTTGATCGGTTTGCGCCCAAGAGGTTTCTAAATCCCTTTTCTTGCCTATTTAAGGGGTAATACGGGATTAGAGGTTTCGAAGATTGCAAAGGGGATTGAGTGAACTTCTAGGTGAGAGAAAGATCTTGAAGAAGAGGATTTTCTTCTTGGGTAAGCTTGAGATTTCTCTTGCGGGCTTGGGGTTTTTTGGTCTTGGGTTCCATCTCTTGTAACTTCTGATATTATAGTGGACTAGTGTCACTTTGTGCCGTGGTTTTTTACCCGTGAGGGGTTTTTCCACGTTAAATTTGGATTGTCTATGTGTGGGTGATTGCATGCATTATGATTGCATTGTGTTGCTTGTTTGATTCAATTTGCTGTTTGTGTTTGGCTTTGCTTTCGCTGTCGGCCTTCTTATCCCAACAACTGGTATCAGAGAGATCGTTGTGGTGTAGCAGAAATTCAAATCTGAGACAAGAGTATGGCATCAGGTATGAGGTTCGACATAGAGAAGTGTTCGGAAAAAAATAATTTTGAACTTTGGAATGTGAAGATGAAAGGCCTTCTAGTTTAGCAAGGATTGCAAGTTACACTCCTTGGAGAGAGACCAGAAGCTATGAAAGAAGAAGAGTGGAGGAAGATCGATGAAAAGGCCAATGTCTCAATCTAGTTGTGCCTGACAGATGAGGTCCTGTATAACGTCATGAAAGAGAAAACTGCGACTAAAATATGGGCGAAGTTGGAGAATATTTACACGAAGAAATCTTTAGAAAATTGCATATATTTGAAGCTTCAGTTATACAATTTGAGGATGATAGAGGGGGCCGATGTTGAGAGCCACATCAGCAATTTCAATAGGCTTATTTGCAAGTTGATTGATGTAGATGAGCAGATGAATGACGAGGATCAAGCGTTTATCCTGTTGAATTCTCTTCCAGAATCATATGAGTCGCTCAAGGACTCTTTGTGCTCAGGTAGGGAGATTATTAGCGTAAAAACCATTATCTCAGCCCTTCAGGCGAAGGCGATGAGAAGGAAAAGTGGCGGCATCGGTCCCTTTACTGATGAGGCACTGGTTATGAGGGTGCGGAATTCTGAGCGGGGTGGAGGATCTCCTTCATCGAGATCTAAATCAAAAGGTAAGTGGAGGCACAAGGTGAGATGCTGGAATTGTGGGGAAGAAGGACATGTGAAGTGGGATTGTTCGAATCTCGAAAAAAGGCAGGAGAAATTTGGAGATTCTTCTAGGGAAGAAACCAATACCCTAGAGGACGATGGTGATGGTTGTGATGTATTGACTGTATTCTGCATAGAGCCTCTTGGTGGAGAGTGGCTCTTGGATTTAGGGGCATCATGTCATGTATGTCCTGACTAAAGTTCATTCATGTCATAAAGGAGTATGATGGCGGATCGGTGTTTGTAGGTGATGTCTACACTCGCAATGTGGTGGGGATTGGTTCGGTGCACATTAGGATGTTCAATAGAGTCGAACGGATCCTTGAAAGAGTGAAGCATGTCCCTAAGATGAAGAGGAATGTGACATCTCTTGGTGCACTCAAGGCGAAAGGGTGCAGGTTTATCGGCTGTGATCGATATTGTAAAGTGGTGAAGGGAGCAAACGTGATGATCAAGGCACGGAGGTGCAATAATCTTTACAAGGTGATCGGGAGCACAATTTATGGTGGAGCTGCGGGATCGGCAGTGGGATCCATGATTGCTCATGTGTGGCAAGAGAAAAAGGACCACATGGGAAGAGCAACAAGGTGTGTGAAGATGCAAGGATAAAGTCAATGGGGCACGAGAAGCGACGGGACTATAATGATGACGAAGTAAAGGTGGAGATTGCACATGATGATTTGAGTCGTGGTGGAGTTTGTTGAAAAAAGGACGCCTCAAATCAGTTGCATAGGGCCACCGATCGGTCGGTCATAGAGGACCAAGGCAGCAAAGCTGCTGTGTTGTTTTTAGGCCATCCGACCGGTCGGCCGACCGACCGGTAGGGGTGTCCGACCGGTCAGATGACCAGTCGGCAGTTTCCTTGTGTAACATGGATTCTTACGCGGTTTACGCGCAAGAGGTTTATAAATCCTTTTTCTTGCCTATTTAAGGGGTAATAAGGGATTAGAGGTTTCTAAGGTTGCAAAGGGGATTGAGGGAGCTTGTAGGTGAGATAAAGAGCTTGAAGAAGAGAGTTTTCTTCTTGGGTAAGCTTGGGATTTCTCTTGTGGGCTTGAATTTTTTGGTCTTGGGTTCCATCTCTTGTAATTTCTGATATTATAGTGGATTGGTGTCGCTTTGTGCTGTGGTTTTTTACCCGTAAGGGGTTCTTTCACGTTAAATTCGGATTGTCTATGTGTGGGTGATTGCATGCATTGTGATTGCATTGTGTTGCTTGTTTGACTCAATTTGCTGTTTGTGTTCGGCTTTGCTTCCGCTGCCGGCCCTTCCTATCCCAATAGATTAATCATGCATCCATTGCACTCAAGTGTTATCGGGTGGCTAATCTAAATGTTGTGGATGTGCGTACTTGTATACTTTGTGGGCTCCTTGACTACTGTTCGAATGCCCTTTTTAATGGTGTTGTCTAGTGGCTAATCCAAATGCCATGAACGCGTGTACTTTGAGTATTTTGTGGGCTGCTGGACCATTGTCCACCCCTTTTTGTCTATGGGGAACGATTCGACTGTTTGAAAGACTCGATCTCTCGTAGTGAGTTGGGTTGACTATTTGAAAGATCCAATCTCATGTTTATCAGGGGAACAGGTCGACTTTTTAAAAGACCCGATCCCTTGCATTAGTTCAATTGGATGTGCATCCTTAGTCAAAGAACATATGCATGCATTCCATACATTCTAAACTATGGATGTGTTCTTTTCATGAAATTATACTTGGTTAATATATCAACTGTGAAATCTTGATTAGACTTATCATTGAGTTGGCCACTCATAATTGTTTGCTCATGCAATTACACCAACCATGTAGCATAGGTTGGATCGTGGCAAGGTCTAGCTGAGGATATCCTGATAGGAGTTTTGGGGAGATTGTTGTTGTAGAGCTTCATGGTAGCAGTTTAGATTTGGGCTCTCCAGTAACTTTATTTGTTTGCCCTTTTGTATTTATATACCTCATTCTAGTTATGGGACCCCTTTTGGATGTTCGATCTCTAATTGTGGGACCCCTTTTGGATAATTTTCTTTAAATATTACTTTTTGGATGATGACTTATTTAGCATGATTATAGTTATCTTTATTCATCTTTGATTCCGTTAATAGCTGCTCGCTATTCTAATTATAAATTGTGGAAATGAATGTTAACTTTTGTAACAGCCCCACTGACACTGTACAATATTGTCCGCTTTACCCAAGGGTGTACGATTTTGTTCTTGGTTTTACCTCAAAAGGCCTCGTACAGGGAAGGCGAGAGCCTCACTTATAGCCAGGACTTTGGGCGCTCATCCATCCGATGTGGGACTAAAGCACTTGGCCCGACTGGAGCAGTATTTTTGAAGCCCGACTGATCCAAAGTACCCGGATGACGACCCCTCCTGGGACCACAGGGCAGGATAGGGACTTAAACTCCCCCACCCTCAAGGCAGAGCCATCCTCGGCTCTGATACCAATTTGTAATAGCCCCACTGACACTGTGCTTTGCCCAAGGGCGCACGGTTTTGTTATCAGGTTTTACCCCAAAAGGCCTCGTGTAGGGAAGGTGAGAGCCCCACTTACAGGCAGGACTTTGGGCACTCATTCATCCGATGTGGGACTAAAGCACTTAGCCCGACTGGAGCGGTATTTTTTAAGCCCGACCAATCCAAAGGACCTAGATGACAACCCCCGCTAGGACCACAGGGCAGGACTTGACTTAGTGGATGTATGAGAGATCCACCTATGGATGATTCTTCCCAGTGAGACACTTGGGTTCTCGCCGCAAGGGCCTCATATCTGAGCCACAAAAATTGGGGCGTCAAAGAGTGGGTGTCAGAATCACTGTAAAATATCGAGCTAATTGTTGAGGTGTGGAGCCAAATCACATATTGAGATGGTCGGGTGCCCGGACGGTCAGTGGACCAGGCGCCTGATATTCAGTATTTTGAGATGGTTATCTCTAGACCGTTTTGTGAACAGTCGGGCGCCCGATGGTCAAATTGACCAAGCGCCCGATAATCAGTTGATTTAGTCTGGATCTTGTTGGATGTTTCTCTGTTTGGGCGGGCGCCCGACCAAGCCTGACTGGGCGCCTGACCAACCGCGAACTGAAGTGCGGGGTTTCCTATTTTTAGTTCTATTTTCAGAGTTTACTATATAAAGGGGGTGTAAATCGGGATTAAGCCATGGGATTAGGGTTTTTATAGGTCCAAGGTGAGAAAGAGGCGAGAGGATTAGCAAAAGGGCCATCTCTGTGCATGGGAGAATAGGAGAAGGTAAGTGTATTGCTTGTAACTTCGTTTTCTTCATAGTGGAAGTTTGCACCCGTGGTTTTTTACCCTTTTTAGGGATTTTCCACGTAAATTATGTCTTGTGGATTGTTGGTTTGTGTAAATTTTACTTCTAGTTATTATTTCTTCCTGTTTATCGTTTGTGGGTGAGACCGGAGATTGGATCTCGGTTCATCGGCGTTGTTGGCGTGTTGCGCAATACTAACACCCTCGAACTTAGGACCATAATTTTCGTACTAGAGTGCTAAGTTTTGGAGCATTACAAAGTTAGTATCAGAGTGGAGTATTGAGATAACCAGGACCTTGGGAATTAGAATTATTCAAACCACAATAACCAAATGTGGGGATGTAGAAACGAGTAGATTGGCCTTGAGTAGAGAAGTTATAAGGTTAAGGAAAACCTAAAAGCACATGAATTCAGTCCTTAGGTGCCCGTGAGAGGTTTTGGAGTGATCCTTTGAACATATAAAATGAAACTTAAGTTTTACGAGAAAACTGTTGTCTGTCGAGTCATCCAATTTGCATAAAATTAGAAAAATGTATAATTATCCAATTTGTATAAAATTGTAAAAAATATACATAATTAAGAGAAATTTGTATAAAATTGTAAAAAATATACATAATTAAGAGAAATGGCTTCACTTGGCTCACACATATGTGCAATAAAGCTCATGTATGAGTCACGTATGTGCTAGCATGGTATAATAAGTTCGAGATCTATTCCAACCATTAGAAAGACATTGTTTTATTAATGCCCCAACCCAAGAATCATGTTGATCTACGGTCAGGTGGGCCACAAATAGCAAAAGAAATGTATGTCTCTGAAATACTTGGGCTAAAGTTTTCTAAACCATTTATTTATTTCTAGGATTAGGACTGCATGCTGAGTGGATGAGACGTATTTTAAGAAAAACATGTACAAGGTTGGACCAACCTAATGGATTGATTGGATCTCACACCTATGTGCCATGCTAACATGTGTGTGGTTTATACATGAGCTGAACATATGTGTGAGCTTAACAAAGATTTAAGAAAAATATGAAGTTTTAATGGTTCTACTCTCAACTTAAATAGTCAATATTTCAGAACATGTTTATAGTTAATATTTTAAGACATGTCTATTACTATATATATATTTTTAAATTTCATCAAGTGCAAAAGGAGAAAATTATTGTATGTGCGATGACCCCTAGTGATGTCTACCACTACATTGGCAACAATAGGGACTATCAGTCATCCATTGCCTGCTGTCCACCTTCCTTTCTATCTCCTATTTAGAGATAGAATGGGAGGGGGGTATGGGTGCATGAGAGAGAGAGAGATAGAGAGAGAGAAGAGGTGCAGAATAGAGAAGAGGCGCACTCATGTGCTTGATTAATATTACATTACACTAGTAAATTATTGTCACCATGAGATTATATAAGTGAATAAGTTCACATTTTTATTAATATCGTTGGCTTAAACATGCCACTGAACTCTATCTCGACTCTTTTAACTTTTTGTTGTGTAGTCATGTCACTCGCTTTGTAGTAATCAAAACACAACATGCTATCTGTTATCCTCATGTACTTAATAGTGGCATCAAAGTGTTAGTTGATACAATTTTGATGTGAAGAAATTGATAACATGTATTTATACATGACTCTTTATCAACTCGTACAAGTCATACCACACAAGAATATGTAGCGAGTGATGTGTTTATAATCACTGTGCTATATACACTGTTGCATGGCATTGATTTGTGACGATGTAAGGCTCGTATGACCTGAAGCTATTGAATTTATTACATGTAAGTTGCATTATCACATTGTTGTACACCATCATATGCATAAACATTGTTGTGCACTTATTGTATTGTCATGAATTTATTTTCTCATGGCCCATCGTATTATTATGAATTTGTTTTCTCATGGCATGACTCTTTTACACAATAGACCATTATTGTTATAATTAGTTATGACCTACTAAGTTTTCTATTAGATGCAAGTTTCAAGAGTAAAATCAGCTAAGAGGAAGTTTTAGGCTGGACTGATATGACCATATTACCATATTGTCAATATGTCTAAGTGTTGCCATTTAAATAACTGTTAATGGTTGTAGATGAATATAATTAAAATAAATGGTCTTAGATTAATTTTCTTAATTAATTGACATTTAATCATTTTCACCTGATTTAGTTCTAAAATAATGACATTCAAATGCATTATTGTGAATTTCTTAAAAGAAGAGATTTGATAGGAACAACTTTAATAACAAGAGTAGATAAGTTAAGATTCTTTTAGATAAAGATAATATGTTATACATATTAGAGACCGTTATAAGTGAAACTAGGATAAAGAATATGGTGTTTCGATAAAGAAATTAAAGATTAACAATGTTTTGGTTTGATTTGAGTTGATTTATGTCATGCGTAACTGCATATCAAGCGTCATATACAACTAAAGTATCAATTAATTCCTTTTTTCAACAAGTTATAATAATATACATCAACGACTGAAATAGGCAGCTACTATTGCATAAGGAACATATATAATGAAAACCCCTATGGGCCCACTTTGATGTACATGTATAAAATCTACTTTTCCATCATTTGCTCAAAATCATGGTGGGATTTGAGCTATAAACCATGTTGATCTAAAACTTAAGTGGGCACACCACATAAAATGGAGGGGATGGGGACATCCACCATTGGAACCTTCTTGGGGCCCACTATGATGTTTATATGCAATTTAAACCATGCAAAGGTGAGTCTTAAGATGAAGGGAGAAACCAAATATCAACCTAATCTAATACTTAGGTGAGCCTAAGAAAGTTTTGATTATAGGAGTCTCCATTATCACTTTCCTTTGTGGTATGGCCGACTTGAATTTTAGATTGACCTTATTTTTTTTAGTAATGTCCTAACATAAGTTGAAGAAAATGATGAAAAGAGTGGATTCACACGCATACATTACAACGATCCCATATGAACTTTTTATTAGATGGGCTCTCTATTAAATTTTTTATTAAAATATATACATTCCTATAACATACAATACTTTGTAGGATACGACACCTGATAGGTAGAACATTGAGCCATATGGAGCCCACCTTGTTGTGTATGTACATCCACTCTATTTGTCAAGCATCTAAAAGAAATCAGCATGACACACCACTCAAGTGGGCCACACAAGGGGAACAATTGAGAGTTAACATTAATTATAGATTTGTTTATGAGACTATCTGATGTGTATATTTCATAAAACTTATTGTTTAGGCAAACCTCACAAGGATAAGGGGACACTTTGGAAATCAGCCTAATCCTAAACTCAAGAGGCCCATACTATTACATTTAAAGGTTTTAAACATGTTTTTGCAATACTTCCCATGGTGTGGCCCACATGAGTTTTAGGTTAGATTGATTTTTTTTAATTATAAAAAGAATATTAGGAAATCATTTTGATCGACAAAGTAGTGTAAAGCATAGTGGGCTTATGAAGGTTAGGTGACTTTTACTTTTCTTTTTACTTTTCTTTCTTTCTATTTTTTAGTATTTAATTTTTTTATATCATGGTAACTAATTGATTTGAATGGTTAACTGACTCCTATATGTAGCCTTAAAATGATGTTAATAACTCTAATTAGTAATTTAATGGGTCCATCATGGATGAGCCATGATCTAAGAGTCACATAGATGGGAAGATCTTAGCTAATGGTATTCATCTATTGAATTTGAATGTCATCCTTCATTTGAATGATTCTCCTTTTTTTATAGATATAATATGGATAATTAAACATACCACGTGACCTGAAATTAATATTGTCAACTCAAAAAGACAAAAAAGTGGACCACTCAAATAGATAACATCTTGCTTAACATAATGGTTGAATATTGCATGGCTAGGAGATGGATGGGGCCAACCATTAATGTAGATATGGTTAATGAGTGAGCCACTAAATTCATATAAAGTTTGGAACAAGTATGGGTGCGGCATACATTAGAAATGAGTTTAAACGGTTTAACGAATATTATGCTATTGTGTAGGTGTCCTTGGCCAAAATAATTTGGGTCAACATCATGATTGCTAAATGATAAATAATGAAAGTCAAGTTTAGGACACATATTAATGTACGGAATAAGCACATTTGAATAATTTGCATTCATAATTTATAGTATTAGTGAATGGGTAATATATCCTGTATAGGCCCACTTAAAGTTGCATAGTATAAGAAGAAGAGGTTTAAGTATTTAAATGAGTGTTGCGTCTTATTTTGCAATTGTACTACTGAAGGGAGGAATAAAATAAGCATGAGATAAGAGATTTATCACGCAAGAATATTTTAATATGAAGATTAACACAATATGAGCAAATAATGATTTGTATTTTCTAACACAATATGGAGTTTGAACTGGTTGGGAGTGAATGTCCAAGCTTGATGTTGGCCCCTCTAACCAACACAAAAGGCACCAAGTATCAATGGATTCATAAACTCACTGTACCAGAAAAATGCAAAGTTTTTCTAGTTCCAATAAATCATTAGCAAGGATTGTTAATGCTTAGGTGTAAAAAAAATTAAAAGTATAAATAAGAAAGAAAATAAATACAATGAATGTCTTGATGAGCTTCTCAATATACCTGAGATACATGATTATTTTTGTTATTAGATCTTTAAAAAGGTGGCTCTGATACTTGAAAAAGCTAAAAATTGTATCGTGTTTTAAAAACAACTAGTAAAACTTGGATGAATGTTTGAAGTTCATACGTGATTGACTCTTATAGGGTTCAAGTTATTGTTAATCTTAAATAAATCTTTTTTTATGATCTCATTTGTGATTTCTTTAGTTTCTTTTATATTTTATAATTGTATTTTCATAATTTATAATGAATTTTATTGAATAAGAATTTATTTAATTATATCCAAAATAAATATTTTGAATATTTTCTTATTTGATGGTCTAATACCGAGACCTATTATATATATATATATATATATATATATATATATATATATATATATATATATATATATATATATATATATATATATATATATATAAAACTAGTTAGACCTTACATTTTAGTCCAACTAGCTGTGCATTTAATGATAAAAGTTCCCTCTTAAATACAATATATACATCTACATTGAGAGAATTTGAAATATATATTATGTTTACGTAAAGTGGCATTGTGTAAAAGGTCCAAGCCATTCATCAATTAAGGACCATCATAGAGAAATATGTGAAAAAACTAATATAGTATAGTTATGAGGTAAGCATACATGCACATTGAATCCAGATCATTAAATTATTTTATTAACTACCTACCCTTTTTGTGAGTGTTTGACATGCTTTATCATAGAAGCTTTTTTATCCTTAACATATTGACAATGTACTCTATCCAATGAATAATTTGATCTTTAATATATGAGTTGTGTGGCCAAAATCATTAATAGGTGGATAGCCCATACACAACAAGTTGGACATCCAACAACCTACCCTAATTTAAGGATTATTTAATTTACTATAATTGCTCTTGCAAAAGTCCTTTTTTCACCATAAGTTTGAAAGATGGCTCATGACTGAGCCCACAATGATGTTAATGTATAATTTACATCGACCATCAGGTGTGTCATCCTATATTGGACCATTGGATGAAAAATTATGTCCATATGTTGTTCACGTAGACCACACAATTGGAAACTATAAAGGAAAAGAGTTCACATTTCAAAATGTTTTCCTTAGTGTAGCCCACTTGAATCACGTATGGGATTGATTCTTTGGGTCCAAGCCAACATTTTGGTCTGACATCTAATTGTTGGAGTGAATTTCACATATTCATCATGGTAGGCACTATAGAAATAAAGGGTGGATGTCTCTCTCAATTGTTGCCATGAATGTGGCCCGCCTAAATCACATGTCACCCTAATTTTTTGGCTATAGGCACAACATAATATTATATATCTATTAGTCTTACTGGATCTCATGTACGCATCATGGTAAAATTATAAAAAATCAAAGGTGACCGTCGTCTCCTACCTTACCACTCGTAATTCAAGGGAGTAATTAATGTCATTAAATGCTGGCAGAGAGGAGAAAAATCTTATTTTAAGGTAACTTAGGAAAATGGTTACCAACTTGGGTGGGCCCAACCATGGTATTAATGTTAAATCCACCTCGACCTTTAGGTGTGTAGCCTCATGTTACACCAAGGGCCTGAAAATTATGGCCATCTATTATTCAGGTAGACCACATTATTGGAAATAATGTTAGTAAAAAGCTCACCCTCTAAACCTTTTCCTGCTATGTGGGCCACTTGAATCATGGATGAACCTAAAATTTGGGCCCTAAGCCTACATTTCAGTGTTGCATTTAATGGTTGGAATGGATTTTGTATAATCATTATGGTGGGCTTTGTAAAAATCAAGGGTAGACGTGTCTTCGAATTGTTTCCCTTAAAGTGGCCCACATGAATCATAAGTCATATTATTCTTTTGACTATAGGTCCAAAATAAGATTACACATCTAATGATTGGAGTGGATCTCATATACACATCATAGTCAGCCATATAAAAAATTAAGGGAGAGCTTCCGTTAAAATTTCTTTTTGTTAATGAGAAGGTCTCAAGTCCAATGTGCTGGACTAAGTTTAATGTTCCATTATTAGATAAAGTCCAAAACTTTTATGTGTATATAACATCCAACTCATCTAATAGGTTGGCCCATCCTTAGTATCAATTTCTACAAAAGACCCCAACAATCATCATGAGTATATACATCAGTGGGCGTCACACAATTTAAATGACTTTAATGGTGGGAATTATCATCTTAACTATTTTCCATGGTATAGCCTACCCAAGCATTGATTTGGCCTGATATTTTAGCCCTAATCCAAACAAAAGGTGCTGCACATGATGGACGGTATGGATTTATTACACAAGAAATATTTTCTTCCAAATCGGTAAATGTAATGCCACTTATCTGTATAGAAAAGTCATGCAACTATTGTCTGGAGATACTTGGTAAGGGAGACATATAATAAACTTTAGATGGGCTATGCACTTATAGAAAAGCTATGCAACTATTGTCTGGGTATACTTGGTAAGCGAGACATACAATAAACTTTAGATGAGCTATGCACTTGTTAGTGATTTTGGGCATACAACTCATGCATTAAGGATTAGATCTGTTCAATAGATAGAGTATATTATAAACATGTTAGGGACAAAAAAAAGATGGATCCTATGATCAAGCATGCCAAACACTTAAAAAAAGAGTAGTTAGTTAATAAAGCAATTCAATGATCCAGATTTAACACGCATTTGTGCTTATATCATAAGTGTAATTTATTAATTTTTGGCACGTAAGTTCTCTTTGGTGGGCCTCAATTGATGAATGATTTGGATCTTTCAAATGTGTGCCACTTTATATAACTATGATATGTATTCTAAAATCTCTCCATGTAAGTGTGTATGATGTAGTTAATGTTGGGATTGGATGCCTCTACTCTTCATGCATGAAGACCATCGACCGGTCGGCCGGTCGGTCGGTCACGATGGAGCAAGATAGCAAGTTTGTTGGAACTTTTTTGGGCCATCCGGCAGGCCGGCCGACCGACAAGTGGGGGGTCCGACCCGTTGAACGACCGGTCAGTAGTTTCCTTTTTGGACTTGGTTTCTTGCGTAGTTTTGCGCAAGGAATTTCTAATTTCGATTTTCTCCTATTTAAGGAGATGTAATCCGAGATTAGGGTTGCCGCCTATGGGCCAAGAGATTGGGAGAGTTCTAAGGTGAGAGAAAGAGTTAGGAGGAAGCTTGGAGTTCTCTGGGTTGAGGGAAAGGGATGGGTTTGTCCTTCTCATGTGAGAATTAGCTTCGGGTAGCTTGGGATTTCTCTTGTGGGTTGTGATCCAGGGTTTTCTTCTATAATCTCTTGTAACTTCTAATATCATAGTTGATTGGTGTCGCTTTGTGCCGTGGTTTTTTACCCTTGAGGGGTTTTTCCACGTAAAAATCGGATTGCCTTCTTGTGTATGATGATTTGCTTGTTGATTGCCATTGTGGTGTGTTCCTTGCCGGCTTTGATTGCTTCCGTTGCGGGGCTCCTAACCCCAACAGTTAAAGGGGAGCCTTTTCTCATTAAATGTCCAGCTAGTTGGATCAAAATGTAGTATCCAATTAGTTGTGTGTGAGCATTTCTCATATATATATATAATAGTTGTAAATAAATGAATGAACGAATACTTTTTTTTTATAAAAATATTACTTTTTATAATATTTTATTTTTATGTGAAATGATCCCTTTTGATGACTCATCTTCAGATGACAAAATCATTTTCATCACTACTCTCTTTATTATTTATTATAATATTGAGCAATAATGTTGAACTCATCTTATCTCGAGACAACCTCGACCCAATTTGTGTTGATAGGTGACAATTTGTGTTGATAGATGATAGACACATGCATGAATTAATTATAGGTAATCTACATTATTTTATGATTTTTTTTAACGAAGAGATATGTTTTTTTTAAATTATAAATTGCTTTATGTAATATCCTAAAAAATTTCACGCAAGTGTATGTACGTGAATACTAACCCTCGTGTACATTATATTTTAGATCTGTATTTTTTAGAGAGCGACACATGAACTTGCGCTCGTGTATCCATGTTTAGACTCGCGTACACTTATGATTTTTGGACCCAACATATCTGCTTATACTTGCTCAGTCGTCAAATTAACGGTTGAAGTAATCACACATTGTGAGAAGAAAACATTTGACCGTTCACTTCATTTCGGACCACCTGTAGACAAATCCATTTATAAATCATCCCATCCACTTGTAGACAAGTCCATCTGTAAATCTGACCTGTTCAACTTATCTAGTAATCGTGTATAAACTTAATTATTTAGTTGTCGGAGTTGCGATCTAACGATCCCACTTCCAAGTACATGTACATACACCTTTCCATGCATCTCGAGCTCTATCAAAATTTACAAACTTGACCCATCATCAATCTAAACCGTTAAATAAAATTTTCATAGGCCTATTAATCTAGCCAACCATCTACTTTTTTTTTTTTTATCTAAATCACTCCTCCAGTTGCTTAGACAGTTTTAGTGGCCGACGGTCCTTTCGATATTTTTAAAGTGCTACCCACCTAAGGCTTGGATCTAACCCATTTGTTAGCCCCATGCCCTGTCACAGCTTATAGAAACGAATGGATGATATAGATCACCCCAGTGGAACCCATAGAACCATGTTTGAAATAGAAAAACATATGGTAGCACCGCTGTCCGAAATCATGAACTAACCCCCGACTCCTCCCTCCTTCCTTATTAGCACTACAACCTACAGTACCCCTGTGGCATAGACCATCCATCATAATGGGAATCACATCTCGATCCAACCTGCTTATTAAAAATGTCTTGAAAGAAGCTTCAATAGCATGCATCTTCCCAACTAGGCTTCGGCTGCATGGTCTCAAGCTCTGATTAACTTCATTTTTAAAACACCGCCGTAATTAGACAAGTAAAAACTGACAGAAGTTGTGGATCTTCCATCATGACACTATGGTGGCCCCCACCTATCAGCTGCATATCCGAAACCTTATAACGTTAATAGAAACCTTCTTGACTTCTCACAGCGGCAAAACTGTACACGATTTCTTCAATTGGCAATCCATGTGAAATGTTTGCAACTAATCTCAGCCATTGAACCCCTCTCCATCCAACGACTCTATGCTCTCTAACACCTCTCGTTGAACAGCCAATGAGATCGCATGAGCTTTCGTTCTTCCTCAGGGAACCCGAGTTGAGCATACAACTGCTATTTTTCTTTCAAACTTGGAATCCATTGAGGAAACTTCACCTTTGATCTGATGGGCTTACAAGATTAGTGGGACCCCTCTAAACCCTCCACAACCATCTGTTTGAAGGAAGACACATCAGAACAAGATATGCCATTATTGCCCTCTTTGTACTCGTCAAACACCCATCACCATTTGATCTATTTTAGACCTTGATCTCATATTTGAAATAATGATTGTGTGGCTCATATGATGCACGTTAGATCATTAGTCACAATTGAAATCAAACCTGATGTGTAGAAGTAAGAATCTAATTGCAATCAGCCATGGGGAGGAACCGTTCGAACGCACGAAATGCACTGCATCAATCGTAACTCGCTGACTCTCCTGTCACAACCAGGACTTTGGAACCGTTGGTGAATGTTTTATAAATCTTGATTTGACGAACGTAAGAATAATTTAAAAAATTGAGAGAAATCAGGAGTTGAGAGAGAGAGGGAGCAAGAGAGAGAGAGAAAGATTACATCACGTGGGACGTTTAGATTTTAGCGTCGTTGCTATTTTTTTTTAAAAAGAGACATAACAAAAAAGGAAGAATGAACACAAAAGAAAGGAGGGCAGAGAAGAGAAGAAGGAGAAAGAAGAACAAGAAAGAGTGTGTAGAGATGGCTCGACAACTGACTAAGTCGACTTGGTTTCTGAACCACTTTCGTATCCCTAGTCAGCTACACTTACAATTGAGTAAAGTTATCTTTAGGTTAGTTCCCTAATTAATCATTTTTTGTTAATAGTTTGTGTAATTATTGCATATCGCTCCCTAATTGTGCAACCCACTAAGTCGACTCAACGAGTCAGTAGGTTGTTTCAACCTGAATCTCAACTATGAGAGTGGAAAACCATAATTGATTAATAATTAATCTTATGATGATACACCTTACAGAAGTTTTGTTAACACCCACTTAGACTTAATCTAATTCACAGGTAGTTATATTGGGTCGAACCGAGTTAAACAAGTTGGAAGTTAGTGGAGCCCTAAGGCCGATTCACGTAGAATCATAGTAAGTAAGATCATTTGCGTCACATCATATGGGTGATCTTCCTGCCTCTTAAATAATTTTAGGTTCATAAATCAAAGAGTTTCTCCTCGTCTTTGCATCCCATCCCATCAAAGAGTTTCTCCATTTCGTTGCGCCAGTGTTCAGCCTCATTCGAGTCGGGAGACCCGTTGAATGAGGGGGGTCGTAATCGCTTGAATCTCTCCAGTAACCCACCTGAATTCCCATGAGTGGTTGGCGGGGGCATCGGGTTCTGCTGGTGATTCTGAAGCCCAATTACGCTGACCACAGTCCCCAATACCTTCATCATTTCTTGTAGCAGCTGGTTTTGTTCGGCCAACCCAGGAATCGCCGTCGTCGTATTGTTAGTAGCGGGTGGGGTGGAGGGCATCCCGTTTTGCTCGCTGCGACCCGTCATGGTAAATCTACGAGTCAAGTAGAATCATAAGTTAATACTTAATAGGATTGGTGTCGACAAAGGATTGGATTATTCATCTTAAATCTAATCCTAACCCATAACCCTAGGCTCTAGGATCTCGAAATTCTCTCTGATACCAAGCTGTCACGCCCTGAAATCCAAGACTCGAGTATAACAACTCAGACTCGAGTTTCAGAGTATGAACTCAATCCAAATATAACCTGAAGAGATGTTTCATTCCACATACCACAATAATACTAAGCTGAAGTATTTTATTAACCATGAATTAAATCTCAAATAAAAGTTTAAGTCAAACAACTACATCCATTCTGCAAAATACTCAAATCTACTAAAATCTGTTTTCAATCATCTACTAAAGAAAAAAAATTCAACACCTAAACAATTATAAGTCTTCTAATAAAAATAATCATCCAAATATTCTGCTTCAGCCGCTCCTCCTTCCTCTTGATATCCTGCAGGAACTGTGGTGATTTTGGTGAGCTAAAGCCCAGTGAGATCATTTTCATCATAAGTAATATTCCAGTTGATAGAACGTTAGACGTGAAATACTAACAGCTAGGATCATGTGAGCATATACAAGAATATAATGAAGATCTAAACATCTTATGTCTTATTAGAAGTGAAACATGTTTATCATGATGTCATGTATGTTATGGTACGTGTAAGAGCACAAACGTCTAGGAACTCGTTGCCACTGAACATTAGGAACCTGTCGCAAATCAACCATGCTCACCTAACCGGTACAACGAGGCGGCAAATCAACCATGCACGCCAGTGGGCAAATCAACCATGCACCACTGATCCAACCGAGCAAATCAACCATGCTCAACAAGTGAAACGACCAGAACTCGCTGCCACTGAACATTAGGAACCTGTCGCAAATCAACCATGCTCACCTAACCGGTACAGCGAGGCGGCAAATCAACCATGCACGCCAGGAGTCAAATCAACCATGCTCCTGTTCTGTCGTTGTGCATAAGAATGTATATGAATGTCATGAATCATGAGAACATCTCTTCAAGCATACAATGCATATCAAAACTAAATTCCAATCATACCATGCATGCATTACTCTTATCCAAGTAATTCGTCATCTAACCCTAGTTGATGGTAAACTTGAATCTAAAGAAGGATAACATGTAAAATCTTTGTGTTTCGATACTTACTAGTGTTATTCTAACTAGAAGTCTTGTGCACGACCTAATCTAGGTTGAGTTTGCTTACCAATTTTCCTGAGATACTAGTACAGAAAATTTTGAGGGAAGAAAACATTAATAAGGAGGAAAAGAAATCAGAGGATGGATCTTAGAATAAAATCAAGTGATGGATCCCTTACCTAGGATGCGTACCATACACAAATACAAATCAAACTCCTAAAACCTTATTTAGAAAGATAGCTAAAGAAGGATCCTTACCTTAGATCCATAACACGAAACGACAAGAAAATTAGAATTTGAAGAAAGATGGAAACAAGCTATTAAGGGGAAGACCAATGGAAATTTCTTTAGAAGAATCACTCACAGTATGATGAACTATCGGCTTCGCACAAGCCCAAACTAGGTTCTGAGTTGGCTCAATGAGTCGACTTGGTTTGAATATCTAGAAGATCCTTCTACTCTCTTCTTTCTCTCTCCTTCTTGTTCCTTATTTCTTCTTCTTTTCCTTTCTTTTCTTTTCTTCTTCTTTTCTTTTCTTTTCCTTTCTTCTTCTTCTTCCTTTTCTTTTCTTTTCTTGTTTCTTACTGACTGGTGCTGCCCTTACAGCATCAGCAACTACCTTCCTCTCTCTCCCTCTCTCTCTCTCTCTCTCTCTCTCTCTCGTTTCTTCTCTTTTTCTTCTTTTTCCTTCTTCCTTTCTTTCTCTTTCTTCTTTTCTTTCTCTTTTCCTTCTCCTCCTGTTTCTTCCTTGCTGCCCCAGCAAGAGGAGCAACCGCAGCACGGCGGCAGCAGCAGCAACAGCGGCAGCAGCGGCAACAGCGGCAGCAGCGGCAGCAGCGGCAACAGCGGCAGCACAGCCACCCACTCTCTCTCTCTCTACCGGCTTCTCTCTCTCTTTCTCTCTATCTATTGTGAGTAACTGACCCTCTCCCCGCAAGGGAGAGAGGTTTTTATAGCGCTGGATGACCGACCCAGCGTCGGTTTCTGTTTCATGCGGTGCGTGCGGTGCGCACAAGACTCACCCACACCGACTTGCTTCCTTCGCTGTGGATTGATACCCGGTCAGATCCAATCCAAATTTCGGGCGTTGACTAAACAGTGGGTGGTCCATAGAATGGAAGGTTTGGATCAAGCATTAGGGCCCACCCCGGTGTACGTACAACAATTGTTTGCCGACAGCGACCGAACGCTGTTTCATCCGATTTTTGCAAATTCGCTGTGGCTTGCTCTCCAAGAAATCTGAATTTCTACCCATGATTACGGTCGGTTTTGTAGGAGGATTCTTGTACAAGAATCCCAGATCAACAGGATCAAGCGGCGATTACGGATGCATCTATTTCGGAAATCACCTCCGCGCAAGACTTCCTTCACACGAGTATACAGCCGCTCAACCACACTTCCGACGATAGAGATTCCTCCCGTACGGTCGGAACTTCCTTCTGCATCTAATGAACGGTCCGGATCGGACCATGGGGTCCACTGATGTACGGTGTGCACCGACTATTGGTCGGGCGGACGCGGCTGCTGCGGACGCTGTAACAGCGTCCGAATAAGACACGTTCGAAGTTTTTTTTTATCTTGCGTGAGTTGCACGCATAAGACAGCTGCCAGCTGTCCTAACTAGTGGGGTCCACCCGCGATAGCATCACAACGGACGGCCCGGATGCAACCCGCGGTAAGCGTCCGCACGCAATACAGGCAGCGGACGAAGAAGAAGGAAAATTTCCTTCCAAACTCGCGGTCAACGCTGGTTGACCGCGCATTGGTGGTGCACGGGATGCACGTGGGTCCCACCACAATGTATATGCAAAATCCACTCCAATCATCAGGTAGGCCCCGTAATTTTAGGGTATGACGCCAAAAATGAGACGGTTCCGAAATTAGATGGCCCACTTATGGCCTGATTTCTGATTAGGGCACTTGTAGGATGATCGAAGGGCTGAAATTTGACATGTATGGTTGGATCGTGTCCTAGAACTATTGTATAGAGTTTTGTACGGTAATGATCACTAGAAATCATGATTCCTACAAATTGTCTTATAACTTGGGTTTAATTAATAGCCTATTTACTTTATTTTATTTATTTATTTTATATAAAAGATCATACAATAATCCCCATGGATTGTCTATTGTTAACTCATTCATTATATAAATTATTTGTTTATTTAATTATTAAATTAAACCCTTAAATTAATTTATCGCACAAATGGAAAACCAGGGTTATTACATTCTACCCTCCTAAAAGAAAAATTTCGTCCTCGAAATTAAACGTACCTCAAAATAATTCTGGATATTTCTCTCGAATTTCATCTTCACGCTCCCAAGAAGCTTCTTCAACATCGTGATTACTCCACTGCACCTTTACCAGTGGAATCGTCTTGGTACGAAGTACTTGTTCCTTTCTGTCTAGAATTTTAACTGGCTTCTCAATGTATGTAGTATCTTCTCGAATTTCCAAAGGCTGCCAGTCGATGACATGAGAGACATCTCGTTCATACTTTCGCAACATGGAAACATGAAAAACATTATGAATACTCGATAACTGAGGAGGTAAGGCCAGTCTGTATGCCACAACGCCAACTTTAGCTAACACTTCAAATGGTCCAATGTATCTTGGAGCTAACTTTCCCTTCTTCCCAAATCGCATGACTCCTTTCATTGGAGAAACTTTCAAAAATACATGATCGCCCACGAAGAATTCTAATTCCTTCCTTCGGTTATCTGCATAACTCTTTTGTCGGCTCTGGGCGACACGGATACGTTCCTTTATAATCGCAATCTTCTCAGAAGTCTGTTGTACAAGTTCAGGTCCTAATAAAGCTTTCTCACCCACCTCTGTCCAACAGCTAGGGGATCTACAAGGTCTACCATAAAGTGCTTCAAACGGTGCCATACCGATAGTCGACTGGTAACTATTATTGTATGCAAACTCTATCAGAGGAAGATGGTCGTCCCAATTACCCTTGAAATCGATAACACAGCACCTGAGCATATCTTCTAATATTTGATTCACTCTTTCCGTCTGGCCATCAGTCTGTGGATGAAAGGCGGTACTGTAATCCAGTTTAGTTCCCAATGCCGCTTGTAGTCCCTTCCAGAACCGAGAAACAAATCTAGGGTCACGATCGGAAACAATCGAAATAGGCACCCCATGAAGTCTCACGATCTCTTTGATGTACAACTTACTCAGCTCTTCTAAGGAGTTATTCATTCGCACTGGTAGAAAATGAGCTGACTTAGTTAGCCTGTCTACGATCACCCATACAGCATCATGATTTCTCCCTGACCTGGGCAGACCCACAACAAAATCCATGGATATACGTTCCCATTTCCATTCTGCGATTTCTAATGGTTGTAGTAGTCCAGAAGGTCTCTGGTGTTCAGCTTTAACCTGTTGACAGGTGAAACACTTGGATACAAAATTTGCAATCTCCTTCTTCATGTTATTCCACCAATATGTTCTGCGAACGTCGCGATACATCTTCGTACTTCCAGGATGTATTGTCAACTTGGATCTATGGGCCTCCTCCAAAATTTCTTTCTTTAGTTCGGCTACGTCTGGCACGCACACTCTTCCTCGGTACCTGATTGCTCCATCTGTCCCCACTTTCCATTCAACTGCTGCATCGGCGTCTACAACTGAAATTCGATTCTGGAGCCACGAGTCCTGCTTTTGGGCGTCTATGATTTGGGTTACCAATGTTGGCTGGATCGACAAGTTTCCAAGGAAGGCCATAGTGCTATTTTCCCATTGTTTGATCTCGAAATCCTTGATATTTTCTAACAATTTCCATTCCTGTATGGCGAGAGTTGCGGCAAGTAATTGTTTCTTCCTACTCAAGGCATCGGCCACAACATTTGCCTTGCCCGGATGGTAACAGATGTCGAAGTAATAGTCCTTTAGGAATTCTAGCCACCTTCTCTGCCGCATGTTCAGTTCTTTCTGGTCAAATAGGTATTTTAGGCTCTTATGATCGGTATAAAGTTCAAACTGCTCTCCATACAAATAATGTCTCCATATTTTTAGAGCGAAAACAACTGCGGCAAGCTCCAAATCGTGAGTAGGGTAATTTTGCTCATGTTTCTTCAACTGCCTGGAGCCGTAAGCGATCACCCTTCCATTCTGTGTAAGAATACATCCTAGCCCTTGGTGAGAAGCATCCGTGTAGACGACAAACTTTTCTCCCTCCGCTGGAATCGTTAATATCGGTGCCGACGTTAAATGTCTCTTAAGCCTCGTAAATGCTAATTCGCAACTGTCATCCCATGTAAAGGTCTTACTCTTCCCCGTTAGACTGGTTAACGGTCTCGCAATTTTAGAGAACCCGTCGATAAACCTCCTGTAATAGCCTGCCAAACCCAAGAAACTTCGTACCTCAGATGCATTTGTGGGTTGTTCCCAGTTAATCACGGCTTCGATCTTTGTCGGGTCTACAGAGATTCCCTTTTCCGACACCACGTGGCCCAGAAATTTTACTTCCTTCTTCCAAAACTCACACTTCTTGAGTTTTGCATAGAGCTGGTTATCCTTGAGAATCTGTAACACAGTCCTAAGGTGTTCCTCGTGTTCCTCATAAGTCTTGGAGTAGATGAGGATATCGTCGATGAAAACAATGACGCACTGATCGAGGTAAGGCTTGAACACCCTATTCATTAAGTCCATAAATACCGCCGGAGCATTCGTGAGCCCGAAGGGCATAACCAGGAATTCATAGTGGCCATAACGTGTCCTGAAGGCGGTTTTTGGTATGTCTGGGTCTTTGATTCTTAACTGATGGTACCCGGACCTCAAATCTATTTTGGAGAAGTATTGAGCTCCCCTTAGTTGATCGAACAGGTCATCGATACGAGGCAAAAGGGTATTTATTTTTAATTGTGGCCTTGTTAAGCTGGCGATAGTCAATGCATAGCCTCATCGAGCCGTCCTTCTTCTTCACAAATAGTACCGGAGCTCCCCAAGGTGATGTGCTGGGCCTTATAAATCCTTGGTCCAGCAATTCTTGTATCTGCTTCTTTAGCTCTCTTAATTCCAATGGGGCCATGCGGTATGCTGCTCTAGAGATCGGGGCGGTCCCTGGTACCAGTTCGATGGTAAAGTCCACTTCTCTCCGAGGGGGTAATCCAGGGATTTCTTGGAACACGTCAGGAAATTCGTTAACTATATGAATTTGTTCGGTATGGTTTTCCTGATCCTCCGTCTCGGATAGTGCTGCCATGATTATTATTGAATCTACATGTTTGCCCCCACGAAATGCGATGATTGGTTGATTTGGGGCGGAGAAAGTCACCGTCTTTTCGTAACAGTCTAAAGTGGCGTGATGTGCGGCTAACCAATCCATTCCTAAGATAATTTCGAATCCCGACATATCCATGACGATTAGGTTTGCTGGCAGGCAAGCCTCGCCTATCAAGATGGGACAGTCCTTACATATACGATCTAATACCACCGATCGACCAATGGGTGTGGCAATAGTTAGGTTCCTATCCATATTCTCGCTAACCAATTCCAAAGAAGTGACCAAGGATGCAGAAATAAATGAGTGGGTAGCCCCCGTATCAAACAAAGCTTTGACAGGTGTCGTGAATATAAAAAGCGTACCTTCGACTACTGTCCCATTTGTGTTATGCTCAGGTGGGGCATCTGTGACTGCGTAGCACTGTGCTGCTGCTTCTTCAGGCACTGGTTCTTCTTCGGGTGGTATTTCTTCATGTTCCTGTGCTGTTTCAGGCTCCCCTGCTGGCGGGGCTACTGCGTAAACTCGCCCTTGGGCTTGCTGTCTTGGTGGTTGGTGACCAGGCCTCGTAATAGAGAAAGGTTGTGTTGGTTGCGGCCTTTGGGAGTATTGTGGAGGTCTCTGGTGTTGCACATGTGGTCGATGTTGTGGCTGTGCATATTGTGATGGTGGTCCGCGTGTCTGGGACACCGGGCGAGGCGGTCCCTGGACTAATAAAGGGCATGATGGTCGCGTGTGACCCACTTCGCCACAATTATAACATCTCCCTTGAAATTGATTGCTGCTCGGTGGAGGCGGGGGTGCAGAACTGCTCATCATTCGCTGCCTCTTGTCTGCATGTTGGGGTAGTGCAGAAGATGACACCTTGTTTTTCGACCCCGTGTCGGACTTTTTCTGATCCCGATCCTTCCAAAATTCCTCAAAGTCTCTCTCCACCACCAAGGCCTTATTAAAGACCTCCATGTAAGTCGTCAGTTCGAAGGCCCGCACTCTGCTGCGTATCGGTGGTTTGAGACCGTTCTCAAATTTTCGGGCCTTATCCTCTTCCTCTCGTACCATAGAAGTGGCATACCTTGCCAACTCTGTAAATTTGGCTTCATACTGTCTGACGGAAAGCTTCCCCTGTTCCAATCTCATGAATTCCACTATCTTTTGGTCCCGCATAGTTTTTGGGAAGTATTGTTTATTAAACTTGTCGCAGAAGGAGTCCCAGGTCCATTCAGTGCCTGGGGGAACTGATCTCACCATGGATTTCCACCAGTGATATGCTTCTCCTTCGAGTACAAAGGTAGCTAAAGTAACTTTCTCCTCGTCTTTGCATCCCATCCCATCAAAGAGTTTCTCCATTTCGTTGCGCCAGTGTTCAGCCTCATTCGAGTCGGGAGACCCGTTGAATGAGGGGGGTCGTAATCGCTTGAATCTCTCCAGTAACCCACCTGAATTCCCATGAGTGGTTGGCGGGGGCATCGGGTTCTGCTGGTGATTCTGAAGCCCAATTACGCTGACCACAGTCCCCAATACCTTCATCATTTCTTGTAGCAGCTGGTTTTGTTCGGCCAACCCAGGAATCGCCGTCGTCGTATTGTTAGTAGCGGGTGGGGTGGAGGGCATCCCGTTTTGCTCGCTGCGACCCGTCATGGTAAATCTACGAGTCAAGTAGAATCATAAGTTAATACTTAATAGGATTGGTGTCGACAAAGGATTGGATTATTCATCTTAAATCTAATCCTAACCCATAACCCTAGGCTCTAGGATCTCGAAATTCTCTCTGATACCAAGCTGTCACGCCCTGAAATCCAAGACTCGAGTATAACAACTCAGACTCGAGTTTCAGAGTATGAACTCAATCCAAATATAACCTGAAGAGATGTTTCATTCCACATACCACAATAATACTAAGCTGAAGTATTTTATTAACCATGAATTAAATCTCAAATAAAAGTTTAAGTCAAACAACTACATCCATTCTGCAAAATACTCAAATCTACTAAAATCTGTTTTCAATCATCTACTAAAGAAAAAAATTCAACACCTAAACAATTATAAGTCTTCTAATAAAAATAATCATCCAAATATTCTGCTTCAGCCGCTCCTCCTTCCTCTTGATATCCTGCAGGAACTGTGGTGATTTTGGTGAGCTAAAGCCCAGTGAGATCATTTTCATCATAAGTAATATTCCAGTTGATAGAACGTTAGACGTGAAATACTAACAGCTAGGATCATGTGAGCATATACAAGAATATAATGAAGATCTAAACATCTTATGTCTTATTAGAAGTGAAACATGTTTATCATGATGTCATGTATGTTATGGTACGTGTAAGAGCACAAACGTCTAGGAACTCGTTGCCACTGAACATTAGGAACCTGTCGCAAATCAACCATGCTCACCTAACCGGTACAACGAGGCGGCAAATCAACCATGCACGCCAGTGGGCAAATCAACCATGCACCACTGATCCAACCGAGCAAATCAACCATGCTCAACAAGTGAAACGACCAGAACTCGCTGCCACTGAACATTAGGAACCTGTCGCAAATCAACCATGCTCACCTAACCGGTACAGCGAGGCGGCAAATCAACCATGCACGCCAGGAGTCAAATCAACCATGCTCCTGTTCTGTCGTTGTGCATAAGAATGTATATGAATGTCATGAATCATGAGAACATCTCTTCAAGCATACAATGCATATCAAAACTAAATTCCAATCATACCATGCATGCATTACTCTTATCCAAGTAATTCGTCATCTAACCCTAGTTGATGGTAAACTTGAATCTAAAGAAGGATAACATGTAAAATCTTTGTGTTTCGATACTTACTAGTGTTATTCTAACTAGAAGTCTTGTGCACGACCTAATCTAGGTTGAGTTTGCTTACCAATTTTCCTGAGATACTAGTACAGAAAATTTTGAGGGAAGAAAACATTAATAAGGAGGAAAAGAAATCAGAGGATGGATCTTAGAATAAAATCAAGTGATGGATCCCTTACCTAGGATGCGTACCATACACAAATACAAATCAAACTCCTAAAACCTTATTTAGAAAGATAGCTAAAGAAGGATCCTTACCTTAGATCCATAACACGAAACGACAAGAAAATTAGAATTTGAAGAAAGATGGAAACAAGCTATTAAGGGGAAGACCAATGGAAATTTCTTTAGAAGAATCACTCACAGTATGATGAACTATCGGCTTCGCACAAGCCCAAACTAGGTTCTGAGTTGGCTCAATGAGTCGACTTGGTTTGAATATCTAGAAGATCCTTCTACTCTCTTCTTTCTCTCTCCTTCTTGTTCCTTATTTCTTCTTCTTTTCCTTTCTTTTCTTTTCTTCTTCTTTTTCTTTTCTTTTCTTTCCTTTCTTCTTCTTTCCTTTTCTTTTCTTTCTTGTTTCTTACTGACTGGTGCTGCCCTTACAGCATCAGCAACTACCTTCCTCTCTCTCCTCCTCTCTCTCTCTCCTCTCTCTCTCTCTCTCGGTTTCTTTTCTCTTTTTCTTCTTTTTCCTTCTTCCTTTCTTTCTCTTTCTTCTTTTCTTTCTCTTGTCCTTCTCCTCCTGTTTCTTCCTTGCTGCCCAGCAAGAGGAGCAACCGCAGCACGGCGGCAGCAGCAGCAACAGCGGCAGCAGCGGCAGCAGCGGCAACAGCGGCAGCACAGCCACCCACTCTCTCTCTCTCTACCGGCTTCTCTCTCTCTTTCTCTCTATCTATTGTGAGTAACTGACCCTCTCCCCGCAAGGGAGAGAGGTTTTTATAGCGCTGGATGACCGACCCAGCGTCGGTTTCTGTTTCATGCGGTGCGTGCGGTGCGCACAAGACTCACCCACACCGACTTGCTTCCTTCGCTGTGGATTGATACCCGGTCAGATCCAATCCAAATTTCGGGCGTTGACTAAACAGTGGGTGGTCCATAGAATGGAAGGTTTGGATCAAGCATTAGGGCCCACCCCGGTGTACGTACAACAATTGTTTGCCGACAGCGACCGAACGCTGTTTCATCCGATTTTTGCAAATTCGCTGTGGCTTGCTCTCCAAGAAATCTGAATTTCTACCCATGATTACGGTCGGTTTTGTAGGAGGATTCTTGTACAAGAATCCCAGATCAACAGGATCAAGCGGCGATTACGGATGCATCTATTTCGGAAATCACCTCCGCGCAAGACTTCCTTCACACGAGTATACAGCCGCTCAACCACACTTCCGACGATAGAGATTCCTCCCGTACGGTCGGAACTTCCTTCTGCATCCAATGAACGGTCCGGATCGGACCATGGGGTCCACTGATGTACGGTGTGCACCGACTATTGGTCGGGCGGACGCGGCTGCTGCGGACGCTGTAACAGCGTCCGAATAAGACACGTTCGAAGTTTTTTTTTATCTTGCGTGAGTTGCACGCATAAGACAGCTGCCAGCTGTCCTAACTAGTGGGGTCCACCCGCGATAGCATCACAACGGACGGCCCGGATGCAACCCGCGGTAAGCGTCCGCACGCAATACAGGCAGCGGACGAAGAAGAAGGAAAATTTCCTTCCAAACTCGCGGTCAACGCTGGTTGACCGCGCATTGGTGGTGCACGGGATGCACGTGGGTCCCACCACAATGTATATGCAAAATCCACTCCAATCATCAGGTAGGCCCCGTAATTTTAGGGTATGACGCCAAAAATGAGACGGTTCCGAAATTAGATGGCCCACTTATGGCCTGATTTCTGATTAGGGCACTTGTAGGATGATCGAAGGGCTGAAATTTGACATGTATGGTTGGATCGTGTCCTAGAACTATTGTATAGAGTTTTGTACGGTAATGATCACTAGAAATCATGATTCCTACAAATTGTCTTATAACTTGGGTTTAATTAATA
This sequence comes from Liriodendron chinense, assembly GCA_003013855.2. NCBI lineage: Eukaryota > Viridiplantae > Streptophyta > Magnoliopsida > Magnoliales > Magnoliaceae > Liriodendron > Liriodendron chinense. The sequence goes on along the minus strand of PVNU02002542.1, from coordinate 2,053,547 downwards.
GCCTATTTACTTTATTTTATTTATTTATTTTATATAAAAGATCATACAATAATCCCCATGGATTGTCTATTGTTAACTCATTCATTATATAAATTATTTGTTTATTTAATTATTAAATTAAACCCTTAAATTAATTTATCGCACAAATGGAAAACCAGGGTTATTACATTCTACCCTCCTAAAAGAAAAATTTCGTCCTCGAAATTAAACGTACCTCAAAATAATTCTGGATATTTCTCTCGAATTTCATCTTCACGCTCCCAAGAAGCTTCTTCAACATCGTGATTACTCCACTGCACCTTTACCAGTGGAATCGTCTTGGTACGAAGTACTTGTTCCTTTCTGTCTAGAATTTTAACTGGCTTCTCAATGTATGTAGTATCTTCTCGAATTTCCAAAGGCTGCCAGTCGATGACATGAGAGACATCTCGTTCATACTTTCGCAACATGGAAACATGAAAAACATTATGAATACTCGATAACTGAGGAGGTAAGGCCAGTCTGTATGCCACAACGCCAACTTTAGCTAACACTTCAAATGGTCCAATGTATCTTGGAGCTAACTTTCCCTTCTTCCCAAATCGCATGACTCCTTTCATTGGAGAAACTTTCAAAAATACATGATCGCCCACGAAGAATTCTAATTCCTTCCTTCGGTTATCTGCATAACTCTTTTGTCGGCTCTGGGCGACACGGATACGTTCCTTTATAATCGCAATCTTCTCAGAAGTCTGTTGTACAAGTTCAGGTCCTAATAAAGCTTTCTCACCCACCTCTGTCCAACAGCTAGGGGATCTACAAGGTCTACCATAAAGTGCTTCAAACGGTGCCATACCGATAGTCGACTGGTAACTATTATTGTATGCAAACTCTATCAGAGGAAGATGGTCGTCCCAATTACCCTTGAAATCGATAACACAGCACCTGAGCATATCTTCTAATATTTGATTCACTCTTTCCGTCTGGCCATCAGTCTGTGGATGAAAGGCGGTACTGTAATCCAGTTTAGTTCCCAATGCCGCTTGTAGTCCCTTCCAGAACCGAGAAACAAATCTAGGGTCACGATCGGAAACAATCGAAATAGGCACCCCATGAAGTCTCACGATCTCTTTGATGTACAACTTACTCAGCTCTTCTAAGGAGTTATTCATTCGCACTGGTAGAAAATGAGCTGACTTAGTTAGCCTGTCTACGATCACCCATACAGCATCATGATTTCTCCCTGACCTGGGCAGACCCACAACAAAATCCATGGATATACGTTCCCATTTCCATTCTGCGATTTCTAATGGTTGTAGTAGTCCAGAAGGTCTCTGGTGTTCAGCTTTAACCTGTTGACAGGTGAAACACTTGGATACAAAATTTGCAATCTCCTTCTTCATGTTATTCCACCAATATGTTCTGCGAACGTCGCGATACATCTTCGTACTTCCAGGATGTATTGTCAACTTGGATCTATGGGCCTCCTCCAAAATTTCTTTCTTTAGTTCGGCTACGTCTGGCACGCACACTCTTCCTCGGTACCTGATTGCTCCATCTGTCCCCACTTTCCATTCAACTGCTGCATCGGCGTCTACAACTGAAATTCGATTCTGGAGCCACGAGTCCTGCTTTTGGGCGTCTATGATTTGGGTTACCAATGTTGGCTGGATCGACAAGTTTCCAAGGAAGGCCATAGTGCTATTTTCCCATTGTTTGATCTCGAAATCCTTGATATTTTCTAACAATTTCCATTCCTGTATGGCGAGAGTTGCGGCAAGTAATTGTTTCTTCCTACTCAAGGCATCGGCCACAACATTTGCCTTGCCCGGATGGTAACAGATGTCGAAGTAATAGTCCTTTAGGAATTCTAGCCACCTTCTCTGCCGCATGTTCAGTTCTTTCTGGTCAAATAGGTATTTTAGGCTCTTATGATCGGTATAAAGTTCAAACTGCTCTCCATACAAATAATGTCTCCATATTTTTAGAGCGAAAACAACTGCGGCAAGCTCCAAATCGTGAGTAGGGTAATTTTGCTCATGTTTCTTCAACTGCCTGGAGCCGTAAGCGATCACCCTTCCATTCTGTGTAAGAATACATCCTAGCCCTTGGTGAGAAGCATCCGTGTAGACGACAAACTTTTCTCCCTCCGCTGGAATCGTTAATATCGGTGCCGACGTTAAATGTCTCTTAAGCCTCGTAAATGCTAATTCGCAACTGTCATCCCATGTAAAGGTCTTACTCTTCCCCGTTAGACTGGTTAACGGTCTCGCAATTTTAGAGAACCCGTCGATAAACCTCCTGTAATAGCCTGCCAAACCCAAGAAACTTCGTACCTCAGATGCATTTGTGGGTTGTTCCCAGTTAATCACGGCTTCGATCTTTGTCGGGTCTACAGAGATTCCCTTTTCCGACACCACGTGGCCCAGAAATTTTACTTCCTTCTTCCAAAACTCACACTTCTTGAGTTTTGCATAGAGCTGGTTATCCTTGAGAATCTGTAACACAGTCCTAAGGTGTTCCTCGTGTTCCTCATAAGTCTTGGAGTAGATGAGGATATCGTCGATGAAAACAATGACGCACTGATCGAGGTAAGGCTTGAACACCCTATTCATTAAGTCCATAAATACCGCCGGAGCATTCGTGAGCCCGAAGGGCATAACCAGGAATTCATAGTGGCCATAACGTGTCCTGAAGGCGGTTTTTGGTATGTCTGGGTCTTTGATTCTTAACTGATGGTACCCGGACCTCAAATCTATTTTGGAGAAGTATTGAGCTCCCCTTAGTTGATCGAACAGGTCATCGATACGAGGCAAAAGGGTATTTATTTTTAATTGTGGCCTTGTTAAGCTGGCGATAGTCAATGCATAGCCTCATCGAGCCGTCCTTCTTCTTCACAAATAGTACCGGAGCTCCCCAAGGTGATGTGCTGGGCCTTATAAATCCTTGGTCCAGCAATTCTTGTATCTGCTTCTTTAGCTCTCTTAATTCCAATGGGGCCATGCGGTATGCTGCTCTAGAGATCGGGGCGGTCCCTGGTACCAGTTCGATGGTAAAGTCCACTTCTCTCCGAGGGGGTAATCCAGGGATTTCTTGGAACACGTCAGGAAATTCGTTAACTATATGAATTTGTTCGGTATGGTTTTCCTGATCCTCCGTCTCGGATAGTGCTGCCATGATTATTATTGAATCTACATGTTTGCCCCCACGAAATGCTGATGATTGGTTGATTTGGGGCGGAGAAAGTCACCTGTCTTTTCGTAACAGTCTAAAGTGGCGTGATGTGCGGCTAACCAATCCATTCCTAAGATAATTTCGAATCCCGACATATCCATGACGATTAGGTTTGCTGGCAGGCAAGCCTCGCCTATCAAGATGGGACAGTCCTTACATATACGATCTAATACCACCGATCGACCAATGGGTGTGGCAATAGTTAGGTTCCTATCCATATTCTCGCTAACCAATTCCAAAGAAGTGACCAAGGATGCAGAAATAAATGAGTGGGTAGCCCCCGTATCAAACAAAGCTTTGACAGGTGTCGTGAATATAAAAAGCGTACCTTCGACTACTGTCCCATTTGTGTTATGCTCAGGTGGGGCATCTGTGACTGCGTAGCACTGTGCTGCTGCTTCTTCAGGCACTGGTTCTTCTTCGGGTGGTATTTCTTCATGTTCCTGTGCTGTTTCAGGCTCCCCTGCTGGCGGGGCTACTGCGTAAACTCGCCCTTGGGCTTGCTGTCTTGGTGGTTGGTGACCAGGCCTCGTAATAGAGAAAGGTTGTGTTGGTTGCGGCCTTTGGGAGTATTGTGGAGGTCTCTGGTGTTGCACATGTGGTCGATGTTGTGGCTGTGCATATTGTGATGGTGGTCCGCGTGTCTGGGACACCGGGCGAGGCTGGTCCCTGGACTAATAAAGGGCATGATGGTCGCGTGTGACCCACTTCGCCACAATTATAACATCTCCCTTGAAATTGATTGCTGCTCGGTGGAGGCGGGGGTGCAGAACTGCTCATCATTCGCTGCCTCTTGTCTGCATGTTGGGGTAGTGCAGAAGATGACACCTTGTTTTTCGACCCCGTGTCGGACTTTTTCTGATCCCGATCCTTCCAAAATTCCTCAAAGTCTCTCTCCACCACCAAGGCCTTATTAAAGACCTCCATGTAAGTCGTCAGTTCGAAGGCCCGCACTCTGCTGCGTATCGGTGGTTTGAGACCGTTCTCAAATTTTCGGGCCTTATCCTCTTCCTCTCGTACCATAGAAGTGGCATACCTTGCCAACTCTGTAAATTTGGCTTCATACTGTCTGACGGAAAGCTTCCCCTGTTCCAATCTCATGAATTCCACTATCTTTTGGTCCCGCATAGTTTTTGGGAAGTATTGTTTATTAAACTTGTCGCAGAAGGAGTCCCAGGTCCATTCAGTGCCTGGGGGAACTGATCTCACCATGGATTTCCACCAGTGATATGCTTCTCCTTCGAGTACAAAGGTAGCTAAAGTAACTTTCTCCTCGTCTTTGCATCCCATCCCATCAAAGAGTTTCTCCATTTCGTTGCGCCAGTGTTCAGCCTCATTCGAGTCGGGAGACCCGTTGAATGAGGGGGGTCGTAATCGCTTGAATCTCTCCAGTAACCCACCTGAATTCCCATGAGTGGTTGGCGGGGGCATCGGGTTCTGCTGGTGATTCTGAAGCCCAATTACGCTGACCACAGTCCCCAATACCTTCATCATTTCTTGTAGCAGCTGGTTTTGTTCGGCCAACCCAGGAATCGCCGTCGTCGTATTGTTAGTAGCGGGTGGGGTGGAGGGCATCCCGTTTTGCTCGCTGCGACCCGTCATGGTAAATCTACGAGTCAAGTAGAATCATAAGTTAATACTTAATAGGATTGGTGTCGACAAAGGATTGGATTATTCATCTTAAATCTAATCCTAACCCATAACCCTAGGCTCTAGGATCTCGAAATTCTCTCTGATACCAAGCTGTCACGCCCTGAAATCCAAGACTCGAGTATAACAACTCAGGCTCGAGTTTCAGAGTATGAACTCAATCCAAATATAACCTGAAGAGATGTTTCATTCCACATACCACAATAATACTAAGCTGAAGTATTTTATTAACCATGAATTAAATCTCAAATAAAAGTTTAAGTCAAACAACTACATCCATTCTGCAAAATACTCAAATCTACTAAAATCTGTTTTCAATCATCTACTAAAGGAAATAAATTCAACACCTAAACAATTATAAGTCTTCTAATAAAAATAATCATCCAAATATTCTGCTTCAGCCGCTCCTCCTTCCTCTTGATATCCTGCAGGAACTGTGGTGATTTTGGTGAGCTAAAGCCCAGTGAGATCATTTTCATCATAAGTAATATTCCAGTTGATAGAACGTTAGACGTGAAATACTAACAGCTAGGATCATGTGAGCATATACAAGAATATAATGAAGATCTAAACATCTTATGTCTTATTAGAAGTGAAACATGTTTATCATGATGTCATGTATGTTATGGTACGTGTAAGAGCACAAACGTCTAGGAACTCGTTGCCACTGAACATTAGGAACCTGTCGCAAATCAACCATGCTCACCTAACCGGTACAACGAGGCGGCAAATCAACCATGCACGCCAGTGGGCAAATCAACCATGCACCACTGATCCAACCGAGCAAATCAACCATGCTCAACAAGTGAAACGACCAGAACTCGCTGCCACTGAACATTAGGAACCTGTCGCAAATCAACCATGCTCACCTAACCGGTACAGCGAGGCGGCAAATCAACCATGCACGCCAGGAGTCAAATCAACCATGCTCCTGTTCTGTCGTTGTGCATAAGAATGTATATGAATGTCATGAATCATGAGAACATCTCTTCAAGCATACAATGCATATCAAAACTAAATTCCAATCATACCATGCATGCATTACTCTTATCCAAGTAATTCGTCATCTAACCCTAGTTGATGGTAAACTTGAATCTAAAGAAGGATAACATGTAAAATCTTTGTGTTTCGATACTTACTAGTGTTATTCTAACTAGAAGTCCTGTGCACGACCTAATCTAGGTTGAGTTTGCTTACCAATTTTCCTGAGATACTAGTACAGAAAATTTTGAGGGAAGAAAACATTAATAAGGAGGAAAAGAAATCAGAGGATGGATCTTAGAACAAAATCAAGTGATGGATCCCTTACCTAGGATGCGTACCATACACAAATACAAATCAAACTCCTAAAACCTTATTTAGAAAGATAGCTAAAGAAGGATCCTTACCTTAGATCCATAACACGAAACGACAAGAAAATTAGAATTTGAAGAACGATGGAAACAAGCTAGTAAGGGGAAGACCAATGGAAATTTCTTTAGAAGAATCACTCACAGTATGATGAACTATCGGCTTCGCACAAGCCCAAACTAGGTTCTGAGTTGGCTCAATGAGTCGACTTGGTTTGAATATCTAGAAGATCCTTCTACTCTCTTCTTTCTCTCTCCTTCTTGTTCCTTATTTCTTCTTCTTTTCCTTTCTTTTCTTTTCTTCTTCTTTTCTTTTCTTTTCCTTTCTTCTTCTTCTTCCTTTTCTTTTCTTTTCTTGTTTCTTACTGACTGGTGCTGCCCTTACAGCATCAGCAACTACCTTCCTCTCTCTCCTCTCTCTCTCTCTCTCTCTCTCTCTCTCGTTTCTTCTCTTTTTCTTCTTTTTCCTTCTTCCTTTCTTTCTCTTTCTTCTTTTCTTTCTCTTTTCCTTCTCCTCCTGTTTCTTCCTTGCTGCCCCAGCAAGAGGAGCAACAGCAGCACGGCGGCAGCAGCAGCAACAGCGGCGCAGCGGCAACAGCGGCAGCAGCGGCAACAGCGGCAGCACAGCCACCCACTCTCTCTCTCTCTACCGGCTTCTCTCTCTCTTTCTCTCTATCTATTGTGAGTAACTGACCCTCTCCCCGCAAGGGAGAGAGGTTTTTATAGCGCTGGATGACCGACCCAGCGTCGGTTTCTGTTTCATGCGGTGCGTGCGGTGCGCACAAGACTCACCCACACCGACTTGCTTCCTTCGCTGTGGATTGATACCCGGTCAGATCCAATCCAAATTTCGGGCGTTGACTAAACAGTGGGTGGTCCATAGAATGGACGGTTTGGATCAAGCATTAGGGCCCACCCCGGTGTACGTACAACAATTGTTTGCCGACAGCGACCGAACGCTGTTTCATCCGATTTTTGCAAATTCGCTGTGGCTTGCTCTCCAAGAAATCTGAATTTCTACCCATGATTACGGTCGGTTTTGTAGGAGGATTCTTGTCCAAGAATCCCAGATCAAACAGGATCAAGCGGCGATTACGGATGCATCTATTTCGGAAATCACCTCCGCGCAAGACTTCTTTCACACGAGTATACAGCCGCTCAACCACACTTCCGACGATAGAGATTCCTCCCGTACGGTCGGAACTTCCTTCTGCATCCAATGAACGGTCCGGATCGGACCATGGGGTCCACTGATGTACGGTGTGCACCGACTATTGGTCGGGCGGACGCGGCTGCTGCGGACGCTGTAACAGCGTCCGAATAAGACACGTTCGAAGTTTTTTTTATCTTGCGTGAGTTGCACGCATGAGACAGCTGCCAGCTGTCCTAACTAGTGGGGTCCACCCGCGATAGCATCACAACGGACGGCCCGGATGCAACCCGCGGTAAGCGTCCGCACGCAATACAGGCAGCGGACGAAGAAGAAGGAAAATTTCCTTCCAAACTCGCGGTCAACGCTGGTTGACCGCGCATTGGTGGTGCACGGGATGCACGTGGGTCCCACCACAATGTATATGCAAAATCCACTCCAATCATCAGGTAGGCCCCGTAATTTTAGGGTATGACGCCAAAAATGAGACGGTTCCGAAATTAGATGGCCCACTTATGGCCTGATTTCTGATTAGGGCACTTGTAGGATGATCGAAGGGCTGAAATTTGACATGTATGGTTGGATCGTGTCCTAGAACTATTGTATAGAGTTTTGTACGGTAATGATCACTAGAAATCATGATTCCTACAAATTGTCTTATAACTTGGGTTTAATTAATAGCCTATTTACTTTATTTTATTTATTTATTTTATATAAAAGATCATACAATAATCCCCATGGATTGTTTATTGTTAACTCATTCATTATATAAATTATTTGTTTATTTAATTATTAAATTAAACCCTTAAATTAATTTATCGCACAAATGGAAAACCAGGGTTATTACATTCTACCCTCCTAAAAGAAAAATTTCGTCCTCGAAATTAAACGTACCTCAAAATAATTCTGGATATTTCTCTCGAATTTCATCTTCACGCTCCCAAGAAGCTTCTTCAACATCGTGATTACTCCACTGCACCTTTACCAGTGGAATCGTCTTGGTACGAAGTACTTGTTCCTTTCTGTCTAGAATTTTAACTGGCTTCTCAATGTATGTAGTATCTTCTCGAATTTCCAAAGGCTGCCAGTCGATGACATGAGAGACATCTCGTTCATACTTTCGCAACATGGAAACATGAAAAACATTATGAATACTCGATAACTGAGGAGGTAAGGCCAGTCTGTATGCCACAACGCCAACTTTAGCTAACACTTCAAATGGTCCAATGTATCTTGGAGCTAACTTTCCCTTCTTCCCAAATCGCATGACTCCTTTCATTGGAGAAACTTTCAAAAATACATGATCGCCCACGAAGAATTCTAATTCCTTCCTTCGGTTATCTGCATAACTCTTTTGTCGGCTCTGGGCGACACGGATACGTTCCTTTATAATCGCAATCTTCTCAGAAGTCTGTTGTACAAGTTCAGGTCCTAATAAAGCTTTCTCACCCACCTCTGTCCAACAGCTAGGGGATCTACAAGGTCTACCATAAAGTGCTTCAAACGGTGCCATACCGATAGTCGACTGGTAACTATTATTGTATGCAAACTCTATCAGAGGAAGATGGTCGTCCCAATTACCCTTGAAATCGATAACACAGCACCTGAGCATATCTTCTAATATTTGATTCACTCTTTCCGTCTGGCCATCAGTCTGTGGATGAAAGGCGGTACTGTAATCCAGTTTAGTTCCCAATGCCGCTTGTAGTCCCTTCCAGAACCGAGAAACAAATCTAGGGTCACGATCGGAAACAATCGAAATAGGCACCCCATGAAGTCTCACGATCTCTTTGATGTACAACTTACTCAGCTCTTCTAAGGAGTTATTCATTCGCACTGGTAGAAAATGAGCTGACTTAGTTAGCCTGTCTACGATCACCCATACAGCATCATGATTTCTCCCTGACCTGGGCAGACCCACAACAAAATCCATGGATATACGTTCCCATTTCCATTCTGCGATTTCTAATGGTTGTAGTAGTCCAGAAGGTCTCTGGTGTTCAGCTTTAACCTGTTGACAGGTGAAACACTTGGATACAAAATTTGCAATCTCCTTCTTCATGTTATTCCACCAATATGTTCTGCGAACGTCGCGATACATCTTCGTACTTCCAGGATGTATTGTCAACTTGGATCTATGGGCCTCCTCCAAAATTTCTTTCTTTAGTTCGGCTACGTCTGGCACGCACACTCTTCCTCGGTACCTGATTGCTCCATCTGTCCCCACTTTCCATTCAACTGCTGCATCGGCGTCTACAACTGAAATTCGATTCTGGAGCCACGAGTCCTGCTTTTGGGCGTCTATGATTTGGGTTACCAATGTTGGCTGGATCGACAAGTTTCCAAGGAAGGCCATAGTGCTATTTTCCCATTGTTTGATCTCGAAATCCTTGATATTTTCTAACAATTTCCATTCCTGTATGGCGAGAGTTGCGGCAAGTAATTGTTTCTTCCTACTCAAGGCATCGGCCACAACATTTGCCTTGCCCGGATGGTAACAGATGTCGAAGTAATAGTCCTTTAGGAATTCTAGCCACCTTCTCTGCCGCATGTTCAGTTCTTTCTGGTCAAATAGGTATTTTAGGCTCTTATGATCGGTATAAAGTTCAAACTGCTCTCCATACAAATAATGTCTCCATATTTTTAGAGCGAAAACAACTGCGGCAAGCTCCAAATCGTGAGTAGGGTAATTTTGCTCATGTTTCTTCAACTGCCTGGAGCCGTAAGCGATCACCCTTCCATTCTGTGTAAGAATACATCCTAGCCCTTGGTGAGAAGCATCCGTGTAGACGACAAACTTTTCTCCCTCCGCTGGAATCGTTAATATCGGTGCCGACGTTAAATGTCTCTTAAGCCTCGTAAATGCTAATTCGCAACTGTCATCCCATGTAAAGGTCTTACTCTTCCCCGTTAGACTGGTTAACGGTCTCGCAATTTTAGAGAACCCGTCGATAAACCTCCTGTAATAGCCTGCCAAACCCAAGAAACTTCGTACCTCAGATGCATTTGTGGGTTGTTCCCAGTTAATCACGGCTTCGATCTTTGTCGGGTCTACAGAGATTCCCTTTTCCGACACCACGTGGCCCAGAAATTTTACTTCCTTCTTCCAAAACTCACACTTCTTGAGTTTTGCATAGAGCTGGTTATCCTTGAGAATCTGTAACACAGTCCTAAGGTGTTCCTCGTGTTCCTCATAAGTCTTGGAGTAGATGAGGATATCGTCGATGAAAACAATGACGCACTGATCGAGGTAAGGCTTGAACACCCTATTCATTAAGTCCATAAATACCGCCGGAGCATTCGTGAGCCCGAAGGGCATAACCAGGAATTCATAGTGGCCATAACGTGTCCTGAAGGCGGTTTTTGGTATGTCTGGGTCTTTGATTCTTAACTGATGGTACCCGGACCTCAAATCTATTTTGGAGAAGTATTGAGCTCCCCTTAGTTGATCGAACAGGTCATCGATACGAGGCAAAGGGTATTTATTTTTAATTGTGGCCTTGTTAAGCTGGCGATAGTCAATGCATAGCCTCATCGAGCCGTCCTTCTTCTTCACAAATAGTACCGGAGCTCCCCAAGGTGATGTGCTGGGCCTTATAAATCCTTGGTCCAGCAATTCTTGTATCTGCTTCTTTAGCTCTCTTAATTCCAATGGGGCCATGCGGTATGCTGCTCTAGAGATCGGGGCGGTCCCTGGTACCAGTTCGATGGTAAAGTCCACTTCTCTCCGAGGGGGTAATCCAGGGATTTCTTGGAACACGTCAGGAAATTCGTTAACTATATGAATTTGTTCGGTATGGTTTTCCTGATCCTCCGTCTCGGATAGTGCTGCCATGATTATTATTGAATCTACATGTTTGCCCCCACGAAATGCGATGATTGGTTGATTTGGGGCGGAGAAAGTCACCGTCTTTTCGTAACAGTCCTAAAGTGGCGTGATGTGCGGCTAACCAATCCATTCCTAAGATAATTTCGAATCCCGACATATCCATGACGATTAGGTTTGCTGGCAGGCAAGCCTCGCCTATCAAGATGGGACAGTCCTTACATATACGATCTAATACCACCGATCGACCAATGGGTGTGGCAATAGTTAGGTTCCTATCCATATTCTCGCTAACCAATTCCAAAGAAGTGACCAAGGATGCAGAAATAAATGAGTGGGTAGCCCCCGTATCAAACAAAGCTTTGACAGGTGTCGTGAATATAAAAAGCGTACCTTCGACTACTGTCCCATTTGTGTTATGCTCAGGTGGGGCATCTGTGACTGCGTAGCACTGTGCTGCTGCTTCTTCAGGCACTGGTTCTTCTTCGGGTGGTATTTCTTCATGTTCCTGTGCTGTTTCAGGCTCCCCTGCTGGCGGGGCTACTGCGTAAACTCGCCCTTGGGCTTGCTGTCTTGGTGGTTGGTGACCAGGCCTCGTAATAGAGAAAGGTTGTGTTGGTTGCGGCCTTTGGGAGTATTGTGGAGGTCTCTGGTGTTGCACATGTGGTCGATGTTGTGGCTGTGCATATTGTGATGGTGGTCCGCGTGTCTGGGACACCGGGCGAGGCGGTCCCTGGACTAATAAAGGGCATGATGGTCGCGTGTGACCCACTTCGCCACAATTATAACATCTCCCTTGAAATTGATTGCTGCTCGGTGGAGGCGGGGGTGCAGAACTGCTCATCATTCGCTGCCTCTTGTCTGCATGTTGGGGTAGTGCAGAAGATGACACCTTGTTTTTCGACCCCGTGTCGGACTTTTTCTGATCCCGATCCTTCCAAAATTCCTCAAAGTCTCTCTCCACCACCAAGGCCTTATTAAAGACCTCCATGTAAGTCGTCAGTTCGAAGGCCCGCACTCTGCTGCGTATCGGTGGTTTGAGACCGTTCTCAAATTTTCGGGCCTTATCCTCTTCCTCTCGTACCATAGAAGTGGCATACCTTGCCAACTCTGTAAATTTGGCTTCATACTGTCTGACGGAAAGCTTCCCCTGTTCCAATCTCATGAATTCCACTATCTTTTGGTCCCGCATAGTTTTTGGGAAGTATTGTTTATTAAACTTGTCGCAGAAGGAGTCCCAGGTCCATTCAGTGCCTGGGGGAACTGATCTCACCATGGATTTCCACCAGTGATATGCTTCTCCTTCGAGTACAAAGGTAGCTAAAGTAACTTTCTCCTCGTCTTTGCATCCCATCCCATCAAAGAGTTTCTCCATTTCGTTGCGCCAGTGTTCAGCCTCATTCGAGTCGGGAGACCCGTTGAATGAGGGGGGTCGTAATCGCTTGAATCTCTCCAGTAACCCACCTGAATTCCCATGAGTGGTTGGCGGGGGCATCGGGTTCTGCTGGTGATTCTGAAGCCCAATTACGCTGACCACAGTCCCCAATACCTTCATCATTTCTTGTAGCAGCTGGTTTTGTTCGGCCAACCCAGGAATCGCCGTCGTCGTATTGTTAGTAGCGGGTGGGGTGGAGGGCATCCCGTTTTGCTCGCTGCGACCCGTCATGGTAAATCTACGAGTCAAGTAGAATCATAAGTTAATACTTAATAGGATTGGTGTCGACAAAGGATTGGATTATTCATCTTAAATCTAATCCTAACCCATAACCCTAGGCTCTAGGATCTCGAAATTCTCTCTGATACCAAGCTGTCACGCCCTGAAATCCAAGACTCGAGTATAACAACTCAGACTCGAGTTTCAGAGTATGAACTCAATCCAAATATAACCTGAAGAGATGTTTCATTCCACATACCACAATAATACTAAGCTGAAGTATTTTATTAACCATGAATTAAATCTCAAATAAAAGTTTAAGTCAAACAACTACATCCATTCTGCAAAATACTCAAATCTACTAAAATCTGTTTTCAATCATCTACTAAAGAAAAAAATTCAACACCTAAACAATTATAAGTCTTCTAATAAAAATAATCATCCAAATATTCTGCTTCAGCCGCTCCTCCTTCCTCTTGATATCCTGCAGGAACTGTGGTGATTTTGGTGAGCTAAAGCCCAGTGAGATCATTTTCATCATAAGTAATATTCCAGTTGATAGAACGTTAGACGTGAAATACTAACAGCTAGGATCATGTGAGCATATACAAGAATATAATGAAGATCTAAACATCTTATGTCTTATTAGAAGTGAAACATGTTTATCATGATGTCATGTATGTTATGGTACGTGTAAGAGCACAAACGTCTAGGAACTCGTTGCCACTGAACATTAGGAACCTGTCGCAAATCAACCATGCTCACCTAACCGGTACAACGAGGCGGCAAATCAACCATGCACGCCAGTGGGCAAATCAACCATGCACCACTGATCCAACCGAGCAAATCAACCATGCTCAACAAGTGAAACGACCAGAACTCGCTGCCACTGAACATTAGGAACCTGTCGCAAATCAACCATGCTCACCTAACCGGTACAGCGAGGCGGCAAATCAACCATGCACGCCAGGAGTCAAATCAACCATGCTCCTGTTCTGTCGTTGTGCATAAGAATGTATATGAATGTCATGAATCATGAGAACATCTCTTCAAGCATACAATGCATATCAAAACTAAATTCCAATCATACCATGCATGCATTACTCTTATCCAAGTAATTCGTCATCTAACCCTAGTTGATGGTAAACTTGAATCTAAAGAAGGATAACATGTAAAATCTTTGTGTTTCGATACTTACTAGTGTTATTCTAACTAGAAGTCTTGTGCACGACCTAATCTAGGTTGAGTTTGCTTACCAATTTTCCTGAGATACTAGTACAGAAAATTTTGAGGGAAGAAAACATTAATAAGGAGGAAAAGAAATCAGAGGATGGATCTTAGAATAAAATCAAGTGATGGATCCCTTACCTAGGATGCGTACCATACACAAATACAAATCAAACTCCTAAAACCTTATTTAGAAAGATAGCTAAAGAAGGATCCTTACCTTAGATCCATAACACGAAACGACAAGAAAATTAGAATTTGAAGAAAGATGGAAACAAGCTATTAAGGGGAAGACCAATGGAAATTTCTTTAGAAGAATCACTCACAGTATGATGAACTATCGGCTTCGCACAAGCCCAAACTAGGTTCTGAGTTGGCTCAATGAGTCGACTTGGTTTGAATATCTAGAAGATCCTTCTACTCTCTTCTTTCTCTCTCCTTCTTGTTCCTTATTTCTTCTTCTTTTCCTTTCTTTTCTTTTCTTCTTCTTTTCTTTTCTTTTCCTTTCTTCTTCTTCTTCCTTTTCTTTTCTTTTCTTGTTTCTTACTGACTGGTGCTGCCCTTACAGCATCAGCAACTACCTTCCTCTCTCTCCCTCTCTCTCTCTCTCTCTCGTTTCTTCTCTTTTTCTTCTTTTTCCTTCTTCCTTTCTTTCTCTTTCTTCTTTTCTTTCTCTTTTCCTTCTCCTCCTGTTTCTTCCTTGCTGCCCCAGCAAGAGGAGCAACCGCAGCACGGCGGCAGCAGCAGCAACAGCGGCAGCAGCGGCAACAGCGGCAGCAGCGGCAGCAGCGGCAACAGCGGCAGCACAGCCACCCACTCTCTCTCTCTCTACCGGCTTCTCTCTCTCTTTCTCTCTATCTATTGTGAGTAACTGACCCTCTCCCCGCAAGGGAGAGAGGTTTTTATAGCGCTGGATGACTGACCCAGCGTCGGTTTCTGTTTCATGCGGTGCGTGCGGTGCGCACAAGACTCACCCACACCGACTTGCTTCCTTCGCTGTGGATTGATACCCGGTCAGATCCAATCCAAATTTCGGGCGTTGACTAAACAGTGGGTGGTCCATAGAATGGAAGGTTTGGATCAAGCATTAGGGCCCACCCCGGTGTACGTACAACAATTGTTTGCCGACAGCGACCGAACGCTGTTTCATCCGATTTTTGCAAATTCGCTGTGGCTTGCTCTCCAAGAAATCTGAATTTCTACCCATGATTACGGTCGGTTTTGTAGGAGGATTCTTGTACAAGAATCCCAGATCAACAGGATCAAGCGGCGATTACGGATGCATCTATTTCGGAAATCACCTCCGCGCAAGACTTCCTTCACACGAGTATACAGCCGCTCAACCACACTTCCGACGATAGAGATTCCTCCCGTACGGTCGGAACTTCCTTCTGCATCCAATGAGCGGTCCGGATCGGACCATGGGGTCCACTGATGTACGGTGTGCACCGACTATTGGTCGGGCGGACGCGGCTGCTGCGGACGCTGTAACAGCGTCCGAATAAGACACGTTCGAAGTTTTTTTTTATCTTGCGTGAGTTGCACGCATAAGACAGCTGCCAGCTGTCCTAACTAGTGGGGTCCACCCGCGATAGCATCACAACGGACGGCCCGGATGCAACCCGCGGTAAGCGTCCGCACGCAATACAGGCAGCGGACGAAGAAGAAGGAAAATTTCCTTCCAAACTCGCGGTCAACGCTGGTTGACCGCGCATTGGTGGTGCACGGGATGCACGTGGGTCCCACCACAATGTATATGCAAAATCCACTCCAATCATCAGGTAGGCCCCGTAATTTTAGGGTATGACGCCAAAAATGAGACGGTTCCGAAATTAGATGGCCCACTTATGGCCTGATTTCTGATTAGGGCACTTGTAGGATGATCGAAGGGCTGAAATTTGACATGTATGGTTGGATCGTGTCCTAGAACTATTGTATAGAGTTTTGTACGGTAATGATCACTAGAAATCATGATTCCTACAAATTGTCTTATAACTTGGGTTTAATTAATAGCCTATTTACTTTATTTTATTTATTTATTTTATATAAAAGATCATACAATAATCCCCATGGATTGTCTATTGTTAACTCATTCATTATATAAATTATTTGTTTATTTAATTATTAAATTAAACCCTTAAATTAATTTATCGCACAAATGGAAAACCAGGGTTATTACATATGTATTGCGGACTCCTAAAATTATCTTGGTCGGTGCATTGCCTTCGATGCGTTGTGATCATCCTTAAAATCGTCTTGGTCAGTGCACTGCCTTGGACGTTTCATTGATATTATGTATGGATAAGTGATTGATTGTGTTGATATCATGATACATGAAAATCATCTCTTGCACATTACATATCTTATATTGTTATTCGTGATGTTATTATTTCTTCTTTTATATCAATTTTATTTTGTTACTTGTATGAATTGAGCATTTTTTTGTAATTGATTGAATATGATTTTATGAGCCGTCATGCTCACCCTTACAAGTGTAGAGTTGAAATATTTCGAGCAATATGGATAGTAGTACTAGCCTCCATTTCAATTAATTAGGATTAGTTTGGATTTTAAATTTATTGTTGCTCATTAGGTTAGTTTGATTTTGAATACCAATGTAATGGAGGTTAGTTAAAGGTTTGAGTATTTATTAGTGAATGTTTGATTGATGAGAATGATTTTAGTACTTTTTTCCTTTTAGTTTGGGTCTAAATGTGCATTGGAATAAATGAAATTTGTGAATTGTAATGTATGTTAAGTTAAATTAATCTCATGGGTCTGGGATTCGGGTATGGAATAACTTTATTCGGGTATCCGAATTTCGAGGTGTGACATTTTCCTAGAAAAGTCATTGCTAGGAGGTTCACTTTTGAACATGGACCTTGGGGGCCACTTGTGGGCAACTGCTAATGGGTAAGTCTCACATATCTTTCTCACTACTTCTCTCTTTTGAGACTTTGTTTCGTATTTTAAAATTTAAAATGAATTTGAGATACAATTTTGAATGACGGAGAGATATAGAAGAGGTTGGATAAGATAGGGATAATTCTTATCCTATCCAAACTCATCCCTTATATTTCGATATCTTAATCTTTAAATATAAGGAAATATCCCTCAACGGAATTAAGCAGTTCTGAATCTCAATGAGAAAAGAAGGATAGTGAGTCTGTATCCATCTTGCCCGTCCTAATACTATCCAAGCCATTGATTGTAAGCGGGCTATCTTAACCATATAATCAGAGTGGTGATCAAACCTCTCTTTTCCCATAGTGGTTAGGTGGACCACTAGACGTGCATTATAGATCTTTAGCTTCTATAAAGGTCTCATATTGTGTAAACCGTCGGATCCTATGGGCTCACTCTTTCGAACTAACTTTCATTTACTATTAAAATTGCGGATCTAATCACAAGCATGATTTGAAAAATTCATGAGTGTTTGTTTGTATTTTGTATTCTTTCTTTTACTTGGGTATAGGGAGATTCATAGGTATTCACAAATAACATAAATAAGTACAAAACAGATAAGGCGCAAAAAGAATATTTTATTCAAGAGATTTCAAATTCTTTACATGCCAGACCATGGTCTAACATGAGCCCTTAATTACATCGAATGATCGATGACCCTTGATTAAAAGTTAAAGATTATGTTAGAAGAGACCATGTCTTATGTAATGTAAGGCCATTAGGGGCCAAAGTCAAGCTTTGTATGGACAGGACTATCTGTTTAGAAGATTGAATGACTGTCCCATATCATTTCGGGTCTGATCTAAGAGACAACCTAACATTAGTCGAGTGGTGTGATACTGTGCCTGCTCCTGTCATAGAGACGGGGACTACGGGAAGACTAGACTACGACCATGGACTCGGACAACTCAGCCAGCAAATACTGATTCTAATGGATAATATGTTAACCGGTGTAGGATAATAGTCCTTAGCATTGACTTTGTGTTGATATTTTTGAATGTTGATTTGTACGGTTTTCAATGGTAGACATAGTCTCTTTTAACATAACAATGTCTTATATCAGGGGCCATTACACAGTTATATAACACTGATTGTGTATTCTGACTGGTAGATGATTCGTTTATGAGAACAAAATCATGGTTGGTGGGCGGATAAACCATGCAATGGAGTTGATCGGATTGCACATAAGTTGAATTGAGCATCTAATTATCAAAAGGCCGGGAAGGGCGACATACGCTAGGCGTAGGGCACCCAACGCATCCACTTGGCGCTGACATGCATGGTGCACAGAGAGAATGAGCTCTTAAGTGGAAGTGTTGGCCAGCGTGACACCTATGCCGGACCCTTTAAAACTTCACTTAAATTTTGATCGTTGACTGGGTGCGCCAGCCTGATGCGGAACATGCGCTGGACCCTCTAGACTTAGCTTCTATGTATGGGTGTGCCAACGAGCATGACACATATGCTAGGCCACTTGGATCATTTGTTGGACACATGTCTCTGGGAAGGCGCACCAGCGAATGTGTGACGCATGCTGGGCCCCTTGGTGGATGCGTTGGACATTCCATCTCCTTGAACTTCTTTGTTTGTCGGTATATAGATGCGAGGTTCTTTTCACACCTACGGGTCCCAAAAAAGGGATTCTGAGAAGTTCTGGTGAGGGGTTTCAAAGGATTTCGGTGAAGGTTTTGGAGAATTTTGGTGAGCAGGGAAATACCCAGCGGTCGCAACGGTGCTCTCTCATGCTTCTCTTTAGATGTCTTATCAATGATGTAATGAGGGTATTCATAGCAAAAAATTATGGAGGGACTGCCTATTCGCACTTAACACGTGGCGCACATCTACTAGGGGAGCTTAACGCATCCACCCTGGGCACCAAAATTAGCCCTAGTGCAACAAACTTGAGTTGGTTGTCTCTGGAGGTTGGCGTGTCCACTGCGCCATGGTGCATCCACTCAAGACTTGCCTATGAATTCGAGCTCATGCTCGCCTTGGCGTGCCAGGGCATCCACTCAAGACTTGCCTATGGATTCGACCTCATGCTCGCCTTGGCGTGCCAGTGCATCCACCTGCGTCGGACTAGACGGTGGCCCCTTTTCCATTTTGAGAAGTCGTGGGCCAAACCATCTGACTTGGACACATGCGCTGGGCCTATTTGTTTGGGCGCAGGTCTATGTGACCGATCCCGCCTCTTTCCATTATGATTCTCATGTGGGCCCCACATTTGTACTAGGTGGGCCCTCGGTGCATCCTCCTATGCGGGCACTTTGTTGCCTCAATTTTCATGCATTTGGTCCGTCTCTTCATTTTCTCTATGTGACGGTTCAACTTCTCATGGGTCGCTTCATCTTCTAGCTCATTCACTATTTTGGAGCCCAACATTCACTTTATATGAAATTTGAAGACCTTGTAATGATTATTTTATTGCAATTGGGCATCATTAAGATCATTTATTATTTCATAAGCAATTCTAACATTCTAAAGAGATAATTAGTTATTAACTTATAAAAGTTTTCAATGCAGCTATTATAAGGCCTCGTCCCTTCCATAACCTTCTACGCGTGTGTATACAATGTCTGACCCTTGGCGGGCCTCAGACTGCCTGTGCACAATGTGGACCCAAGTGATCTTAAAACCTATGCCATAATGAAAGCCCCGTTGCCCCGACCTTGGAGGTATCACACGTGTGTCCGTGCGACACTTTGTTAGAGCGGTATGGCGCGAAGAGCATCACATGTGCATGTGCGTGAACACCCTGAGTTTCTAGCCTTTTCCCCATCTTTTTCATCATGCTTATGTCACTAAGATGACATCACCCATCCACCTTTTTCTAGAAACCATTAAGATGCTAAACAATTCTTATTAACCCTTAACTTATACTTAAGAACCTTATTTCAAAAGTCAAAAGAGACCATATCTCATTTTCCTTAATGTAAAGGGAAATGACACGTCACATTTATTAGCTTATTCTAATTTCAAGCTTTCATTAATTAATGAAGGTTAGGGTAGTGAATCCCAACACCTTTTCTCCAAAGTCAAAGAAGGCCATACCTAAGCCCATACCCCATGTCTCCCCTTAACCATGATGAAATAACTAACCTGGGTTAATTATCTACAACTAACCCTAATTAGTTCTCTAACCCCCAACCTCACCCTAATTGAGCCCTAACCTAGATTAGTAAGCTTAAAAAAAATTAGTCTTAACCCTATACTCTCACCTATTTATCCTAACCCTTCTCTCATTTCTCTCATTTTCATCCTACACCATCTAAGAGAGAGAGAGAGAGAGAGAGAGAGAGAGAGAGAGAGAGAGAGAGAGAGATTAGGAGTGGGTCATCCATTAAGTGGTCCCAACCATCTGTCAAGGGGAGGAGAAAGATCTAAGTCATCCATTCATAAGATCAAGTTAAGTCCACTCCTTACTCTCATTTCCTATATATTTTTTTTAATTTTCTCTCTTTGATGATGTAAGTGTGGGACCCACCGATGGTGGATTGCACGATGAAGATTACAAGCCATTCGGATTGTTTAATGATTTAGATGATGGGAATCATAAAGATAAGTTTGATCTAAAGTATTTGTGTGACCTATTGACCATGGGCCCCATTATGAAGTGTACGTGAAATTCCAACTGTCCGGAGTGGACCCCACACACAAAAACATCTATATATAATATATATTATCATTTACTAAAAAGGGAGTGGCTATTGTTGTGAATCAAGTGCTGCAGTGCGCGCTGAACATAATAGCATGTTGTTGCACATCCAACAATGCATGCTGAACGCAAAAACGTGTTGCTGCACGTCCAGTAGGTGGGGCTCATTATAGGCCCCCACCTATTGTATTTTTGGTGTTTTAAAATAATAAAATCATTATTTTAAAAATGTTTAAACTTCCCTCCAAAAGTTTTAAAAAGCAACAAAATATTTTATCTTGCAGTGGTGTGAGTTTAGTCCCACACTAGATTGGTAAAGGAAAATATTATATCTATAAGAGGAGGATTTTGGATAGGGCTTAGGCCCTCTTTAGGGGGCATGTGAATTTGGTTGTTGGGGAGGGGTATGTCATTAGGCCCAATCTATGTCATGAACCACATGCGTACGCGTGCTGGGCCGAGCTGTGGCCGTGGACGCGGTGCGGTGTGGTGTGGTGCGCGCGCGCGCAAGTATACTTGCCTAAAGCCTAAATGGTTTTGTTGCTTTTTGCAATTCGATTTTACAACTGCTCTTTTGAATTTCGAACCAACAATCATCTCCTTTGGAAAACCCAACAAACATGTCTGTTGGCAGGGGTGCTTCTGTACCCATTTATGGCAACCATCGAAGTCTATAAAGGATTTCTCTGGTTCATTTTTCATTTATATATGTATTCAAATCTTTGTAATTCGAATTTTGGCAAAGTGTTTTCTCTCTGTTTCGTTTTGTATTGCCTTCGGGTTAAACAAATAGTGATGGTATGGGTCTTCGTACATTGAGTGCGCCGGTGTGACGAGACGACATTCGAGAGTATCCTGGAGGTTGATTGTCTAGTATTCCTGTTGCACTATGGACAACGTCTAAAGGAGGGGAAATCAACTTTAAGTCGAGTGATTGTTATCACGCCTCGAATCCAATAAGTTCTCTTAATTTCTCTTACTCAAATTTTCTTTCAGTTTTAATTTTCATTTTACAAATTATTATAATTCCTAATTTTCATAATTATAGATTTATATACCCAAAATTCCAACAATCTTGAAGTTGATTTACTGAAATGTACATCGGTAACAACGGCAAACATTACAGCTAACCCAACCACAAAATTATCCAAGATCGAACCTTTTTTCTGGATGCCATTTTAAAAAGTGGAAACAAAAACTTACCTTTAC
Organism: Liriodendron chinense; assembly: GCA_003013855.2. Taxonomy (NCBI): domain Eukaryota; kingdom Viridiplantae; phylum Streptophyta; class Magnoliopsida; order Magnoliales; family Magnoliaceae; genus Liriodendron; species Liriodendron chinense. The sequence goes on along the minus strand of PVNU02002542.1, from coordinate 2,031,650 downwards.
TTTGAATACATTGAAAGTATCGTATATGCTATCTGATACTTTTCAATATAGGCCGACAAAGAATTTGTTGTAAGGGATGACCATAATTGCAAAAATCATATTCAAAATTTCCTTTCTAATGAACTGTATAATGTTTTTACAATATACGAAAGAGCCAAAGATATTTAGACTGCATTGGCTAAGAAATATGTTTTAGAAGAAGCTGGTGCCAAAAAGCATATTATTTTCTCTTTTTAGAATTTTTTTATGTTAGATAATAAATTTATTTCTGATCAGATATATGAGTATCAAAGTCTAGTGCATGGGCTTATATCTGAAGAATTAAAAATAGACGATGTTTTTCTTGGAGGTGCTCTAATTGAAAAACTTCATCCATTGTGGAAAGAATACGAAAATAAGATGAAACACAAGAAAAATGGAATGTCTATGGAAAATATTATTGTACACATCCATATAAAAGAAGCTAATTGTATACGAGATCAAAAGAAAAATGCTAATGTGTGGACCCACGCCGTTCCACGCTCTCACACGACGTCCTCCCTTTCCTTTCAGAAGAAGAAGAAGGGGTGCGTGCGTGCGAACCGCCGTTTGTGCCACTGGTTTGCCTCGTTCTCGAGGGCTTTGTTTGGTTGTCGTGTTAAGCTGGATGCGTTTGAATGAGTTTATATAAGACCAGAGTCGCCACTAGCCAGTTACTTCGAATCTACAGTCGGCTAGACCCCATAGAAACGTTAGAGAAGGGGATCCGAAGATTCCTTTCTCTAAAATGACTCCTTTTGATTTGCGGCCAGAGATTCGAGGTAAGGGATCACGGTTACAGGGTGGGAAGAGGTTAAGCACCCCACACACTGCTCGCACCGAAGTGCGGTCTCTACTTCATAGAATCGAACTAACACTTGAAAGTCTGTTTTAATCCTCGTATATTCTCATAGATGACATGATGCATGGATGCAGGTCTGAACACTAAGAGTTTCTGATGGGCAGGTTTCCATTAACAGGCAAGCCTAGAGCATACGCTCGAACTGACAGGTGCTTTATGCGAGATGCATGCTGTGTGTTTGAATAATCAAAGTGCTTATAGTGACTAATGTATGAATGCAGGTCTGAATAGTAAGAGTTTCTGATGGGCAGGTTTTCATTAACAGGCAAGCCCAGAGCATACGCTCGAACTGACAGGTGCTTTATGCGGTATGCATATCGTGTGTTTGAACAATCAAAGTGCTTGTAGTGAAGTAGGGGGGTTGGAAGAAAAGTAAATGTTGCACTTATGCTAGATGCAAATGAGATGATGTTGGTAAAAGAGTAGCTGGATGGACGGAGGTGTTGCAAGGATTGGCTTCGAGTGGCTGGATCAAGACTTGGATAGCTTGGGAGACTTGGACCAGTTAGGGCTGTAAATGGTCGGGTTCGGGGCGGGTTTAGCCAAAACCAGACCCGCCCATTTACTAAACGGGTCTGGGTCCAAATTTTAGACCCAGACCCTTTTACTAAATGGGCGGGTCCGGGTTGGGTCTGAGTCAGCCCATCAGACCCGTTTATAAATGGGTCCGGGTCTGGTAGAGGGAGATCCACCGAGACCCATTTATAAATGGGCCGGGTCTAATGGGTCCGGGTCTGGATCAAGTATGCAAGCATTTTACAAGGCTTAAAACCGGGTCTGGGCTGGACGGGTCCCTTGTAACATAGACCAAACCCGCCCACTTACTAAATGGGTTTGGGTCGGGTCGGGTCGGGCCTAATATAAAGGAAACCAGACCCAAACCAGTTTAACAAATGGGTCTATTCTTGGACCCAGACCCGTACCATTTAACAAATGGGTCGGGTCTGGGTCGGGTCTAAATGGGTTGGGTCTGGGTACCCCATCGGGTCCACTGACCCATTTACAGCCCTAGGACCAGTGGTCAGGCTGGGCTGGACCAGGGCTAGGCTCTCCTCACTCGGGCTCTCCTTGGTGGAAAGATGGGCTAAAAGGGTGGAGAAGGACTCGGACGGACGGGTCGCTCTGGACTGGATGGGATTCTCTATCGAAATGAGAAGGGGAGGGGGTATTTATAGCGTTGGAGAGTGGCAGTTCTCATAAATAATTTTGGACGGCCCCCGTACGGACGCTCCTCGGGTTCCAGCGCGTGGTACGAACATGCCTCGGGGCTGCTGTTTAGACTCAGTGAGTTGACTCGGTGGGTTGAGTCAGCGGGTCGACTCGGTGATTTGACTTGGCGGGTTGACTTGGTGATTTAACTCGACGGGTTGACTCAGCGGGTTGACTCGGTGTTTTGACTCAGCTGGTTGACTCAGTGAGTTGACTCGGTGAGTTTGACTTTTTTAGGATTTTTTTACTGGTTTTTCTTAAGGGAGTTTTCAGGCTGATGTTTAGGGGTGAGTTGGGCTATGGATTGGGGCTTACAAGGGTGAGTTTGGCTGAGTTTGGACATGGAATTTGGGGGTATGGTCCTCCATTCATCCAGCTATCTCTACCAACAGTGTAGCCGAAGGTGGGGTGTCTACAGATGCCCCTCTTTGGCAGAGGTTGCGTGTAATCGAATGCCAAAGCAAGTGGACACCCCACTTCTGACCCGGTCATTCATAGGTCATGGTCTGAAATCTTTGCTTGCCTTTGCATCTGTGCCAGTTGATCGTCTGAAAATTGATCACTCGCACATACAGCGGAAGTTTGGAGAAAACGTTGCGATTGTCCCTGCAGTTTGCTGCAACCTGGGTACCCAATCGCAACCCTTCCATTCCCGATCAGTACTAACATCGGAAAGGTACAGTAGAGCCTCTGCATCGCAGTCTTACGAGGTTACTGACCCTGAGATTGATTGTGTGTTTGATGTTTTCCCGGATCATTCCAGGAGTGCTTGTTTCGCTTGATTGTCAAAGTGGTTAGATGCCCTGCGTCATGTAGTCTTACGGGATTCTACTACGCCGACTTGGACTCAGTCAAGGTACTTCAGGCATCCACGCCTAGGTATGTGTGGGTGGGCTGTTTCCACCCGATCTGCTGGTTTTGATGCTTGGTTTGCGATTCATTCTTTCCTAGATTGTGGTCTAAAATCTTTGTTATCCTTTGTATCTGAGTCAGTTGATTGTTTAGAGATTGATAACTCGCACATACCGCAGGAGTTTGGAGAAAACGTTGCGATTGTCCCTGCAATTTGCTACAACCTGGGTACCCAATCGCAACCCTTCCATTCCCGATCGGTACTAACATCGGAAAGGTACAGAATAGCCTCTGCGTCGCTAGTCTTACGAGGTTGCTGACCCTGAGATTGATTGTGTGATGTTTGATGTTTTCCCGGATCACTTTAGGAATACTTGTTTCGCTTGACTGTCAAAGTGGTTAGATGCCCTGCGTCATATTGTCTTACGGGATTCTACTACGCCGACTTGGACTCAGTCAAGGTACTTCAGGCATCCACGCCTAAGTATGTGCGGGTGAACTCTTTCCACCCAATCTGCTGATTTTGATACTTGGGTTACAATTCATCGTTTCCACCTGTTCAAATGGTTTCTTTGACCGAGCCTTTTGGCTTTCATCTTTTCGTATCTTGGCATGTGGTACGACCGCACTGACATTGGAGTTCAGTTCGACCGTACTTTGAGTGCATTGGATCTGATGTTCTCGGGGAAAACCGCGAGGCGTCGGATCTTATTTGATTTTTGCGTCGGCTCCTACCCAGAGATATGGAAGATCTCCTGGTGTTTTGGAGGCAAAACACTCTACTGGAAAAATATTTTTGGATTTTTTTGAAAAGATACCCACTATGGGGAGTGATACTCCGTGAGGTTTTTATTTACAAATAGAAATATTTTTTTTGTATTTTTGAAATGGAAATCTGGTTTGCATGCGCCTCCACTAGGGATGCCTGTGGGGTCTTTAGCTAACCGACTTTTATATTTGAAAGCAGGTAAACATGATGATTGATGCAATGGATGCTGATGCATGGAGATGCATATTTGATGATGGATGCATGGCTTGGCTCATTCTCTTTTAGTTTGATGATTTTGCTTTTACTGGAGATGCAGAGAATTTTGAGCTTATTGCTTGCAAGGTTGTGCTTCCCTGGGGATTTTCTTTTTAATGCCGATGTTTGGTCAGCGGGTTGGTCAAGATCCCGACCCGTGGTTGATCAGGTCCATTGTCCCAAGATGCTGTTTCTTTGCTAATGAGAATGTACGAGGATGTTATCCGACTTCAAAATGTTCTCCTGGGCATAAATGCGATTGAGACGGTGCTTGGTCGCCAGTTTTGGTCAAGATTCCAATTTGTGGGCAATTGGATCCGTCATCCCAAATTGTGAAGAGAGTGGAGTTCGAGACTCCTAAAGTGTAGTGCTGGGGATAGTGACAATTTTTGTAATTTTTGCAAATATGTGGTCCGAATCTTTACCTGAGTGGTCAGGATAGAGATCGGTTATTGAAAACAAAGAAAATATTTTTTGTGGTTTTGAAAATATTTGGTTTGAAGGCAAGGAAAATATTTTGTGATTTTTGAAAATATTTTGCAATGTTTTTGTATTTTTCTGATTTTTCTGAAATTTAGGGAAAAGTATGAAATTTTCATCCATTTCCAGCTTCTACTGCTAGTAAGGCACCCGATCCATTTTACGTCAGCGAGCAAGACGAATCTCACATAGTTAAGTGCCGTAGTTTTACATCTTCGGATGAGGAGATTTTAAGGGTTTTCAGTCAACACACCCACAAAGTTGCCTGTTCCTCATGTGCAATGCACATAGACCACGTATCGTCCGACGGACTCCTTCGGCCACAAAATGAGCCACATCCTCACATTTTCCTTAGTCAATCCAGTTTGGGGCCTTACGTTGCTCACAATTCCGTGAGGGTGCGCTCCACCTCCCAACAGCCTTAATCCCCTTCATAAGTTTTAGGAACAGGGAACATCCGTCAGATTCAACAGCGACTTTCAAATCAAGATTGTCTATCACGGTGCGTTCAACAAGAACAGGATTGCGGGGTTCTACCCGCCTCAGCCTTTACCTGTTTAAAAGATTCTGGACACCCGTACGATCAACTGTCAGCCATGTCCGGAACATGTTAGGAAAGAAAGCCCCCGAGAAGTCAATCCCAGTGTAGTTTTAGGTCTTCGGACCGCTGGAGATAAATTTGTGCATTTGAAATTGATGGTGAAATTTTTTATTTTTTATTTTTTACATTTTTTTTGAAAAAGTTCCAGACTTCAACTTAGGTATTCGAAGTTGATGCTGGTTTTTATGGAAAGCTTGAAATCTTTTTGGTATTTTCGAAAATGATCCGGGTTATCAAACCTTGATCCCAGCGGTTGAGGCCGATGCCGGTTTTTGGTTGAAAGCAGGAAAAGGTCCCTCGAGAAATTAATCCCAGTGTAGTTTAAGGTCTTCGGACAAAAAATATGTACATGCTGAAAATACATTTTTTTTTTGTTTTTTAGAAAATGTCCGGATTCATCAGATCTTGATGAAGACCGATGCCGGTTTTTATTGAAAGTCCCTCGGGATCTTGATCCCGACGTAATTTAAGGTCTTCGGACGACAACTGTACAAAATAGGGCGAACAATTTTTTTTTTGTGGCAAATGTCCGGTGTCAGCGGGTCTTGATTCGCACGATCCAGACTGCTGCCGGTTTTTATTTAAAAAGTCCATCGGGATCTTGATCCAGACGTAGTTTAAGGTCTTCGGACCTAAAACTGTACAAGAGAGTGCTGAAAATGTATATATATATTTTTGTGATTTTTGAAAAATGTCCGGTGTTGTCGGATCTTGATTCGAGCAATCAAGACCGATGCTGGTTTTTATTGAAAATCTCTCGGGATGTTGATCCCGACGTAGTTTAAGGTCTTCGGACAAAAAATATGTACAGGCAAGCAGCAATCAAGGTTGGAGATTCCGGAGATTTTTCTTAGAATGGTTCAGATCATCAAGTCATGACTTTGGATGGTTGAGATCACTGTTTGACCAAGTCAATTCTTTTTCTTTTTTCTTGAAAATTTCATGGAACTTTTTCCACATCATCAAGCCAATTTCTCACCAATTTCTCACAAGATGAGATTTTGGTGAGATTCCTTACTTTTTCTCACCATTCTCTTCCATCACTTCATTCTTACAAGGAGGTACAAGATTCACTTGCAACCACCCTTCCCAAGGGGGAGTTCTTCCCAATGAGAGGGGTTGAGAAGTCGTTTCAACTAGAGGGAGGGTAGGACGGCCCCCTGGGCGCCGACCAAGGCGTCCCTGCCCACTGGTTTTTTCAGTGGGTTGGGTAAAGGGGTGCACTCCCCTTTTCTATATAACATAGGGTACCCTTGGCCCCTCCAACGTGCAATCTCTCTTTTCTCTCTCTCATACTCTCTCTTTCTTCAACTTTTCTCTCTCTCTTGGTGGTTCTTTGCTCTCTTCAAGTAGTGGGCCTTAGTGAAGCTTTGGGACAGCAAGGTGGTCCCCCTTTGGTGAGTGGTAAAGGTATGGACCACTCCCTTTCTTTCTTGTGTTTTTCCTTCTTCCTTATCTCTTCTCATGACTCTTTCTTTTCCCATATAGCTATTCCAAAAGGAGTGGAGGTGGGCCTAAGTATTTTTGGCCATTTTCTAGATCTCAAGTCTCTTCCAAAGGTGGTGCATGGAGAAGGACATTACAAGCTTCCATTTCATTCTTTCTTTTCTTTTTTCACACTCCTTTCATGTGTATGTAAAGGGTAATTTTGCCATGTCCATCAAGTATGCATGGCAAAATATCCTATCTTTCTTCATGGGAGTTAGGCCTCTTTTCATGTGTATCAAATGGGCTCAAAGTGAAGTCATGGCCCTTGGTGTATTTGATGGGCCCAACACTTCATTTTGGGCTCCCTCATGCTTTCTTGCCCTTGTCATTTTTCCTTAGAACTTTTTTTTTCTTTTCCACCTTCTTTTCAAGTTTTGGGCCCATGGGAATGGTAGGGCCCACCTCAAGTTTTGGGCTCATGGGGCTTACTTTGGGTGGCCCCATCTTTCTTCACATGTGTATGGACAAAGGTGACTAGCCCATTCTTCATTTGGATCTTCAAGTGGGCTAGATTTCTTAATTGGGCCTTTATGGACAAGTGGCCCAAATCTCCCTCTATCTCTTGATTATGATGTACATCCTTATGTACAAAGTGTGGTGGGCTCCTTAGGATTTTTCCATATGGATGGGCTTTTGGGCCCTCATTGAAACTTGGATTTTTTTTGGACCATGTGTGCACCACTACACTTTGTGCACCACTATACTTTGTTCATGTAAGATTTTTTTTTCTTTCATGCTTTTTCTTTTGATGGATGGAGGACTTGAGTTACTTGATCATCTATAAGTCCCATGAGTGAGTTGTCTCAACAATCTCACTAAGTTCAAATGGTTTTTCCATGTGGTAAGAAAGTGATTTCCAAGAGTTTCTCTTTAATGTTATCAACCTCAAATGGATGATCCTCCTTCAAGTGAGCTATCTATGCAACCATAGCTCCTTGAACTTCTCTTGGGGTGTTTGGTGGGTCATCCACCATCATTCTCAAAGATGAGTGATTTTTTTTTTTTTTTTTTGAGAAAGAATGATACCCATAAGTTGCCCAATTTTGTCCCATGCTTTGGGGCATTTTGGATTTTGATCTTCAAGTGGGCTATGTATACCATTCTTAGCCATTTCCATGATGGTTGGGTGACTCATCAAGCCATGCCCTCTTGTGCTCAAATGGTCCCCCTTTTTTGTAAAGAAATTGGTGTACCTAAGTTGCCCAAACTTGTCCTTACATGAGCATTTTCAACTTTGATTCTTCATGTGGGCTATGTGCATCAATTTTTTTACCATTAGCTTCTTTGATTCATATGTTTGTGGGTAGACCACCATGTTGTACTCTCATAGTCAAAACTTTCATCAAGATGATGCACATAGGGGTCCCATGGTCAACCCATTGAATGGGTCCTTATGTTCTTCAAGTGGGCTATGTGCTTTCTTTAATCAATTGAGGTGAGGCATTTGGGTTGCTCTTGGGGGCCCACTTCCTTTCTATTCCCCACTTGTCCATGTACACGTGTAAAAAGATGGAAACATCTTAAGTGAGGATCATGGCCTTGGTATAAAAAGTGGATCAATCCTTGGCCACATATGGACTTTGAAGAGGGACTTCTCATGTGAAGTAGGATTCTTATCTCTCGTTGATCTCATGGCACTTGAGTGCATTTGTTGTCCAAAGTGTGACCTTGGATGATGGACTTTCCTTGCCTAAGACATGACATGCAACCTTCTTTAAGGTGGGCCTTGCTTTATTCAATGGGCCCAACACATATCCTAGGTAACACATGGAGTCGGACTTTAGATTTTGCATTTGAATGTGAGTCCAATCCCATGGATTTCCTGGATGATAATTTGGATTTTAACGGGTAAAGGATAGGGACTTACCTTGCCAAGCTTGTAGGATTCAATGGTGGACAGTACAAGAGGACATCGGGTGATTAATGAGGATGATCCCGCCTTCATCATCCGCCGAGGGGCCCATATGTGTTCTTTGGTTCAAGAGCACCAACCTCTTCCCGCCATCAAGGGTCGAGGTACCAGAGATCACTGGGATAACTGGGTGAAACATCCACAGCCATTGCTTGAACGAGTTCTGGCTGACACTCCTTTTGCTGGCCTCCATACCTTACGCTTTCATAACAACAGTGCCAACCGCATGATGCTCGCAGCTCTTTGCGAGAGGTGGTGGGATGAGACCCACACCTTTCAACTCCCTTGTGGCGAGTGGGGAATAACTCCCCCGGATATATATATGCAAATCGGCTTTCCATTTCATGGGGCAGTTGTTCCCCAGGTTGGCTCTCTTGCTCCCATCACTTCCACTGACTGGCTACGGCTTGTCGGTGACGTCCCACCTGAAGATGAATTCCAAGGCCATCAAGTAAAGATGCAATGGTTCTACAATACCTTTGCTACTGTTAGAACTAGAAAATGGATACGATTTACATTTTCTTGAAATGTAGTGTTTTGTTGCTCTGGGGTTCTGAATAATGGAAACATTCATAGACAATCACAAGCATTCATAAAAGTACACAAGGAGAGATATCGCAAGGCGAATTTTATTCCAGAGATCCTGAGGTCTTGTACATTCCAGGCTGTGATCTGGCACGAGCCCTTAATTACATCGAATGATCGATGACCCTTGATTAAAAGGCAAAAGACTAGTCAGCAGGGACTATGGTCTTAGAGTTTGTGGTCATAGAGACCTGTATTTGTTTTGTTATGGACTGAACCATCTTTGTATTCGTCAGATGTCTATGTCCCATGTTTTGGCCGGAGATCCGGGCTGAGACTATCAGGGTTTATGACTGAGAAGGACGACTCTGGGCCTGCGCCTGTCAATGTATGGACAGGTGACCTCGGGAAGTCCACTCTGCAGTTGTGTATACCTGCGTAGCCCAACCGACGGATGCCGTTTTTAATGGGTAGGGCATCGACTGTTGTGTTATGGCAGTTCATAACAATTGTCTTGTAGTGAATTGAAACTCTTTAGTATGGTTTATCGTGATAACCATAGTCCCGTTTGTCTAGCTTTCGGCTCAAATCGGGTCACATCTTTATAGTAGATACAAATAATGACATGTTCGCATAGTCCTGGATGTTGGCGACATCCCTTTCGAGGAGATGCTTCGTTCATCGTGTCGAATTAGATCGAACTTTGAAGATGCGCAATTCTACTCATTTAGAGGTCCTGGAACGTCTATTTGACCATTCCATTGCGTCCGGAACGCTCGAAATACCCAAGATAGGCTCAACGGCACTTGAAAACACTTAAAATTGAGTCCGGTGTACTCCTGAACATTCTTCGGAATTGGCTGATTTTTCGGGTGCGTGGAGGTACAACGCACCCTGAAAATACATATCTGAATTATATTGATTTTATGGATGCGTGGGGTAATTTTCGGGTGCGTTGGGGTACAGTGCACCCCAAAAATACAAATCCGCATTTTGCTGACTTTTCGGGTGCGTCGGACCATTTTCGGGTGCGTTGAGGTACAATGCACCCTGAAAATACATATCCGCTTTTTGTTCGGTTTTTTGGATGCGTCGACCTATTTTTTAGGTGCGCTATCGTACTTGTGATTTTTTATGATTCGGACCTGCGGTGGTGTTGGCCGGTGTGACCTTCCGGTGGAAGATACAGGCGATCGGAAAAGAATTTCGGTCACCGGGAAAGTTTTCCGGCTGTCGGAAAGGGATTCCGGCGAGGGTTTCCGGCGGCAAGACTCAGATGCTCAGGGGATAATCTCTCTCTCTCTCTCTCGTAATCTGTACAAATGAATAGTGGGGGGGGGGTATTTATACCCGAGAATACCGGACAACGACCAATGAGGACCTGCCACGTATGACGCACCCCAAAAAATACCTTGACGCACCCTTAAATGGATGCGTTGGGACTCTGACGCACCCCGAAATGAGATTTTGAGATGTGCTGATTTTATGGGTGCGTCGAGCCATTTTCGGGTGCGTTGAGGTACAATGCACCCAAAAAATGCCATGCTGATCATTCGTGATTATATGGGTGCGTCGGACTATTTTAGGGTGCGTTGAGGTACAATGCACCCTGAAATTGCTGTTACGTATTTCCTGAATTTATGGACGCGTCGAGGGTATTTTTAGGGTGCGTCAAGCCATTTTTTCGGATGCGTCAGAGGTGAAATACATCTGAAAACACTTGTTGAATTTTCATGAATTTAAGGGTGCGTCAAGCTGAATAATTGGGTGCGCTTGACGTACTCGTGTTTTGCAAATTTGGGTTTTGCAAAACGGAGGGCCTGTGGGGCCCGTTTCCCGGTGAATCGCCATGCACTGCTTATCATAATTCATGAAGGATGGCCCCGCTTGATTCTGGTCGGTTTCGATCACGGTGATCCGTGGGGTCCACCGGAAAAATGGCTAAGTACTGGATCCTTTGCAAAGTTGGGTATTTTGGGTGCGTCGGGTAGTGTTTTGTGGAATTTTCTCGAAGCACGTGCCCAGTCAATTTGTTTTAGAGGGTACTGACTTTTGGGACCCCAACAGATGCCCCTCCGGTGCGTTGCGATGGACTTACAGCCGTTCATCGCGACGCATCGGATTCCTGGGTCCATACTATAAATAGGTAAGATAGCGTCATTTCACTTCATTCTGCACTTTTCACTGTTCATTTGCTCTGCCGTCGACGCACCCAAATATTCGCCAACGCACCCATTTAATACCGCCAGCGCACCCAAAAAAGGTCTAGCGCACCCCTTTATTCCAACTACTTCGATTTTTGGGTGCGTCAAGCGTGACGCACCCTGCTATGGACTTGGTGAAAATCTGATTTTAAGGGTGCGCTGAGTTCAACGCACCCAAGTATTCAAACTTGGCAAAAATTTTGATTTAAGGGTGCGTTGCACTCAGCGCACCCAAGTATTCGAACATGGCTGAATTTTGAGACTTTTAAGGGTGCGTTGGGTCTGACGCACCCCTCGTCACAAGTTGGTAAAACCCATGAATCTTTTACGGGTGCGTTGGGTCTGACGCACCCAAATATTTGTGACTTGGTGAAAATGATGAAATTCCGAGGTGCGTTGGACGTGACGCACCTAAGTATTGAACTAAAGAGGGATCATAGCATTTTTAGGGTGCGTTGGGTCCGACGCACCCATATATTCACACAGACATTTTGTGCATTTCGAGGTGCGTTGGGCCTGACGCACCCAGTTTTCAATACTTGGAATTTTTTGCAAAACTTGGACTATTTTTAGGGGTGGGTTGGATCCAACGCACCCAATTTCCCGACTTTGGACTTTTTGCTCTTGAGGGCTTTTTTGCGTGTAAATTTGGCCCAATACTGCGTATTATATTCATATTTTGGGTGGGCAAAGCCGTTCCTGTGGTGACAGGGATTATTTCTTTAAAGGATATGGGGCCCCGCACTTCCGCCATAAATTTTCATGTGCCTTCATTGTGATCCGAAAGCTGTGTCGGGTCTCATATACTTTAAATCCTGGGCTATGCCTAACCAAAAATGACACTTTCTGGCAATTATCATGATTAATTTATGTAGGGTTTAGGGGTACCTGCGCGCCCCTCCCCTGACTTTGGTTCTGATGTAAATAATCTTCAGCTGCTTCTTCTCTTTACTCTTTCTGTCGAATTGCCGGGTTCTCAAATCGGGTTGTTAGTCTTGTTTCTTCCAGCAGACAATGGTTGCGACTCGTGCCTCCCAACGCGCAGCTCGCGACTGCTTGCGACGGCTTTTTGACTCCCTTGGTCATCTGGAAGCTTGGTCATCTGGGAGGTCACATTCCATTTCTTCGCTGCTCGGGACTGGATGCGCAGCGAGAAAATCTGCGATCGCTTGTCCTTTAATAGCCCGAGCTGGGACGTATGTGATGTCGAATTCGGAGAGGAGAAGGGCCCATTTAGCTAAACGCCCAGACAGCATAGGCCGGTTCATAAGGAACTTGATCGGATCCGCCTTGGATATCAACGTTATTTGGTGCGAGAGGCAGTAATGCCTCAGTTTCTTTACGGAAAAAATGAGAGCAAGGCATGTCTTTTCAATTGTTGAATAGTTGAATTCAGCCCCTACCAGCGTGCGGCTTAAGTAATATAGTGCATTCTCCTTCTCTTCTTCGTTCTTTTGTGCCAGGAGTGCCCCCAGTGAGTTATCACCTACTGCGATGTACAGAATCAGCGGCTTTCCTTTGATTGGGGCAGCAAGGACTGGCGAATTCCCAAGCATCTCTTTTAGAGAGTCGAAGGCTTTCTGACAAGCGTCGTCCCATTCAAACTTAACATCTTTCTTGTTGAGGCGAGAGAACGGTTGACAACGACCAGCCAGGTTCGAGATGAATCTCCTTAAATATGCTACGCGGCCTTGAAAACTCTTCAATTGCTTCAGGTTCTTCGGAGGCGGCATTTCTATGATGGCTTTGATCTTTGCGGGATCGATTTCTATGCCCCTGTGTCTGACCACGAAGCCTAGAAATTTGCCAGACGCGACTCCGAACGCGCATTTCAGTGGATTCATACGGAGACTTTTCTTGCGTAATCGTTGGAACACTTGCCTTAGGTGTTCTCTGTGCTGCTCGTGATCAGCCGACCTTACGACTAGATCATCTACATAGCATTCGACGTGTTTATGCATCATATCCTGAAATATAACGTGCATTGCGCGCTGGTATGTTGCCCCTGCGTTCTTTAATCCGAAGGGCATTACGCGATAACAGTAGATGCCGAGGGTTGTGCGGAAGGCCGTAGCTTCTTCATCTTTCGGGGCCATGCGAATCTGATTGTATCCCGAGTACCCGTCCATGAAGGACATTACTGCATATCCCGTTGTGCTGTCAATCAACAATTCTGGAATTGGCAAAGGAAAATCATCTTTCGGGCAGGCTTCATTAAGATTCCGGAAGTCGACGCAAACTCGGATCTGTCCGCTCTTCTTCTTGACTGGCACAATATTTGAAATCCATCGGGGGTATTTCACCTCTCGAACAAATCCAGCCTGGATTAGTTTTTTGATTTCTTCTTCAATCTTAGGTACAACATCAGGATGGAACCGTCGTTGTGGCTGCTTCACTGGCTTCTTTTCTTTCATGATGCTTAGCTTGTGCATGGCGATTGTCGGACTGAGCCCGGGCATTTCTGAGTAAGTCCAGGCAAAGATGTCCTTATTCTCCTTTAATAATTGTATGTATTTCTCCCTTTCATTTTCTGGGACATTTTTGCTCAAATATGTATTCCTGGGTTCTTCGATGGTGCCCAAATTCACCTCTTCGAGTTCATCAATCGTTGGTTGTCCACCGTCTTCTAGTTGCACGGGTGCGACACTTGGCTGGATTATGTCGATAGAATCTTGCGACTGGATTCCTTCTACCGGGACAATGGTTACCATGTTTACGCTCGCCTTCGCTCCTAGACCCTCTCCGTTCCTGTATACTTGCTTGTATTCTTCAAATGGAGCTAGCAGTCTTTTCTTTGTGTCTGAGCCTTGACTGAAGAATCCCATGTTCCTCATAATCTTCCGGCTGGCTTTGCTATACCTCTTCTCTTCTATTGGTCGAGATTGAGCAGACCCTCCTCCTTCTTCTTTCCCTTCTGATGGCACTGGTTGGCTTGGCCCTGAATGGAACTTGATATCTTTCTGGGTGGCATCTCGCGACGGCACGATGAATTGGCTTGGCGCTTTTGGAAATGGCTTGATTCTTCCTATCTTGGGTATAGGTATATTGAAGCTGGATTTGAGTACACTCATGTGTTGATCTGAAATTAATTTTAATACGGACTGCCCCGGCTGACGCAGATGCTGCGGTACCACATAAAATTTTTTCGTGATCGGCTGAGGTTGGTTTTTTCTGCTGACATTGGGATCTTCCCTGAGTGATAGGCTGAGGTTTACTTTTCTGTACACACTTCTCAACTCGAGATTCTGCCTCTTGTCCTTTCTTCTTTATGTCGGACTTTTTGCTGGTCTTATTGCTTTCAGCCGGGTCATAATATTTCGCATCAGCCAAGAATGACTCAGCTATCGTGTATGGCTTTGGATCTGCTGCTACCCTGTATTGGACACCATCCCTGTTATATTTGAAACACTGGTGATACGTCGAAGGGATTATCCGATTCTGATGGAGCCAGGGCCTTCCTAAAAGAAGGTTGTATGTTGTCACCGCGTCAATCACTTGACACGTTACTTTCGTCGTCAATTCTTCGATCTCTAACATCACTGTGATTGATCCCAGTGTACGTTGACTGTCTTGGTTGAACCCTTGAATCATCATGAGACTCGGGCGTAGCGCTGATTGCCTATAACCTAGCTTTTGTAATGTTTTCAATGGCATAATATTCACGGCAGACCCGTCGTCCAACATGCACCTCTTGATCTCGGTGTCCCTGATTGTACCTGTGACCATCAACGGACGGTTGTGGTCTATTAATTCGATCGTGCGGTCTTCTTCTGAAAAAGTGATTGTTGAGGGATGATCGACATGCATGACTTGTGATACTGGCGTATACCCCTCCCAAAATTTGTCTGTATTATTCATTTCTCCTTCTATCTCTATCATCATAGTTTCCCTGACTTCACTGTCAAGTAGGGCATTAATTAACATTTCTCTATACACTTTCGAGAGGCACAAAGCATCGTATATACTTAGCCGGGCGGGAACCTTTCGTAAGTGCGCCACAACATCATATGCTACTGGTTTCGGGCTTGGCTGACTAGTCGTGGCCTCACCAACTTTTTCTTTCAACTTTTGTACATAAGGTCTCCCTTGCGGCCTGTCGCGGGCACCATCTTCTTGCATTGGGTCGTCTGGTCTCGGAGGGGTACGGTCAGGCATTTGCCTTCCTGATCGTAAGATGACCGCATTAACTTCTCCCTCGACTGTTTGTGAGGTTTCCTCGGCCGGTGCTTGTTCGGTGAACGACACCATTCCGCAATATGCCATGCTCATAACGGGTCGCTTCTGTGGTATTCCTCTCTTTCCTCTCCCCCTGTTCCTTTTTTGGTTAACGAGCCTTCGTCGGTTCTCGAGTCTTTTCTTGCTACTGACTAGAGTCCACGGCTCCTGCGGCTCGGGGAATGAGGTCGTTAGGTGACTGCTACCTTCTTCTATTGAAATTGCTGAAATTGTCCCGGCCGTCTCCCTTGCTGTCTCGGGTACCTTCATGCTGATAACCCCTTGATTGATCAACCCTTGTATCCTTCCTTTCAAGGAGAAGCAATCTTCTGTCTTGTGGCTAACACATTGGTGATATTTGCAGTATCTGGGATCGTTTACCCGTCCAACTTCATGGGGACGAACGGGCTCCGGTAAACGCATTAAGCCTTCCTCGACCAATTGTTCCATGATCGGGACTAAATCGGCCATATCGAATGTATATGGACCATTAGCCTTTTCTCTTTCTGCTATCGATACGCGTTTGGGTATGTAGGGTCTTTTACCCTTGTCTTGTGTGACTGCTGTCTTCACTTCCGCCCTATGATCAACAGCGGGACGTTTTCGATCTTTCTGTTCCTTGATCTTGTCGACCTGGTGGGTTTCTACCACTCTTCCTGTCTCTCTCTTCTGTCTCTCAGGTCTAAAGTTTACCCGGGAAGCTGCTTCTTCCACCAGATGGGCTTTCGTTGCTAGTTCGCGAAAGGAGCTGAAGGTGTTACCTGACAGTCCGTACGAGATCATGGGGTCTAGAGCCCTCAGGCACATCTTCATCTGCTCGCCTTCACTGGGTAATTCACGACATTGAGCTGCCGTAGTTCCCCATCGATCAATGAATTTCTCGACTGGTTCGCCATTCCTCTGCCTAACCAATGCTAGGTCCGTCAATGAGATCTCCCTCTCGGTTGCGAAGAATTTGGAGATGAAAGCATCCTGCATTTGCTCCCATGTCCTTATAGAGCCGGCAGGTAATGACATGTACCATTGAAAGGCCTTCCCGGTCAGGGTAGATCCGAACAATCGCATGCAATATTGCGGGACTGCGGACCAATTTCCTAACGTAGTCAAGAAGTGGGTGATGTGCTCTTCTGGCGATCCTCTGCCATCAAACTTTCCGAAGTCGGGGCATCTGAAATTGGCTGGGAACGGTACCTCTTCCACTTCTGGTGGGTACGGGACCCGATATTTGTAGTTGCCCCTCTTTTCTCTCTCTTTTTCTTGCTGCATCATATGGGCTATCGTTTGGGATAGCTCTTCTCGCGACACGTGAGATGTGGAAAGTGGTGCGCGCTCGATCGGCGTGATCCGACATTGGGCAGGCGGTTCATGCTCAGTTGGGCCTTCTGCTGCCCCTTGGGATTCCTCTGCAGACTGACGGGTGGGCGGCGCGATACTTCTGGTGGCATTCTGTGCTATTAGGGTGGCCAAGGCTTCCTGAATAGCTCTCATCCGATCATTTGTCTCGCGATTAGCCTCTACCAGTCTATCGATCTGATCTTGGAGTGGAGGCAATTCTTCTGCTTCATATGGTCCCTCTTCTTCTCCTTCAGCTATTTGGACCATCACCACTTGCACTAACGGGATTTCCTGAGGTGGCTTCTGCTTCAATTCAAGGGTCGTCGCGGGCTCGGCTTTCTTCATATGTGCAGACCTGATGGGCTTCCGAGAGGTGCGGGCAACCTTGGACAACGGCGGAAATTGCTCGGCTGTCATTTCAGGTACTGCGGGTTTGGTCAATATGATCTGGCCATTGATAGGGATCTTCTGCCCCTGCTTCGGCTGCCACTGTTTCTTGATCACGGGGCGAGATTTCGCAACGCTCGCCTTCCTATATGCAGCTAGGATGGCAGTTTTCTTCTGTTCTTTCTTCTGCCTCCGGGTTTCAACCAACTGCCATTCTGAGCCTGGACTAGCAGTTGCGGTTGTGGTGAAACGAGGGAAGTTGAAACCTCCGTTGGCAAGGAAGGTGCACGAACTTGTCATCGAGCATACCATCTCTTCTGTCTGCGTTACTATCTTGCTAATTCTGCGGTGTCATAAAAATCTTTAGAACAGTTCACAAGTGCGGTCGGGAGTATGAGCCCATCGATCGCAGTGCACTAAACTGACAAAATAAGCAAGAAGGAGACAAACATGTGTAGTTGTGGAAGTTTGTGGTTTTGAAAACCCTTGATTTACCGTCTATTACCTTAAAGATGAAGGGAAGAACGTTCCCGTTGAGAGTCGCCAGTTTGGCGCCCGAGGGCGCCGAAACATTATGCCTCGCGGTAACTTTCCTATGTGTAAATTCATGTTTATGAGTAATTGATCTTAGAGCGTTTCTATATTCAGATACAACCAGAGATTCTGAGGTTCGATCCCCAGCAGAGTCGCCAGTTTGTTAGAACTAGAAAATGGATACGATTTACATTTTCTTGAAATGTAGTGTTTTGTTGCTCTGGGGTTCTGAATAATGGAAACATTCATAGACAATCACAAGCATTCATAAAAGTACACAAGGAGAGATATCGCAAGGCGAATTTTATTCCAGAGATCCTGAGATCTTGTACATTCCAGGCTGTGATCTGGCACGAGCCCTTAATTACATCGAATGATCGATGACCCTTGATTAAAAGGCAAAAGACTAGTCAGCAGGGACTATGGTCTTAGAGTTTGTGGTCATAGAGACCTGTATTTGTTTTGTTATGGACTGAACCATCTTTGTATTAGTCAGATGTCTATGTCCCATGTTTTGGCCGGAGATCCGGGCTGAGACTATCAGGGTTTATGACTGAGAAGGACGACTCTGGGCCTGCGCCTGTCAATGTATGGACAGGTGACCTCGGGAAGTCCACTCTGCAGTTGTGTATACCTGCGTAGCCCAACCGACGGATGCCGTTTTTAATGGGTAGGGCATCGACTGTTGTGTTGTGGCAGTTCATAACAATTGTCTTGTAGTGAATTGAAACTCTTTAGTATGGTTTATCGTGATAACCATAGTCCCGTTTGTCTAGCTTTCGGCTCAAATCGGGTCACATCTTTACAGTAGATACAAATAATGACATGTTCGCATAGTCCTGGATGTTGGCGACGTCCCTTTCGAGGAGATGCTTCGTTCATCGTGTCGAATTAGATCGAACTTTGAAGATGCGCAATTCTACTCATTTAGAGGTCCTGGAACGTCTATTTGACCATTCCATTGCGTCCGGAACGCTCGAAATACCCAAAATAGGCTCAAACGGCACTTGAAAACACTTAAAATTGAGTCCGGTGTACTCCTGAACATTCTTCGGAATTGGCTGATTTTTCGGGTGCGTGGAGGTACAACGCACCCTGAAAATACATATCTGAATTATATTGATTTTATGGATGCGTGGGGTAATTTTCGGGTGCGTTGGGGTACAATGCACCCCAAAAATACAAATCCGCATTTTGCTGACTTTTCGGGTGCGTCGGACCATTTTCGGGTGCGTTGAGGTACAATGCACCCTGAAAATACATATCCGCTTTTTGTTCGGTTTTTTGGATGCGTCGACCTATTTTTTAGGTGCGCTATCGTACTTATGATTTTTCATGATTCGGACCTGCGGTGGTGTTGGCCGGTGTGACCTTCCGGTGGAAGATACAGGCGATCGGAAAAGAATTCCGGTCACCGGGAAAGTTTTCCGGCTGTCGGAAAGGGATTCCGGCGAGGGTTTCCGGCGGCAAAACTCAGATGCTCAGGGGATAATCTCTCTCTCTCTCTCTCGTAATCTGTACAAATGAATAGTGGGGGGGGTATTTATACCCGAGAATACCGGACAACGACCAATGAGGACCTGCCACGTATGACGCACCCCAAAAATACCTTGACGCACCCTTAAATGGATGCGTTGGGACTCTGACGCACCCCGAAATGAGATTTTGAGATGTGCTGATTTTATGGGTGCGTCGAGCCATTTTCGGGTGCGTTGAGGTACAATGCACCCAAAAAATGCCATGCTGGTCATTCGTGATTTTATGGGTGCGTCGGACAATTTTAGGGTGCGTTGAGGTACAATGCACCCTGAAATTGCTGTTACGTATTTCCTGAATTTATGGACGCGTCGAGGGTATTTTTAGGGTGCGTCAAGCCATTTTTCGGATGCGTCAGAGGTGAAATACATCTGAAAACACTTGTTGAATTTTCATGAATTTAAGGGTGCGTCAAGCTGAATAATTGGGTGCGCTTGACGTACTCGTGTTTTGCAAATTTGGGTTTTGCAAAACGGAGGGCCTGTGGGGCCCGTTTCCCGGTGAATCGCCATGCACTGCTTATCATAATTCATGAAGGATGGCCCCGCTTGATTCTGGTCGGTTTCGATCACGGTGATCCGTGGGGTCCACCGGAAAAATGGCTAAGTACTGGATCCTTTGCAAAGTTGGGTATTTTGGGTGCGTCGGGTAGTGTTTTGTGGAATTTTCTCGAAGCACGTGCCCAGTCAATTTGTTTTAGAGGGTACTGACTTTTGGGACCCCAACAGCTACCGTCACCCCCACTACCGAGCTAGAGGCCCACCACAAGGCACGGGCCATGATTACTAATGCCTTCGGGTCCTTCCTCTTCTGCCACGCGAATGAGAGGGTTGATCCTAAATTTCTTCGCTTGGTTGAGGATCTTCACCACCCCTACAATTGGAATGCGGCTATCTTGACTTATGTTTTCCAGGGTTTGGATAAGACCTCCCGGAATAGCCGGTCATTCACAGGTTTCTGGCCTGTCGTTGAGGTACTTCTTCTTTAACCTTCCTTGGAGACATTTGTCTTTTTTTCTTTCTCTGATCGTTAGGTGTACCCTTGCCCAGACTTGCTTTTATGACCATTTTCCCCACCTCGCGCCGAGGATGCGGGATGACATTGAGCCATCTTTGTATCGCCACATGTACTGGCATCAACAAAATTATTAGCGGAACTCTCGAGTCTCTGGGGACAACTGGCGTACTGACATAGACGGATTAACCGTTGAAGATGTAAGTATCTTGCTTCCCTTATCCCTCATGCTGCACTGTAACTGATCGTGATGACCCCCTTTACTGTAGCTTGCTCGGATGCCATATGCTGACTTTCCTCTCTACTACACCCCTCAGCGTGTGGAGACCTATGATGCTTCATGTCTCCGGATCATGCTTTCTGACGCTGAATCATTTCAGTGGTATTTGGGTGAGAGGCTGCTTCGACAGATTACCGGGGTGGCTAGAGTCCCTTGTTTTGCACCTCCTCCAGTTGCTCAGATCCCAGCTGATGAGATAGCTGATGCTCTTGTGGGTCAGCCCGGGTTTCGTTTCACGATCCCGGATCGCGACTATGATGAGTGGTACTTGTTGTATGGCCAGGGCCTCTACTTCCTCAGCTCTATGTTCCTGGGGGCCGTCGCAGATCTGCTGGAGGCTCAGTGATAGCTCCTTTGATGGATCTTCATCGTCAAGAGCGGGACGAGAGGAGGGATGCTGACGACTATGTTGGTGACCTGTAGCCTGCTTTTGTGTTCAGCTTACTTGATGTATGACCTTCTTCTTTTTGCTTTTACCTTCTTCTGTATAAAAATCTTCTGAATGAATATACAATCTTTGACTTGTCTCAAATTCCTTGATGATGTCTGTATGCTTTGACTTCTGACTCATTTCTTAATGACTTGTGGGAGATGAGACTTCTTAACTGCATGGATGATGGCTTGAATGGCTCAGATTGCTTGATTTGGCCCTGTGGGCCCACTTGAGACTTTGGCTTTACTTTGGAGCACCTTTTCTTGATGTTTTGTGAGGCTAAGAAGGCTTCTCATGGTGTGGATGATGACTTGAACAGCTTAGATCGCTTGATTTAGCCTTGTGGGCCCACTTGATGATCAGATCTTGGATTTTGGCCCTTCTTTTGATGATCAAACCTTCGATTTTGCTATCTTGTGACTCATGTGAACTCTTTCATGGTTTAGATCATGATGATCTAGTCTTTGAATGGCTCAGATTGCTTGTGGGTCCCTCTTGATCGGTTTTTCTTCTCTTTGACTCGATCAGACCCATTCTGGTCGCAGTACTTCGTGATTGGACAGGTGGGGTACCTTCCAAATGATTCTGATCAACCTCAATCGAAATCTGGAATGGATTGGAGCCTTGGGCGACCCTCAGGGTGCCATCTGCTGATGTGGACTGTCAGCCTCACCTACCAACAACCATGGAGCCAATCCCACGGAGAGAGAGGGAGCGCGTCAGTACGGGGGGCCCAAAGCGGGCCGCCCAAGGTTCGCCTCTTGTGCGGCCTGGGATGGCTCGTGCTCGGACATTCTTCACAGCCCCCTGTCCTTGTCTCATATTCCATGCACGTCCTGGTTCGATTACAGCCATGAATATTCTCTTTATCTCATCTTCCCTTCTCCTTTTGTCTTTTTCTTGGTTTGTCTTTTCTCAAGCAATGGACGGTGGAGATTTAGGGGCTGTGGGGGCTGTCCATGGTGGGTCCCACACTTCAGAAAGTGTTGAAGGCTTTAATGATGGAGGGATTTCTTTAATAGATGGTGGAGATGGAGTATTGAATGGGGGCATTGATGAGGGGCTAGGGATGGTGGTTGGTGGAGCTTTGGATGACTCCATTAATGGTGAGATGGCTGGAATTTCAGATTTGGATAGGTCTTTGATTATGGGAGAAATGGATGGTATGGATGAGATGAGGAGATGGGACATAGGTGAGGCTATGCATCCCTTGAGTGTGGGCCATCTAGATGATGTGATTGATGGTGGTGATGGGGCTATGATGGACATAGATGGGCTGATCTCATGTCTGGATGGTATGGATGGTTCAGATGATACCTTTGATGGTTTGGATGCTCTTGATGATGGCCGAGATGTGCTGCATACTTGTTTGGGTGGACTTGATGTGATCATTGATGATGTCCCCCTGATGATGGACGGTGTGGATGCCTCGATGATCCCTTTGATTGGCCAGGATGATGACTGGATTCATGATTTTCTGTTGAAGAGGGCCGCAGGTCCAAATCTGACCGTTGATTATTCGATCGGGGTTGCCGGGACCCTTCTTGATGGTTCAGATGCATTCTTTGACGGTCAGATTGGCCAGGATGCCACGATGTGCGGTGTGATCTTTGCTGATAGCCCTTTTGATGGAGAGTATTGTCTTTCTCCTGATCGTCGGTCTTTTGCGCACTCTGTTCATGAGGTGGGCGAGTCTTCTCATGCGGTTGAGGTCATGACAGTTTCAGATAGTGATGCGACTATATCAGACATAGCCGTTACTGGGGGTAGGTCAGGGGCTGTTGAGTCTGCAGAGGTTCCCGCTCTTCCTTCTCCTTCGCCCGTTGATCTTCCGATCCTCGATGAGCTGTCATTTATTTATGGGCCTTTTGTTCTGAAGGGGGTACCCATGAGCACTTGTCAGCTGCTTCCTTGTCCTTCTTGCTCGCCACGACTGCTTGCTTGGCTTGACGGCTTGACAGCTTATGAGATTCGAGATTTGGAGTCCTATGGCTTCGGCAGTCTGATTCATATGGCTAGAGTTGACATTGACTGGAGGATGCTCGGAGCTGCACTGATTGACTGGGTCCCTTCGTTGAACTTGTTCGCGTTCAACGACATGGAGATGGGACCCTCTTTGGAGGAGCTTGCACGCTTGACAGGCCTACCTTGGGATTATACTTAGTATTTCTCGCCGAAGACATTGCCGAAGACTGCCATACCGCAGAACTGGTTCGGGATCCCCTATCTTGTTTGGCCTGCAGCTGCCGGCCAGGATGCTGTAGTGTTCTCCTTAGACTTGTTGTATGATCTTGTTTCGGGTCCTCGGAGTGTGGCCGGATATGTTCTTGCTCGGAACGCACTGATGTTCTGCTTGATAGCTGAGGTGCTATTCTCGGGATGGCGCAAGTCCCAGACTCCTTTGCTTTTTGAGGTGATGGGCCGAGCTACCCGATGGCAGGGGATCATTTCTCTCGTCCTGGCCGAACTGTTTAATGGGCTGACTGACTCTGCCCTGGGCCGCACTCATATCCTTCGCGGCTGCTGTGCATTTCTTCAGGTATCTTTTCTGCACCTTTCTCTTCTTGCTTTTTAGGAATTGCTTTGCTCTAGCTGAACTTCTTTTCCTTCTTGTGATCAGGTCTGGCTATGGGAGCGTCTTTCGCTGACTGTTCCTGTACCCTTTCCTGATACCCATCCCCCAGACCTTATGCGGTACATCATGGAATTTCTTCCTTATACGGCTAGGATGAGTGAGCCCTTGTATCGCAGGATGTTCGTTGATCTTCGTGACTAGAATGTTCGTTGGGAGTCATCTTGGCTTTCACTTCCTCCAGTGCTTTGTGATGCGCACCGCCTTCCTCAGATGCTGGTAGGCTTTCGATCTTACTTTTCTTACCATCCTATCCGATTCCTGCGGCAGTTTGGGTATGAGTAGGATGTTCCTCTTTTTACTTTCAAGGGTATCGGGCGTCGAGCGCTTCCATCCAGAACCTCTGACTTTAGGACTCGGGTCGATGGATCTTGGGCGAGTTACTTGACTGCCGATTTGCTTGGTTTTGAGCTGCGGGCTTTTCCGATGGCGACCGCCCCATATCATTACTGGGTTGCTGAGCAGTCTCTGTATCGACGTATCCCTTGCTGGCACCGGACTGCTGATGAGGATGAGCATGATATCCTTGGAGATGCCAGCTCTTCATCTGGTTCGTATGAACCCTTTGAGGAGCGCCTGTTCATCGATCCTGGCTTCCTTTTGGCCACTCATGGTCATTTGCTGTCTGAGATCTCTGCACTTCAGTATCATTGTGAGATGATCTCGAGGAGATTGGCTGCTGATCAGAGGTTGTCTGATGAGGAGACAACGATACGTACCCTTGAGCACGATGAGGCGCATTACCTGCGTATGGAGGTGAGCAGGTTGAGAGCGAGGCTACTTCATTATGAGTCAGAGGACTTACCTGATATGGCCAAGGAGGAGGGTAGAGATTGATTGTGTTGGCCGCCTGCACATTCCTTTTTGCATAGTATATGATTGATGATGATGCATTTTTTTTGTGAAAAAGATGACATGATATATGTAAAAGAAATATGCTGTATTTAAAAAAAAGGGAAAACTATTTGAAAAGCTATTGCGCCATGAGTTGCCTTGTGAGTGTGTGTCTGGATTTTGTGTCGGGATATATTAATCAGAACTGGGGCTCGGCCAATACTTTGACCGATGTCTCGAGATTTGACTTGTGTGCTCCTTTGGTTCCCTAAAGGTGTAGGCAATGGAAACTGTTGCTTCCTGAGATTGTCAGAGTTTGTAGAGCTCTTCGCTCCTGATTGCACTTCTTCTTGTTCTTGAACTGTGACTGCTTTAATCGATCTGGACTGTCTGATTTCTTGGTACCTGCACTTTTCATTTTTTTCCTTTTTCCATTTGAGTCATTTTTGCCTGCAGCGCTCTTTCGAGTTTTCACCACAGCAGGTCTTTTCCCCTCATTTTTGCCCGTGGTGCCCTTTCGGGTTTTCACCACGTCCCGGGTGTTTGATCTTGCCTGCCCCTTGGCAGCTATGTTGTTTTTACCCTCGGCGCCCTTTCGGGTTTTCACCAAGTCCGCTGTATGCCCACTGTTTTTACTCGGAGCGCCCTTTCGGGTTTTCACTCCACCCTCTTTGTTTAGGCACACATTTTTTTTTCTCTTTTTTCTTTCTCTGAATCTTTGGATAACTGCGGCGGCTAGAGGTCGGGAATCTGTTGTTGCCGGAAGATGGCAGTCTTTCAGCCCTTATCCTAAGTTACGATGATAGAGCTGTTGGTCTTAGCTAAAGACCCTTCTGAAATGAATGGATGGATGACTGTGTTTCTTCTTGGGTTGAGTTTTCTCGAGTGCCTGGCTTTGGCTTTCCTTTTTTCTCTCTTTTTTCTTTTTGTATTCTTTTTCTCTCTTTTTTTTGGTATTCCCCCCCCCCCCCCCCCCCCCCCCCCCCCCCCCCCCTTTTTTGTATTCTTTTTTTTTCTCCTCTTTTTCCTTTTGAATCCCCTTATTTAAAACACTTGTTGGTGGACAGAAATGATTTCTCAGAGGTTTTAGCTTCGACCTCTTGACTTCAGCTCTATTAAAGTAACTCTTGATAAAATCAGAATGACTTCCCGTGAAAGATCTTCACTTTGTCGGCGTTGATTGGCTTAGGAAGATCCACCCCTCTCATGCTGGTGAGTCTGAGGGCGCCTCCGGGAAGTACTTCTCTCATGATCAGCGGCCCGTCCCATGAGGGTTTGAACTTTCCTCTGGGATCCGAAAGGTGCGATGGTAGAATCTTCTTCATGAACATGTCGCCTACCTTGAAACTTCTTTTTCGGACTCTCTTGTTGTAAGCCTGAGCGATCCTTTTCTGGTAATACTGAGAATGACTTAGCACACGCATGCGCTTTTCATCTGCTAGCTGCAACTGATCGAATCTGGCCCATTGCCATTCTACTTCTTCAATTCCGCTTTCTAGTAACACCCGTAGTGATGGTATTTCCGCCTCGACTGGTAGAACTGCTTCCATTCCGTAGGTAAGCTCGAAAGGAGTAACACCCGTAGCAGACCGTATAGACGTTCGATAAGCCCAAAGTGCATATGGGAGTATATCTGACCAATCTTGATAGGTCACGACCATCTTCTCGAGTATCCTGACGATTGTCTTGTTTACGGCTTCTACCCCACCATTCATCTGAGGACGGTAGGGGCTTGATCGATGACGTTGGATCTTGAATTTGCTGAGGAAGTCATCCATCATCTTGTTGACGAACGGGGTTCCATTATCTGTGATGATGGCATTGGGGATTCCATACCGGCATATGATGTTGTTCTTCATGAATTTAATCACCTGAGATGCTGTAATCGTGGTGTAGAAGGCTGCTTCTACCCACTTAGTGAAGTAGTCGACTGCCACAAGTATGTACTCATGACCGTTTGATGCTTTGGGACTAATCTTGCCGATGATGTCTAGTCCCCACATGGAGAAGGGCTAGGGGGTGGTTAAGTTGTATAATTCTAATGAGGGGGCATGGATTTGATTCGCATGCTCCTGACACTTGAAGCATTTTCTGACGTGCTGGCAGCAGTCTGTCTCCATGGTAAGTCAATAGTAGCCAAGTCATAGAATCTTCTTTGCCATCATGTGCCCGTTCATGTGTGGGCCGCAGATTCCTTCGTGTATTTCTTTCATGATTTTTGCAGCTTCTGTTTCATCGACGCAACGAAGGAGGATGTGATTATAGGATCGCTTGTAAAGAACTTCGCCACTGATGGTGAACTGGCTGGCCAAACGCTGGATGGTTCGGCGATCTATTGCTGTTGCTGACTCCGGATACTCCTGGGTTTCGAGATATTACTTGATGTCGGCATACCAGGGTTTGTCAGGGACAGCTTCTGCTTCTTCTATTTGCAGGCAAAAAGCAGGTTCATCTTGAATTTTGACGGTGAGCTCCCATTCTGAAGCTCCTTTCGGGATCTCGAGCATTGACGCGAGTGTGGCGAGAGCATCTATAAACTGATTCTTGGCTTTGGGCATATATGAGAAGGTGACTTCTTTGAATTCTTCGATTAGATTTTCAAGATACACATGATATGGTATCAACTTCTCGTCCTTGGTTTTCCATTCACCATTGGTCTGATGGATGATAAGCTGTGAGTCTCCAAATACTCGTAGCTTCTTGACGCCCAAGATTATGGCTTCCCTTAAGCCAGCGATGCATGATTCGTACTCTGCCATGTTGTTGGTGCACTCGAATGCTATGCGCCTTGGGATAGGAATAGAGACATCATCTGGAGAGTAGAGGATTGCTCCAATACCCTTCCCTTTAGAATTTGGTTCGCCGTCGAAGAATAACATCCACTCATCTTTCTTCTTCTTTTCATCCCCTTCGATAAGCAAGAGATCTTCATCAGGGAAGAATGTCTTGAGCGGTTGATAATCTAGGAGGGAGTGGGTGGCAAGATGATCGGCGAGGGCCTGCCCCTTGATTGCCTTCTGAGTGACGTAGGTGATGTCGAATTCAGACAGGAGTAGCTGCCATTTAGCTATCCTTCTAGTGAGTGCCGGCTTCTCGAACAGATACTTGAGCGGATCCATGTGAGCGAGGAGGAGAATAGGGAATGCAATCATGCAATGACGGAGTCGCTGAGTTGCCCAGACTAGGGTGAGGCAAGTCTTCTCTATTGGGGAATACCTGGTCTCGTAGTCGGTGAACTTTCGGCTCAAATAATATATTGCTTGTTCCTTCTTCCCGGTCTCGTCGTGCTGGCCGAGGACACAGCCGATGGCTTCTGCTGCTACCGAGATGTATAACAATAGTGATCGTCCGGGAGCGGGTGGCACTAGAACTGGAGGATTCATAAGATATTTCTTGATGCGGTCGAAGGCGACTTGGCAATCATCATTCCATTCTTTTGGAACGTTCTTCCGAAGGAGCTTGAAAATGGGCTCACAAATAGGTGTGAGCTGTGCGATGAAGCGACTGATGTATTGAATTCTGCCGAGGAAGCCACGAATTTCTTTCTCTGTTCTAGGAGGGGGCATTTCGATGATTGCTCTGGTTTTGGTCTCGTTGACCCTGATGCCATCCTCGCTCACCATAAAGCCAAGAAGCTTGCGTCCCATTGCACCGAAGACACATTTCTGAGGGTTGAGACGGAGCTTGTACTTTTCTAATATGTTGAATAACTTCTTCATATCTTCAAAGTGTCCTTCAATTGTGCGAGATTTGACGATTATATCATCCACATATACTTCAAGCTCTTTGTTCATCATGTCGTGGAGTAGTGCTGTCATTGGTCGCTGATATGTTGCTCCTACATTTTTCAGACCGAACGACATTACCCTGTAACAGAAAGTTCCCCAGGGAGTGATAAACGATGTCTTCTCGCGATCTTCGACAGCCATCTTGATCTGATTGTAACCTGAGAAACCGTCCATGAATGAGAAGACCTTGTACCCAGCAGTGTTGTCGACCAGAGTGTCGATATGTGGCAAAGGGAAGTTGTCTTTAGGACTGGCTTTGTTGAGATTTTGAAAGTCGATGAGCATTCGAACCTTGCCATCCTTCTTTGGTACTGGTACGATGTTGGCGAGCCATTCAGGGTAGTTGGAGACTACCAAGAATTCCGCATTGTACTGCTTGATGACTTCATCTCGGACTTTCAAAGCCCATTCTGGTTTCATTCTTCGAAGTTTCTGCTTCACTGGCTTCATATCTGCCTTGGTTGGCAGATGGTGTACCACGAGCTCTTCATCGAGCCCCTGCATGTCTTCATATGAGAACGCGAAGTTGGACAATCTTGGAGCTAGGAACTCTATCATTCTCTGCTTCATCTCTGGTGGCAATGATTTTCCATTGCGTACTTCCCTAGGGATCTCAGCTGTCCCCAAGTTCACTATCTCGAAATCATCGGCTACAACATTGGCTTTAGATTCGAACTTTTTAAGGAGATCCTCTAGTTCGAGAGCCGGGTCATCATCTTCCTCATCCCGAGCTTCGTCCAGACCCATGAGCTCGAAGTCTAATTCGATGTCAAAGTCATATGATTAGACTTCAAACTCATGTGACTCTTTAGACGAACTTGGCACACTATTGAATGCAGGAAAAGAAATATTTTTTGGTTTTTGAGATTTTTCTGGAACGGAAATGCTAGATGTTTTTGGTTTTTGAAAGTTTTCAATTTTTTTGAATTTTTGAAATTCGCGGGACTTTGAACAAGCGGGCATTGCAGACCATGATTGATCCGAGCTTGTCCCAAAGTTCCGATCGCTGCTTAAACATGCATTTTTTTTGGAAGCCAGAGCCCTCAGATGGCTCTTTGGCTGATTCAAAAGTTAGGGGAACGGATGACCATTCAGGACCCCACACTTCCTCCCTTGAAGAGGTGGGGGTTGATGATTTGGGCGAAGAGTCACAGTCTGGCCCAATGACCATGATTTCTTGCTGGTTGGGTTCGAGATCTGAGTCGTACTCAGTCCCTCCCGGATCACTTACCTCGCATTGCAGTTCGTCTGGTTCCACAGTGAGACACATGTTTGGGATCTGGACATCGGACCAATCCAGGGCTGGCCATTTCCCTTTCTTGGTCCAATGGATGGGCTGCTTTTGCCCCTGGCTAGTGATTGATGATGTTGATTCTGCAGAGATGGGTGGGTCGTGCCCTTGGCTGATTGATGCTGAGATGGGCAAGTTGTGCCCCTGGCTGGCTGGAATTGAAGTGGGCAGGTTGTGCCCCTGGTTGATTGATGCTGAAATGGGCAGGTTGTGCCCCTGGTTGGGAGCAGGTATCAGAATATCCTGGTCCTGAAGCTGCTGTATTTGACTTTCTTCTTCATCTTCATCCTTTCCTTCTTCTTCTGGAGGCTTAGACGGTTCGAGAATCTGGTCCCATCGAATGGGGGGCCACGTGGCCCAAGCTTGGCTCATCGGGAGGCCTTTGTGTAGTGCAGTCGGTTAGTTCCCTCCTGGATCTTTGCAAGGTTCTCCTAGCTTGACGAATTGGATGGGTGAGCACCGAAATCTCTTCCTTCTTTTGTCCATGAAGATTGCCCTGTATCCAAGTCCCCATTTACGTTGGTTATATACCAGCGGTATCTTTCTGGTCTTGAAATGATTCTTCATTCGGTATTTGAGGCTCAGACGTTCTGCTGGTGAAAGGACACGGTCCACCCTTATCAGTTCCGGGTTGGCGATAGCGTTCATAGTCTCGAATTCGAAACTATGAAACCGGACGTCCTCTTCAGAATGCTGGATATCGATGACAGGGATGTCTGGTTCAGTGGCAGCAGCCTTGGAAGGAATGATGAGCTCCTTCTCTGCATGGATAGAGATCACTTGATTTCCACAGATGTATTTCAGTCGTTGATGCAGGGTTGATGGCACAGCCCCCACCTTGTGCAGCCAAGGTCGTCCGAGCAACATGTTGAAAGAGGCTGATATATTCAGGATTTGGAATGTGATAGTGGAGATTTTTGGACCTATCTGTACCTCTATGTCGATCTCCCCTTCCACTGATCGGCGGGTGTTGTCGAATGCTCTGACGCATATGGTGCTGGGTCGAAATGAAGAAGGACTGATTCCCAGACGTTCCACAGTCTTGAGTGGGCAGACGTTTAAGCTTGAGCCATTATCGATAAGGACCAGTGGGACACAGAGGTCTTTGTATCGTAAGGCTATATTGAGGGATCGCCCATGATCGCGTCCTTCCGGTGGCAACTCATTATCGGTGAAGGTGATGGCGCATGGAGCCAGGAGTTGTCCAATCATCAATGCTATCATCTCTGGTGCCGTATCGGAGGAGACGTGAGCATCGCTCAAGGTTTTGGCAAACATTTCTCGGTATATGCGAGATGTGCAGAGTAGCTCCCATACTGAGATTTGGGCAGGGATTGACTTGAGCTGAGTCGCCGCATCGTATGCGGCTTCATTTTTGTTGCCGAGGCCTGAGAGAGCGCCTTTGGGATCTCCTCTGTTCTGATTATCTCTTCGGATGCAACGCCCATTGGGATTCATGTTTCCCACTTCCGCTCATTCTGGATAGTGCCATGGGACCTCTTTATAATTTTCCTCACATTTGCCTTCTAGGACCACCGGTTCTTGCAACGGTGCTGGTGTGGGTACCAGATCTTCCTCGTATGGAGCTTTTACCCTGAGGACTACATTGTTGCCTGTGCTGAAGGGAAAAGATTGAGGCTTGTCTTCATAGATCACATAAGGTCGAGGTCCTGGCTTGACCGTTCCTGGAGCAGGAGGCTCCCATGGAATGAATACTAGTCCTCTTGATATGGCAGGGGGTTTCTCTGTTCGTCCCAGCTGCCGTAGTGTGATTGACACGCCTCCAGGGTTCCCCCCTTGCAATATGACTGGCTCAACTGGAGGAGCTCCTTCCAAGATAATGGGCTCTTGCTGCTGATGAGTATGGTTTCTCCATGGCGAATCGTATTGTTCCTGTGCTGAAATTGCCCCTTGCAAGATGACAGGTTCGTATATTGGCTCGATGTATGATTGTGTTCCTTCCAGAATGACTGGTTCCCAACATGAAGGGCTGTAAGATGCCCCTTGCACAACTGGCACATCATATGGAAGTGTTCCTTCGAGTACTACTGGCTCGGAGACTGAAGGAGGAAAGGGACTTGCCCCTTGCATGATCGGAGGAGGATTTGTTGGCCCATAAGTGTAAGCATGAATGGACTGGATAGGGGAGAAGAAGCGATCGAGGAGCTCTCCTTCTTCTATGCTGTTGACGGTGGGGCCTCGAGATGAACTAGGATCCATCGGATGTTGAGGCAGAGGATTCTGAAGAATGTTGGTGGAAGTGCTGCAGGAGTTCCAGGGACTGAGATGACGATTTTTCGGTCGTCGATCAGATCTTGTATGGCATTCTTCAAAGTAAAGCATCGATCAGTGGTGTGGCCACGTCCTTGATGGTAGGCACAATACTCATTTTCTCGGTAGTTTGGAGGTAGAGGATTTGGAGGAGGCCTAGGTGTCATCAGAGTGAGTAACTGCTTTTATACCAGCATAATAATGACTTGACTAAGTGGCTGAGTGAGTGGAGTGAACTTCCTGAGCTCCCTGTAATTCGGCTTATTCTGGTATGAGTATTGACTGTTTCCTCTTAACTGCTACTGCTGTCGAGGTGGTTGTGGTTGTGGTTGTGGATTTGGTCGTGGTTGATACCTATGAGATTGGTGCTATACCTGATTCTGTTGATGCTGTTGATGTCCCTGTGGGGGAGCATATTGATTACCCTGAGCAGTGGTGCTGATATTGTTTACCTCTGTCGGGTGGGGAGGAGAACCGCTGCGGTTTCTGTTCCCATATCCGATGGGTCTTCCCTCCACTCTGTTCCTTTTGACGGGAGTGGCTTGATGAGGCCATGGGGAGATCGTCCAGGCACGGATTCCTGCTTCGACTTGTTCTCCAGCACGGATCAACTGTGAGAAATTCGCATATGGATGCGAGATGAGATATCCAGATATGCCCGGATATGTTGAATGAATAATCATGGAGATTTGTTCTTCGTCGTCGATAGGTGTCCACATTCTGGCTGCCATAGCTCGCCAACGTCCCACATAAGCTGATAGTGTTTCATCACTCCTTTACCTGAGAGCCGCGAGGTCGGCTCTTCTAGGTGCCATGTTGAGATTGTACGCGAATCTGTAGATGAAAGCCTGGGAGAGTTGTTCCCACGTCCTGATGCGGTGGCAGTCCAATGAGGTGTACCAATCTAGGGCATCGCCTTTCAGAGATTTTTGGAAAAAACGAATGAGGGCCCCTTCATTTCCTGAGATTGCACTCAGCTCTCCACAGAAGGCCTTGAGATGTGCTGTAGGACAACCGCTGCCATCGTATCTTTTGAATTTTGGTACCTCAAAGTTTTGAGGTACTTGAGCATTTGGGAAAGGACACAAGTCTCTGAACTTAGTCGAAGGTAGATCTATTCCTTGTTGTCGCTGAAGCTGATTTTGCAAGATCTGGAACTGCTCCCACAACTCGTCCAGTCCTGAGTGATCTGTTCGAGCGACTGGTGCCTCTTGGAGTAAGGCATGTTCTTCTTCGGCATAGTGGTCGATGTCTTCGACCCTATGGGTTTGCTGAAAAGCAACCGCGGGTTGCTGAAGTTGATTTGCTGATTGAACTAGCTCTGATGAGCTTGTGCTTGAAAGGACTGTAATTGAACTGGGGATTGTACTGAAGGTTGAACTAGAACTTGCTGAAAATTGACTGGAGACTGCTGAATTGAAGATTGCTGGAAATTAACTAGAATCCCATCGGCGGGGATGTGCTGGAATTGAAAAGTGCTCCTATTTGCAGGAGGCTGAGATGCTAGGAAGTGACCCCCTTGTTGGGTATTCGCCACTGTCCACTGATTGATGTGGGCTTGACACTGACCCCCATTGTGGGCATTCACCAGTGCTGTCCCTGTTGCTGGAAATTGAATTGAAATCCCATCGACGGGGATGTGCTGAAATTGAAAAGGGGTCCCATCGGCGAGAACATGCTGGAATCTACTGAGACTGTTGTTTGCAAGATTGACTGGAAGCTGATTGGAAGTCCCTGCGATGAGAGTGCTCTGAGACGGCCTTGTCGTTGCGGGAAGGTATTGAGGAGGATGCCTCATAGCGAAGGGCTGAGACGGCTGCTGTCGGAAGTCTTGGGCAGACTCCGATGGTTGTGCTTGATTTGAACTGGAGGCCGGAAGGACCCGGCATGGCTGCTGAGATTGCTGAACTGGGCCAACCTGATTGTTGGTTGCTGCGGTGGTTTGTGCTTGCATGAATTGTAAGAGCATTTCTTGCATTGCTCTCATTCCTTGTGTCAATTCTTGCATGATTGGCGTATTCTCAATTGGCTGTTGCGTTGGAGGTTGCGCTTCGGTCATCTCAAGAGCAGGGAAGAGATGAGTTTCTTCTTCGTGGTCGGACATGGCTTGCTGAGCCCGAGTGCGGATTATGCTGCGTAAGGGAAGTTGTTTCCGAACATGTTGAGCCCGAGGAGGCGCAATGGTGAGGACTAGACTCTATTCTTTTTGGGTTTTGGGATTTTTTTTTTGGGTTTTGGGTAGAATACTATGCAAATGAGATTGTATGAGGATTAGTGACTTTCAAGCATAGGAAGGATTCTGTTTTTCAAGTCGGATCACAACTAGTGGGACTAGCTATTTCCCCAGCGGAGTCGCCACTCTGTGGACCCTCGCCGTTCCGCGCTCTCACACGACGTCCTCCCTTTCCTTTCAGAAGAAGAAGAAGGGGTGTGTGCGTGCGAACCGCCATTTGTGCCACTGGTTTGCCTCGTTCTCGAGGGCTTTGTTTAGTTGTCGTGTTAAGCTGGATGCGTTTGAATGAGTTTATATAAGACCAGAGTCGCCACTAGCCAGTTACTTTGAATCTACAGTCGGCTAGACCCCGTAGAAACGTTAGAGAAGGGGATCCAAAGATTCCTTTCTTTAAAATGACTCATTTTAATCTGCGGCCAGAGATTCGAGGTAAGGGATCACAGTTACAGGGTGGAAAGAGGTTAAGCACCCCACACACTGCCCGCACCGAAGTACGGTCTCTACTTCACAGAATCGAACTAACACTTGAAAGTCTGTTTTAATCCTCATATATTCTCATAGATGACATGATGCATGGATGCAGGTCTGAACAGTAAGAGTTTCTTATGGGCAGGTTTCCATTAATAGGCAAGCCCAGAGCATACGCTCGAACTGACAGGTGCTTTATGCGAGATGCATGCTGTGTGTTTGAATAATCAAAGTGCTTATAGTGACTAATGTATGAATGCAAGTCTGAACATAGGGCTGTAAATGGTCGGGTTCGGGGCAGGTTTAGCCAAAACCAGACCCGCCCATTTACTAAACGGGTCTGGGTCCAAATTTTAGACCCAGACCCTTTTACTAAATGGGCGGGTCCGGGTCGGGTCTGAGTCAGCCCATCAGACCCATTTATAAATGGGTCTGGGTCTGGTAGAGGGAGATCCACCCAGACCCATTTATAAATGGGCCGGGTCTAATGGGTCCGGGTCTGGATCAAGTATGTGAGCACTTTACAAGGCTTAAAACCGGGTCTGGACGGGTCTGGGCTGGACGGGTCCCTTGTAACATAAACCAAACCCGCCCACTTACTAAATGGGTTTGGGTCAGGTCGGGTCAGGCCTAATATAAAGGAAATCAGACCCAAACCCATTTAACAAATGGGTCTATTCTTGGACCCAGACCCGTACCATTTAACAAATGGGTCGGGTCTGGGTCGGGTCTAAATGGGTTGGGTCTGGGTACCCCATCGGGTCCACTGACCCATTTACAGCCCTATCTGAACAGTAAGAGTTTCTGATGGGCAGGTTTCCATTAACAGGCAAGCCCAGAGCATACACTCGAACTGACAGGTGCTTTATGCGTTATGCATGTCGTGTGTTTGAACAATCAAAGTGCTTGTAGTAAAGCAGGGGGGTTGGAAGAAAAGAAAATGTTGCACTTATGCTAGATGCAAATGAGATGATGTTGGTAAAAGAGTAGCTGGATGGACGAAGGTGTCGCAAGGATTGGCTTCGAGTGGCTGGATCAAGACTTGGATGGCTTGGGAGACTTGGACCAGTGGTTAGGCTGGGCTGTACCAGGGCTAGGCTCTCCTCACTCGGGCTCTCCTTGGTGGAAAGATGGGCTAAAAGGGTGGAGAAGGACTTGGACGGACGGGTCGCTCTGGATTGGATGGGATTCTCTATCAAAATGAGAAGGGGAGGGGGTATTTATAGCGCTGGAGAGTGGCAGTTCTCGTAAATAATTTTGGGCGGCGGACGCTCCTCGGATTCCAGCGCATGGTACGGACATGCCTTGGGGCTACTGTTTGGACTCAGTGGGTTGACTCAGCGGGTCGACTCAGTGATTTAACTCGGCGGGTTGACTCTGTGATTTGACTCGACGGATTGACTCAGCGGGTTGACTCAGTGTTTTGACTCAGCGGGTTAACTCAATGAGTTGACTCGGTGAGTTTGACTTTTTTAGGATTTTTTTGGACTGGTTTTTCTTATGGGGGGTTTTTCAGGCTGATGTTTAGGGGTGAGTTGGGCTATGGATTGGGGCTTACAAGGGTGAGTTTGGCTGAGTTTGGACATGGGATTTGGGGGTATGGTCCTCCATTCATCCAACTATCTCTACCAACAGTGTAGCCGAAGGTGGGGTGTCTACATAATGACACTGCTTCTAATACCAATTTGGTTGAAACAAATCAGGAGAACAAAAAGATTAAAAGATCCTGTTCTCACTGTGGAAAGGCGGGTCATCTTCTTAATCAATGCCGATACTTGAAAGGGACCTATTTCCATTGTGAAAAACTAGGCCATTGTGTTGAACAATGTAGGCTAAAAATAAGAAAAGGAAACCGGTTAAAAAGAAAGGGAAGTGCTTTCATTATGGCAAGCTTGGGCATCATATTGGAGAGTGTAGATACAAGAACAAGATTTCAAGGCACAGACTAATCTGACAGAATAAAATGGAAAAGATAAAAAGTCGTTGTAGCATCTAAAGTAAACATTGTCAATACTATGCATTGGGTACTAGACACTAGGGCTACATATCATATCTGTAAGGATCAAAGCATATTTAATTGCTTCCTACTGAGCAGTAGGGGGCATGTGAATTTTTTTTTTTTTTTTTTTTTGGGGGGGGGGGGGGGGGTTTATGCCATTAAACCCAATCTATGCCATGAACCACACGTGCTTGCTAGGATAGGCTGTGACATGACGCAGTGTGGTGTGGTGTGTGCTCGCGTGAGTATACTTGCCTAAAACCTAAACGGTTTTGTTGCTTTTTGTAATTCGATTTTACAACTGCTCTTGAATTTTGAACCAACGGTCATCTCCTTTGGAAAACCCAACAACCATGTCTGTTGGCAGGGGTGCTTCTGTACCAATTTATTGCAACCGTCGAAGTCTATAAAAGGATTTCTCTGGTTCATTTTTCATATATATGCATTTTAATCTCTGTAATTCATATTTTGGCAAAGTGTTTTCTCTCTGGTTCATTTGGTACTGTCTTCGGGTTAGATAAATAGTGACGGCTTGGGTCTTTGTACATCAAGTGCGCCGGTGCGATGAAACAACATTCAAGGGTATCCTGGAGGTTGATTGTCCAGTATTCCTGTTGCACTACGAACAACGTCCAGAGGAGGGAAATCAACTTTAAGCCGAGTGATTTTTATCAAGCATCGAATTCAATAAGTTCTCCTAATTTCTCTTACTCAGATTTCCTTTCAATTTTAATTTTGTTTTTACAGATTATTATAATTCTTAATTTTCATAATTACGAATTTACAGATCCAAAATTCCAACACTCTTGAAGTTGATTTACTGATCTATACCAAAATTCCAAAAATTACTTATTAATTATTATAAACCAAACTTACTTATTTGAAAGAAGTTACTTATCTACTGCTGTAAGTAGAAAAAGTAACTTATTTGGTGGCATCCAAACGGCCCCTAAATGTAAATTTATGGGATGGCTGTCCTCAGGGTTGAATTGATCTGATTTTAGGGATAAGCCTAAATAAGGACTGATGAACTTGATGGTCATGATTGATTTCATGCATACTTAAGATAAGATACTTATTTGATAAGTAACTTATCTTGGTTTCTACTTAGTTAGCAGACAGACATGCATGTTTGGCAAACAGCATAGTTATCATCCAAAAAGTAGAAAATTAAGCATGTTTGGTTTCCAACATCACAAGTAATCATCCCACAAATCTATTTGGTCCCCCTCACATCCACTGTCCATCATGTGGGGCCAACTTTTGATGTGGAACGTTCATTATGTG
Organism: Liriodendron chinense; assembly: GCA_003013855.2. NCBI lineage: Eukaryota > Viridiplantae > Streptophyta > Magnoliopsida > Magnoliales > Magnoliaceae > Liriodendron > Liriodendron chinense. The sequence goes on along the minus strand of PVNU02002542.1, from coordinate 1,993,938 downwards.
GCCCCACTAATGTGGGCCATCCATCATGTGGGTCCCACCTTGGATGTGGGCCATTTACCATTAGGGTCCGATCTTTAATGTGCACCATTCATTAAGTAGGACCCACCTTTGATGTTGGCCATCCATCATGTGTGGCCCACAATCAATTTTGTTGTCTATCATGAGGAGGCCCATCTTCAATATCCGCCGCCCATCATGTGGTGTCCACCTTTGATGTGGACCATCCATGATTTGGGCCCACCTCCCATGTGGGTTGTCCATCATGCAGAGCTTGCATTGGATATGGGCCATTCTCATTAGCCCGACCTTTGATGTGGACCGTCCATCAAGTGGGTCCCACCTTGATTTGGATCATCCATCATGTGGAGCCCACCATTAATATTAATTACCCATCATGTGGAGTCCACCTTTAATGTGGACTGTCCATCATGTGGGCCCCACCTTCAATGTGGAGCCAACCTTTGATGTGGATCATTCATTGTGTGGGCCGTCCATCATGCAGGGCCCACCTTGGATGTTGGCAATTCATCATTATGGCCTTACATTTAATGTGCACCATTCATTATGTAGGGCTCGCCTTTAATGTTGGTCATCTATTAAGCAGAGCCAATTGTCAATGTTATTATCCTTCATGTGGGGCCCACCTTCAATATCCACTGCCCATCACATGCACCCACCGTGTACACCAACACTGTCTATTCATATGGGGCCTGCCTTGATGGTAAACAAGGCGCTTATCCTTTTCCTCTCTTTCACCTCTCCCATTCCTCTCTTTAGCAACTTGTGAAAAAGTAAAAAAGCTAAAATATTAGTTGAAGTGATTATGTACTTTTAAGTAAAAAAGTTGCTTATTAATTATCATGAACCAAACTTACTTATCTGAAATAAGTTACTTATCTACTGTTGTAAGTAGAAAATGTAACTTATTTTGTGGCATCCAAACGAGCCCTAAATTGTTTCTCCCACATTAGAGAAAGTGATTTGATAGGTACTTATATAGAGGTATGCAATTGGTTTCTATATTCATCAAGTTGGCCGATGAACTAATCTGTGACCTTAGGACCTTGAACCTTCCACTATAAGGTTGGAATGATGTTTCAAATCTTGTATTTGGGTCCACCATATATAACAGATCTTGTTCTCGCCAACTTCTTGGCCTAAAATGTTCTTGAAGATTTTTATATTTTGGCATTTTCTCGCAATATTTATGAGAGAATCTTGTCAAATATAAAATATTAAAAATATTTATTATAAATTAATAAAAAAAATTCAAAATATGATATACAGTCATAAATGAATTGTTTTGACTTCTAAGTGTTTTTTACAATAAAAATATGATAAATTGCGAGAAATTAAAACTCTTAGATTTTGGAAACTCACAATATTTCGATAAAATCTCTTGAACAATTCTCCCCATAGTATTGTGAGATATTCAAAATTCTCAACGATTTTTGTTATAATGCTTACGTTCATTGCGTTGTAGAGATGTTTAAAGGAAAATAAAAGAAAAATAAGGAAAGTAAGCAATTTTTCTTTGATGTGACATTTTTTTTTATTGGGAGAACATAATAAGAAAATGAAATCAATTTCCTTTTTTTCAAAAGAGCAAATTTTTTCCTCTTAAAAATGTCAATTGGTGAAAAAAGATGATTCTTTCTTATGTAATATTTTAAATAGCAAAATTGAATCGAAAAGAAGTTTCTGTTTGCAAATTACATCCTTAAAATTAGAAAATGAAAAAGAAAATCACTTTTTTTTACAATTTATCTAGCAAATTGATCTAGTGTAAGGTATTTTATTTCCTCTCTCTATATTTTTTTTACTACACACACACACACACACACCCACCCACCTAACCTTAGTGTATTTCATCTCCTCCATACTTATATCAACTTCATGTTGGGACCGTGGAAGCAACTCAGAGTAGAATTAAACAAGATAATCACAATCACACAAGCAAATTCAACCACGGAAGACAAATGAATTTTATGTGAAAAATCCTTGCAGGAAAAAACCATGGCACAAAGTGAATCACTATGAAAACGAAAATACAAGAGATGGAGAACACTTACAAACCAATCTAGAGAGAAAACCTTAGTCATTTCTTCTCCAAAAAACCCTCCTTACATGTTTAGAAGCCAAGTATTAAACCCTGATCCCGATTACACCCACTTATATAGTAATAAACTGGAATAAGAAACAAAGTGAGCAAAACTGCGCAGAACAACGCATGGTTGTCGGTCGATCGACCTGAAAGTTCGATCAACCGAACTCGACCTCCAGCGAGCAAATAGACGATTTAAGGTATTTTCGATCAACCGAGTACAACGATAGGTCGATCGATGACCCCCAGACTATCCAAATTGAAGACATTTCTAACAATTTCCTCCATGACTTCAATCCACATGCTCTACTGCTCCAAAGCCCCATCCTTCATTTCTAATTTGTCTCCATAATAGCTCTGCCGCTCTTCGTGCACACTCCGGCTTCATTCCATCTTTGCCAGACCCAGAGAAGTCGAACAAAACTTGAACTTCTCTGCATGGATCACCTTCATAAGAATGTCAGCCGGATTCACGCACGTATGGATCTTTTCAAGAGATACACCACATTCCACAAGCATCTGTCGGATAAAATAATGATGCACATCAATATGTTTAGTTCTAGAATGGTAGACCAAGTTCTTTACCAAATTGATAGCGCTCGCGCTGTCACAATTAATCGGCACGGCCTCCTGGTGAAGCCCAACTGATATATCATTTCCCTCAACCGGATCACTTCCTTGAATGCTTCTATCACTACAATGTATTCATCTTCAGTAGTGGAAAGAGCCACCACAAACTGAAGCTTCGACATCCAATTGATCGCTCCACTAGTTATCACAAATGAGTAATCGAAAGTCGACTTTTTGCTATTCACACTACCCATGTAATCTAAATCCACATAGCCAACCAACTTATCCTCTAATTTCTCAAATTTCAAGACGTAGTCCTGCGTACCTCGATTATAATGAAATAGCCATTTCACTGCCTCCTAGTGTTGCTTGCCGGGGTGTCACACCCCCAAATTCATAACTATGGTTAAAACTAACCCTGGCCTCGAGTTCAGGTTTGTGACTTGGGTTAAGGAAATTTCTTACATTCATCACCATAGTCACAATCAATCACATAACTAAGATAACTAATTTATTTAAATTTCATTATGCCTCAACAATTAAACAAAAATAATTCTTGAATGTCACATATTTTCAAATCAAAATTCATAGTCTAAGAGTAGTAGATGTTCTATATTATCTACTTCATTTGCCAACTCTTAAGAATCTCCACTTGTTCGTCAGTCTACGATTTTTCCATTAATAAAATTCATAAGTACAAAACTCATGTAAATGGTTCTACATACAAGATAATATAAACATGAATCTGACAGTTGTGAAGGAATTCATGGTTTAATCATTTGACAATTAGAAGAAACTATTCAGAATTGCAAAATTGAAAAGAGAAATAAATTGCCAAAATACTTAGTACTCTCAACTCCACTCTTCACTCAATATGAGTTATCACTCAGCAAAAGCCAATGCCTGGCATAAATAGTCACTCAACATAGCCAACACGAGGCTCAAATTATATCACTCAGCATATAGCCAACACAAGGCTTAAATCTCATTCAACATAGCCAACACAAGGCATATAATTCACTCAGCATTTAATTTCTGCCAATGCTCATTAATATTTATACCTCATCATCACTCTATAAAAATCAATCCTCACCATTAACTTGAGTAAAGTCTTTAATTTTATAATTTTTAATAAAATCAATTTATCCAAAGTACAAAATAGGTCATAGCATGACTACTTCCAAAATAGAGAGTAATTCTCAAGAATTTCCATATAAGGCATTATTTCCAAGTAAATAGGCTTTTATAAATATAGTGCATCACCAAACTTTCCAAATAAGGCTATATTTTCAAATAAGGAAAATTTCTATAAATAATTTATAACACAATATTTTTCAAATGAAGTATCATTTCTTAATTGAAGGAAACATTTTATGGAGGCACAATATCAACATAACTTTTCAAAATACAGGATATATCACAAAGCTTTCCAAATAAGGTATTATTTCTCAACTAAAAGATTTTTCAATATAGGCTTCACAAAACCTTACCAAATGTGAAGTACTTTGTAAAATAACACAAGTTGCAACTAACATCTATCCGAATATAAATCATAGATAGATAAATCAGAGTAAAAATAATTCATCTTGGAGTTAAAACCACTTACCAAAAATATTACCATAAGTATACAGAGGACATCCATTGGCTTCTTATTTGTTAGAGTCTTTTCCTTACCCTTACATTTTAAATCAATAGACCTTTCATAAATAACTTTCCTATTAGAGAATTTTCCTTAATGTTAATACTTAGATATTTTTTTATGCCAAAGTAACTTAATTAGCACAAATCTATAATGGTATTAGCTGCACCTAACTTTTAATTCGATCGTCCTTAGTCCTTAAGGTCCAATTTCCAAAACCATAGACTCACGAGTGCTTCAACATCACCTTAAATCAAACAAAAGTACGTGAAGTCCTTCTTGTCTTACACTTATCAATCCTTTGTCCTAATACAATTGTGATTATTGGTGTACTAGTGGCCCGCCTTTCCCTTAGGCCCAATATGGTTCATATGTAATTTATATTGGATTTAATGTAGGTCCAACTAATCCAACTTTATTTTCAAATTTCTTGCTGACATGAGCCCATGTTAGTGTTCCAAAATCACAACCCAAGTTGGACACATATAATTTTCCTTGTGAATCCATTATCATTATTATAATCCAAATTGAAATAGTGTAATTTTAAAGATCCAACAAAAAAATAATAGAGACTTTTATTCATCGAATGCATCAAACTTTCCTTTTATATTTATTTGGATGATAGCAGTTTCCACCAGCCCACCAAGCCTCTTGAACACATTTCCAAAATACTTTCAATCATGAGGTACTTTCCAACTAGACACATTTTTCTATCCAGTTCTCATCCATGAATATCAAAACGTTAGCGAATTCCATTCTAGCCCTTAGAGTCTTTTGGGCCCACTTCTAAGGATAAGCCCAAAGTACATCTTTATAAAATAAATTGTGGCATAACTTAGGCTCTACTAAATATTGGCATGAAATCTCATTTTTTATTTATGTGGAATCAAAACTTTACGGATGCACCATTTGAAATGCGGCCCGCCATAGTTCTCATTGGTTCATCTAATCTTTAGGAAAGACAAAGATTTACTTTAGAAGTCCAACAATTTATATAGACCCAAATTAGAGACAAAAATTCTCCTTAGTCCGAAATTGATTTTCAAAAGAAATCTTTGATGACTAATAACGGGTTACACGTCAGCCATGAAATGTCCCATTTCAAGTTAGCCCAAATGGTGATTATTGAGCCATGACCCACATAAGGTCCCACGTCAAAATGACAATCTTCCTCTCTCCATGGTTTGGTGACTTGATAGCTGACCAAACCATAAGTTTCCAAGGTGAATCATTCCCTTGGTTAGACGTATCCCATCTCAGTTCAAAGCAAATTTCAAAAACCCAAAAAATTCAATTTATCCATCAATGTGTCTAGTTGAAAGCTAAATATAAATTAGTCGTATCTTACATCATAAAAGCAAAAGGAAACAATTTAGTACCCTTAAATATGAATAAATTTAAAGTCACATCTAATGGTTACAACCACCAGGCAATAATCTTCCTATACTACAAATCACTTGAATAGATAATATACCCTCACTAACTGTACACATTGTTATTTTAATTTAAAGACTATTCTTATGATTAGATAGGGATTAACCTCTCTTTCTTAAACAAGAGAAATCACAATATGGAGAATTAATTAGATGATTGGATTATGAAATGAAATTGATCAATTTTCAGCAATTTGTTTAATGGCCATGATGGTCACATGATATGGTATAAGATACTAGCAGAAAATGAATTTCAATGTACTGTTTTTTGACAGCAATAAAGGTCCAAATTTGAATCATTTCCTAACTCTCTGTAGTCCCCAAAACCCCACCAATTAAAAGGTAAAAGGTCAAGAATCGGTCCTTCATTAGTTCGTTTGGACAGCACAACTACAAGCCGTTTGGACAACACAATTTGGTCATTCAACGGTTCCCACCGCACTCGAATAAGGCACACGAGACATAACCTGCTTTTCTTCATCTGTTTTATGACATTGTTCCAAAGAAAACTTAAAATGAGTCACGTGAGGAACGCTAATTGACGTTGCCGTGTCCATCCCAAACGTCACCAACACTGACTACATCTCACAACCACTAGTTCCTTCACTAGAATCCACTGAATTGGCTTCCCTCAGTGAGTTATCTAAAATCTCATCCTTCTGGATTTTAGAAGATTCACAGTTTTTCTTCACATGTCCCACCCTCTAACACTTCCAACACTTCAACTTGTAAACCCGCTTGTTGAAGACATTAATGTGCTTAGGGAGATCCAACCCTTCTGCCTTGTAGGTGCTCTCTAATTTGCCCACAATCAAGGAGAAATCATCTTATTTATGACATTATAAAGAACATCATTAGCTAAACACAATTAGATTGTGCTCATGGCCCTTTGATCTAATTTGTTCCACTCTTTTTTCTTCATATTTTTTCGTCGCTTATCTTTTCCAATGAGTGTGTCATCTAATCCTTGTTGAACTAGAAGGCCCCTTATCTTCACCTTCTATAGTTCGAAGCTATTTTTTCTATTAAACTTCTCAATGTCGAACTTCATGCTTGAAGCTATTGATACCTTACCTCAGATTCAAAACTAATTCCCAATGATAGCTCTAATACCACCTGTTGGGATTGTGGAAGTAACTCAGAGTAGAATTAAACAAAGTAATTGCAATCGCACAAGCAAATCCAACCCGACAAATGAATTTTACATGGAAAAACTTTTGCGAGAAAAAAACCATGAAAAAAACCGCAACATAAAGCAAATCACTATGAAAACACTATGAAAAAAACCGCAACATAAAGCAAATCACTATGAAAACAAAGATATAAGAGATGGAGAACACTTACAAACCAACTTGAAGAGAAAACCTTACCCTTTTCTTCTCCCAAAACCCTTCTTACACGTTTAGAAAGCAAGTGTTAAACCTCAATCTTGATTACACCAATTTATATCGTAATAAATATGAATAGGAAACAAAACGTGCAAAACTGTGCAAAACAGCGCACAGATGAAACTCGGCCAAATATGTCTACCGAGCAAAAAAATAATTCAAGGTACTTTTATTGACCGAGTACGGTGATCGGTAGAGCTGAGCACGAATCGAGTTGGCTCGGTTAGCTCGCTCGATTCGGCTTGTTTTAGCTCGATTCGGCTTGATTCGAAAGGGGGGTTCGAATAGAGAGGATTTCCCTGGCTCGTTCCTAACTTCAAGCCGCACACAAGCAGCTCGAAGCTTGGCTCGCTTGGTTCGGCTCGAATTATATATATATATATGTGTGTGTGTGTGTGTGTGTGTGTATATATATATTAATAAATTATAATAAATAATATATATACTAAAAATAAAAAACCTAAAACCCTAATCCCTTTTCAAACAAGAGCCCGACTCTACCCAGCCGTCTAGCCGTCCGTCCTCTACAGACTGCTGCTACCCTGCCCATGCTCAGTCGTCCGTCCATCGGGCCACCACCCACCAATCTCTCTCTCTCTCTCTCTCTCTCTCTCTCTCTCTCTCTCTATCTCTCCATTTGGCCAATCGGCTCTCTCTATCTCTCCATTTGGCCAATCGGCTCTCTCCCTCTCAATCTAGCTCCCCCCCCCTCTCTCTATCTGTCTGGCCGACCTGACAGTCCGATGAGCCACCCCGTTCAGCCAGTCAGTCCATCGAGCCACCCCCTACATCCAGTCAGTCCGTCGAGCCAGCCCGTCTAGCCAGTCCTGCCCAACCGTCGACGACCTCTACGGATTTGCCCCAAATTTTATTCAACCAACATTAAGGTAATAAATTTTTTACAAAATTATTTTCAATTATTTTGTAATTATTTAGTTAATTAAATTAATTAGTTAAACTAATTAATTAGTAAACATATGTTGGTGAATATTATGTTAGTAAACATTATGTTACTAATCATGTGGACAATTTAGTAATTGTTATTTATTAATGCTAATAATCATGTGAATTGTCTAGTAATTGTTATTTGTTAATGTTAGTAATCATATGAATTGTTAATGTTAGTAATCATGTGAATCTTTAAGTAATTGTTATTTTTTAATAACCATGTAGATATTTGTTATCTGTTAGTAATTACACTATCTAACTTTAGCAATTTTCATTTGTAGATTTGTAGTACAGTACGTAGATAATCAGTTGCCCATTTGAGCATTCCTATGTGGCCAGGCATAGACTAGTGTGTCTTTGGTACATAGTAATCCTCAAATTATCCCCTTTTGAACAGTTCAGGATCGGATAGATTGTAATGTTTTTGTTTTGCAGATTTAAATGCTTGCGCGCTTGTTCCGTGCTGCATCTCCCATTTTCTCTCTGGATATATTTCTTTAATTTGCTTTTATTGTCATTTATCATCACTTCGTGTGGGTACTTGACAATGAAAAATAAATGAGAGATAAATATATTCTGGAGAGATAGGGGGATATGTTGTCGGAATTTCGGCGTAGGCATTTAAATCGGTAAAATAAAAGCATTACAATCTATCCGATCTTGAATGGGTAACTGATTTAGGTAGAAAAGTCGCAATGTCGACGTGTCGAAGTTGTACATATACAAGTATAGGTGAAATCAACACCAGAGGTCAAGTTTATATCAGAGGTCCACAAGTTGACATTATCTAGTATTTATATTTATAGATGACTAGTGAGGATGTTGCAAATACTCTCGATGCGTTAGTCACATCACCACTTGTTGTGAAGGGAGATTCTTCTTTAATTTCTGCGAAGGGAATTAAGAGATCATCAGTGTGAGATGGTTTCGAAGAAGTCCTAGTGAATGGGGTGAAAAAAGTTAAATGTAAACATTGCAAAACTCTATACACGAAGAATCAAGGGGGTGCAACTACTCAGTTACAAAGACATAAGCAGAGTTGTGTAAAAAGACCGAGAAATCTATTAGTCGGACAACAATTGCTCTCATTTATCAAGAAAGAAGGTGACGACTCTTCCGGCACAGTTTGTACTTATCAATTTGATAAAGATAAGCTGAAAAAGTGGTTTGCAAGGTTAGTGATTGTTGAAGAGAAACCGTTTATGTTTATAGAGAATCAGGGCTTTTATGGGGTATAGTAAATTCTTTAACCCTAAAGTAGAGAGGACATTGTGTCATAGTAAAGGGGGAATGCATGAAGATGTATTCAAATGAGAAGTTGGAATTGAAATCAGTTTTGGCGTCGGTCTCCAGAATAAGTCTGACTTCAAATTTGTGGACGGCGTCCAATCAGAGGAAATGTTTTATGTCATTGACCGCACACTTTTTTTTATGAAGATTGAAAACTTTGTAAGAGAATTTTGAACTTCCGTCACCTTCCTCCTCCTCATTCTGGTTATGCGATTTCAGATTGCATATACGGTTGTCTACAGGAGTGGGGTATTGAAAAGAAAATCTCCGCAATAATGTTAGATAATGCCTTTGCCAATGACAGTCTAATTACAATCTTACGTAACCAAATGAAGTTGACCGAAAATTTATTTTTTTAGGGGAAGATATTTCAAGTTAGGTGTTGTGCCCATATTTTAAATTTGATTGTCTAAGAAGGGCTGAAGATAATTGATGGTACAATTGAGAACATTAGGGAGAGTGTAAAATTCATCAAGGGGTCACCTTCAAGATTATATATGGAATGAGATCGTCCAACGTTTATGTTTGAAATCCAAAAAAACGTTGAAGTTGGATGTTTGCACACGCTGGAATTCAACTTTTGAAATGTTGGATTCAGCCATTGAATTGGAATTAACATTCTCTAAATTTGCAGTGCGTGAGAGAATGTATGTTTGGTTACCTAGACAAAAGATTGGAGCAAGGCAAAAGAAGTTCACGGGTTTCTCAAGATTTTCTACCACTGCATGAACATTTTCTCAGGAACAACGTATCCTAAAGTAAATCAGTTTCTTCTGTATGTTTGTTAGATTAAGGAAGCTTTACAACAAACAACTATAAATGGTCCAAATTTTATGAGGCAAATGGCAAAGAAAATGCAGTCGAAGTTTGATAAGTATTGGAGCGAATGTCATTTGTTAATGTCTTTGGTAGTTGTTCTTGATCCATGATGCAAGATGGTGTTGGTGGAGTTCATTTTCATGAAGATTTATAATATTGGAAGGGCATCATTAGAAACCTCAAAGGTTCATATGCAATTGAAGATTTGACACTTTGTATTCTTCTACTGAACCCATAACCACAAAATTAGATGAAGGAGTTACAGGTCCAAGTTCTTCTAGTTCAAATAAACCTGTTGGCAAGATGATCAATGAATTCAGGACTTTCTTCGCACAAAAAAATACAGGTACGCAAACAAAGGAATCAAATCTAGACTTGTATCTCAAAGAGTCGATCATAATGCTTTATGATTCAGATTTTGATGTTTTGGAATGGTGGAAGGTGAAAGCAAGCGAAAAAAATACCCTATATTATCAGATATAGCATGGGACATATTGTCAATTCCTATTTCAACTGTGGCATCAGAATCAGCCTTTAGCACATGCAGTAAGGTCGTTTCCAAGCATCAAAGCTCACTTTCACAAAAGACGATCGAAACATTAGTTTGTACTTAAAATTGGCTGAGACCGGTTTGGAGAGGTAGCTATCAAGATGTTGAAGATGGTGAGGAAGATGAGGCCGGCTGTGAAGATGAAATTGCATCTGAAACAACATGAACATTCAATGATGTTAAAGTTTTGTTAATCTTTGAATGTATAAACAATGGGATTGTACTTTAATTTTCTTTAATTTTCTTTAAGTGTTAAAGTTGATTATGCTTTCATCAATCATCATAACATCTTGCATCATTATAATGATTTATTTTATCTTATTTTTTTAATTTTTTTTACAGTTCTTATTTAATGTTGTTAGTACACCTTTTTCGTGTTTACTGTTTCTTTCATGATTTTGCCAAAAGTATTAATATGTTGAAAACATGAAGTGTGGATATGTCGTCATTTGACCCATCAACTGGCATTTGGGAGTACAGTTCCTTAGTTCAATCTCCAAATTTAGGGACTATAAAGATTATATGGAAAAAAATTCTTGAACAAAACTAATAGGTTCAGATTACACCTAGCATGTCGAGGTGGAGATGCAAAACTATGCCCTAAAGTCCCAAAGGATGTTCAACTCCTTTCTCAAGCCTTTATAGACTCAAACAAAAAACTCTTGACTCCTAAACCTTCTACAAGAGTTGTGATTATCGAACATTTTGATACACGAAAAGTGGAGAGAAGTTATCGAGAAGAGGAAGAGGAGGAAGAATGATTAGATCTATCGGAAGAAGAGCAAATACAACTTGCTTTGAAGCAGGGTTTGAAAGATGTTTCTACACATCATTGATGTCCTCAAACTCCAAGACATCATGATAATGAAGCCGGATCGAGTAAAAGCACTAAGAAGAAGAGTAATAAAGCGTTAAAGTTCCTCTCTAGACTTCGTGAATTTTACAGGATGCTAGGTACTCCGTATAAATAAGCTCACAAAGAAGGCCTAAAAAGCCTAATTGAGTCTATCCAAGAACATGATGGAACGCCCTCTCCACCTTCTGATTCAAGAGAGGTGAATGAGTTTCTTTACAAAAATTTAGATAGCAGCTCTAGCTTGCCAAACGAATCTCGGGAATGGTGAAACTTGAAAGTAAGTTTTTAATATTTCAGTTCTAACTTTGTTAAAGTATTTCTAACGTTGTGTAGATACTAAATAGTATATATAATATGTAGGTTTTAAATTTTTTTTGAACACATATAAAAATTGTGTCCAAGCTCGACTCTTAGCTCGAATTCAGCTTGAAAGGCTCGAGCTCGAAGCTCGGACGAGCCAACTCGAACACAGGCTAGGCCACTCAGTGACCGAGCCTAGCTCGAACATGGCTAAGCTCGGCTCAGCTCGGCTCGTACTCAACTCTAGTGATCGGTTGATCGATGACCCTGAACTAAATACATTGAAGACATCTCTGGCACTTCATACATGCTTAATGTGGCACTTCATACATGCTTAATGTCATCAACTATTTTTTAGGTTTCCTTATTTTCATTTTCATCAAATTCAAACATACATGAGAAAAACTTTATTTACATGCACCTAAAAATTTAATTAAAATTTGCAAAATCAAATTAAACCGTTGAAGTTATCACCTGATTTTAAATACATCATGAATAAAAAGATTAAGCTTATTTGATTATCTAACCCTGGAGCCGTTGATAAATTATCTTAAAAGTTAAAAATGAAAAACATCCTATGGTCATCCTTTCAACGGACAAGTGTCCGCGACTTAAAGTTAAAAATGAAAAAACATCCAATGGTCATCCTTTCAACGGACAATTGTCCACGAATCAAAAGTGAGGATTGTACAACCAATTGGGACTTCACTTTATTTTGAACTTGTGTATGACACGTGTCTATTCTCCTGCGTATCAAGCGTCATACACAGCTGCAGTATCCAATAACTCCCCCATGGACAGACAAACAACGGAAAACACGGCAATCGCTAGCGGGAATTTTGGATAAGCCACCATCGTGCACTTGGAGCGGATTAGGTGAGACCCGGGATCCACAGAGGTGGGTGGGACCCCTAACTGTGGGGCCAGTATGATGTATGTGACTACATCCACGCCGTCCATCTGTATTGAAAGCTCATTTTAGGAAGTGATCCAAAAAATGAAGGGGTTTCAAATTCCATGTGGACAATAGTACAGGAAACAATGGTGATTAACCATTAAAAATTTCTTGTGGGCCACAAGTTCTTTCGGTAAAGATGATATCTGTGTGGTTTCTTACTGTAGATGTTTGTGACCTTATCAACAGGTTGGATGGCAAATAAACATTCCGATGGAGTCCATGAAGTTTTTAATGGTGAGGATTCAATCACAACTGTTTCCTGTGGTGTGGTCCACCTAAGATTTAAGTCAGCTTCATTTTTGGGATCATGCCCTAAAATGAGCTTTCAAAATGGTTGGACGGTGTGGATTTAAGTCACATACATCACTATCAGCCCCACAGTCAGGGTCCCACCCACCTGGGTGGATCCGAGGTCTCACCTAATCCGCTCCGGCTCCGAAACCATCTCACATGACACGTGCCAAGAATCTACCTCGACTGTCCAAATAATCACCCCCTTTAAGATTCATCTGAAGTTCTTGACCGTTGAATTTGGACTATCGTCCTCTAATTAGATGGTGGGCATTATCCACACCGCGATTATTGGTCCGTGATCGGTCGAAAACGGGCTCCACCATATGGAGGGTCTGGATTGACATACACGTATACCAGACGTACAACGGGTAGGCTGGACGTGACAAATAAGCTGAGATTTTGAAAAGATCGCAATGATATCGCGATAAATACAGTAAAAGCATTTAAATATATCATTTTTATCGTGATATTAACTCATGAAATGGAAAAAGGATTTAGGAATTTGTTATATGTATGTATATAAAAAATACAAAATTATTTATATTTAATAATATAAATAAATATTAAAAAAATCGTTTTCTACAATATTTTCCCGACAATAACCCTGAATAAACATAAAAATTTGAAAATCTCCCGCGAAATTGCCGAGAACAAGATTTGTGACTGTGGATTCCATTTCCATAAAACGGTAACAAACACACAAAATACGCTTCGTGGAAATATGCAACGCACGCATGCACTAAAAAATTGTACGTATGTGCAGACATCTAGCTCAATCCAACGGTCCAAATAGCAGGGCCAATAGCCAATAAGCCATGCCCCAAAAATCACATCGATTGGACAACCATAACCTCTGCTAAACTGACATTTGTACATTAGATCCAGACCATTAACTAGTTTGTGAACCAACTGCTCAGTTAGTAGGTCAGATCAGCGCAGTTTTCAGTTCATGATCCCACCATTTGAGATGTCTAAAATGAGCTATGCATAAGCCAGGTATACAATACTATGGGGCACGTGTATGAACAAGTTCTGCCAGAGTACTAAAGAATTTTCTCAAGGGAGCGGATTAGGTACGGCCAGGGCTTAACCAAGACAGTGCGACCCTTACTGCATGACCCACTTTGATGTATGTATTCTATATCCAGACCGTCCATCCGTTTTTCCAGATCATTTTAGAGCAGGATAAAAAAAATAAAGCAGATCCAAATCTCAGGTGAACCATACCACAGGAGACAGTGGTGATTGATCACAAAATATTTGTGGGCCAAAATAATTTTAGATCAAGCTGATATTTATTTTTTTCCTTAATCCAGGTATCTTTGACCTTATCAACAGTTTGGATGGAAAATAAATATTTCTGTGGGCCCTGGGAAGTTTTGAATGTGAAGGCGTCCAACCAAAACTGTTTCTTACAGCATGGTCCACCTGAGATTTGGATCACCTTCATTTTTTGGATCTTGCTCTAAATTGATATGGAAAAACGTATAGACTGTGTTGATATAAAATACAAATATCAAGGTGGGCCCAACGGTAAGGGCTGCACCGTCTTGGGTGAGGCCAGGGCGGCACCTAATCCGCTCCCTTTTCTCAAAGGCAAAAGGGTCTTGGAACGTTGCTCTTCCTTGAAGAATCTACTGGAAAAAATGGTGTGAGAGAGAGAGACAGAGAGAGCACATGCATCCATGCCAGCTTTTGGGCAGACTTCATTTTCAAGCCAGATTTTCAGAGATGTAGACCCCTAGATGGGTGTATCAATGAGGAAGAGTTGTATGGTACTCCTGAAGACTAGGGTATATCATACTCATCCATGCTTCTTCTACCGTCCATCGTAGTATACCCATACAACCATATAGTCCTGATTGAGGACTTCATCTTGGATGCAGCCCATCATAAGAATTGGAAATGATCTAAGGGTCCTTATCGTCAGATCGGCTGCCAGGACATGGATAGATCATGGTCGTTGATGAGATCACGAGGGAGAAGCAGTATGGACGGTTTGGATTGAATTAATATAAGATACGTGGATGGCGGTGGTGATTGCGTGAATATCAACTATCATGCTCCGTAGGAGTATTATATAGTTCATTGATATCCATTTACATGTGTATAAGATTATAAAAACATACCACTCACCAACCCTCCAGCAATGCATCTCATCTTAAGACTTTTTTCCGATTCATGTCTACAAAGTACAAACAGCCACCGCCTTTGTTTCTAGCTTTCAATACAAATGCATACAATAAAAAGGTTGGGGATGGTGTGGCCCACCTTAGATATCTGCAACGCCCATCCCCTCCCTTGCTTCCAACTTTCAAGACAAACCCACCTAATAAAAATGGTTGGGAGTGATGGGCCCACCTTGGATATCCACAACGGGAGTCGATTAGGTGCGTCCCAGGACTCACCGAAGACAGTGCGGCTCTTACTGTGATGCCCCCCTTGATGTATGTATCTTGTATCCGTGCCGTCCATCCGTTTTTCCAGATTGTTTTAGGGCATGAGCCGGAAAATTAAATAGATCCAAATCTCAGGTGGACCACATCATAGGAAATAGTGGTGATTGACCATTAAAAACTTCTCATGGGCCACTAAAGTT
Source organism: Liriodendron chinense (assembly GCA_003013855.2). NCBI lineage: Eukaryota > Viridiplantae > Streptophyta > Magnoliopsida > Magnoliales > Magnoliaceae > Liriodendron > Liriodendron chinense. The sequence goes on along the minus strand of PVNU02002542.1, from coordinate 1,978,190 downwards.
TTGGATAAAGCTGGTATTTGATTTTCCCCTTCGTCTAGGTTCATGTGATCTTATCAACAGGTTGGATGCAAATAAACATTACGGTAGGCCCTAAGAAGTTTTTAATGGTGGCTCGTTCAGTCACCACCCTTTCCAATAGCATGGTCCACTTAAAATTTGGCTCTGCTTTCATTTTTGGGCTCATGCCTAAAATGATATGCCAAAATGGATGGACAGCACGGATATAGAATAAATACATCAAGGTGGACCCACGGCAAGGGCCGCACTGTCTTGGGTGAGGGAGCGAATTAGCTGTTACCCTGGTAACACCTTAGTGGGTGTTACCCCTACTCTGTGGGGCCTACCTTGATGGATTTTTTTTTATATCCATGCTGTCCATCTGTTGTTATGTCTAATTTTAGGACGTGATCCAAAATTATAAGAAGATCCAAATATCAGGCGGACCATACGAATAGAAAGAGTAATGAATAATGATTAAAAGCATTTTTTAGACTACAAAAGTTTTATATCAAGCTGATCTTTAAATTTTCTCTTCATCCAGACCTTCTTGACATTATCAAGAGCTTGGATCGCAAATAAACATTACCAAAACCTTACGATGGGTTCTTTGGAATTTTTAATGGTGGGCACTCATGTTGAAAGAGAGTTATTAGGTTTGAAGACACCCAACCTCTCTCTTTATTTATATTAAAATTCAATGAAATACAACCTTTGATTTTTAAGGGCTACAATACACATGAAAACTGACTATAAAGAAAAGATCAGAACGGTCCACTAAATCAGGGTGGATCATGTCTTCGACGGATGTGGACCGGATGTTTCTACTGCTCCTTTAACACTCCCCCTCAAGCTTGGGCTAAAAATGTCAGAAAGGCCAAGCTTGGATGAAATAATCCGATGACGATCTTTAGGTAGTGCTTTAGTAAACATATTAGCGAGTTGGTCAGATGTGCGAACATAAGGAGCAACAATTTCCTGAGACTTGACTTTTTCCCGAATAAAGTGACGGTTGACCTCGATGTACTTTATGCGCTCATGGAACACCGGATTACTTGAAATATGAATGACAGCTTGGTTATCACACATCATTTTCATTGGAGTAGGAGGGGGGAAACCAAGCTCAGTTAAGAAAATTTTAAGCCAAAGTAATTCGCACGTGGTATGTGCCATAGCACGATGTTCAGCTTCGGCACTGGAACGAGCCACCACTGTCTGCTTTTTGCTTTTCTATGTGACAAGGTTTCCTCTAATAAAAGAACAATAGCCGGTTGTAGATCTTCGGTCATCTTTCGAACCGGCCCAATCAGCATCAGAAAAGGTAGAAATATGTAGATGACCATGATTAGAATAAAGAAGACCTTTGCCAGGAGAACCTTTGAGATAACGAAGAATTCGAAATGTAGCATCTAGATGTGAAGCTCGAGGTGAGTGCATAAACTGACTGAGGACACTCACTACATGGGAAATATCAGGCCGAGTAATTGTGAGGTAAATAAGTCGCCCGATCAGTCGTTGATAAGGTCCAGGATCAGAAAGGACCGCACTATCATGTGAGGTAAGCTGATGAGTAACCTCCAGTGGGGTGTCAAGAGGCTTACACCCAAGCATACCGGTCTCAGTAAGTAAGTCCAGCACATATTTCTGCTGACATAAGGAAATCCCATGTCGAGAACGAGCGATTTCAATGCCCAAAAAATAACGTAAAAACCCCAAGTCTTTCACCTCAAAAGCAAGAGAAATGTGAGATTTGATGCTGGCATAGCATCGTCACCCATAACAATAATATCATCAACATAAACCGAGATAATTGTAATCACACTGTCTGTGCGTTGCCAAAAAATTGAATGGTCAGGGCTACATTGTTGAAAATGGGCATGTTTCATGGCATGTGTAAATTTGTCAAACCATGCCCGTGGGGACTCTTTGAGACCATATATCGATTTGCGAAGGCGGCACACTTTCTTTTCCTCCCTCTGACGATGAAAACCAGGCGGAAGGCTCATATAAACTTTCTCATTGAGGTCACCATGTAAGAATGCATTTTTTACATCAAGTCGATAAAGAGGCCAGCCCAAATTTGCAGCAAGAGATAAAAGAACCTGAATGGAGTTAATCTTTGCTACTGGAGTAAAAGTTTCTGTATAATCGATGCCATAAGTCTGGGTAAATCTTTTGGCAACAAGGCGAGCTTTGTATCGATAGATTGAACCATCGAGTTTATATTTAATAGTATATACCCATTTACATCCCACAGGGTGTTTGCCCTCAGGAAGAGAAACGAGGTCCCATGTATGATTATTTTCTAATGCATTCATTTCTTCCATCATGGCATGTTTCCAGTTCGGATGAGATAAGGCAACATCCACCTTGGTGGGAATGGAGGTAGAGTTGACACTGGCAATAAAAGACCTATATATAGAGGAAAGAGAATCATAGGAAACAAAGTGGTGGATAGGATGAGAGGCTGAAAATGAGATACCGTTATTCCTTGGAGATGCAGATCCCACAGCATCTGATGATGGTGATGGTAGTGAAGATGTATTCCGCATAGAGGTAGGCGCAGAGGCATGAGAACACAAATAATCCTGCAGATAAGAGGGTTTTCTAATGGGACGAGTAGAATGGCGAGAAATGGGTGGAGGAGGAGGCGGCGGTGGTGGTGGCGGCGGTGGAGTGGGAGGTGGAGGCGGTGGAGAAGGAGTTGGGACAGAAAGAGGAAGATGACGGATGGTGGAAGGGGTATCTAAGAAAGGTGCAGGGGTGACAGAAGAAGAAGAGCTTGAGGATTGTGGAGAAGAAAATTTGAGGGACTCAAAAAACGTGGCATCGAGGGTGACATAGCGTCTGTCAGTGTTAGGATTGACAAATTTATAACCCTTTTGGGTAGGAGAGTAGCCAACAAACTGCATGGAATGGATCGGGGAGACAATTTTGTGCAGGAGGGAGAGAAATCATGCACATAAGCAATGCATCCAAAGACACAAAGGGGAATAGTAGTAACATGATGTACCTTTTTAAAAAGAGATATTGGAGTTTGAAAATTGAGAGCAAACTGTGGCAATTGATTAGCCAGGTAGCAAGCAGTAAGAACTGCATCTCCCTAATAATGTTTGGGAACATTCATCTCGGTAAGAAGACACCGAGTAATATTGAGAAGTTGTTGATTTTTTCTCTCGGCTGCCCCATTCTGCTGAGGTGTCGAGGCACAGGTAGTAGTAGATTGAATGCCATTTTGGCGAAGATAATGGAGAAAAGAAGAGGAGAGGTATTCACCACCTTATCACAATGTAACATTTTGATTTTGGCACTAAATTGATTGACCAACCAAGAATGAAAGTATTTAAAAATATCAAACACTTCGCTTTTATGTTTTAAGAGACAAATCCACGTCATCTTGGTGGTAGCATCCATAAATGAAACAAAGTAACGAAAGCCCAAAGAGGAAGGAATAGGGGAGGGTCCCCATACATCAGACTGAATATAAGAAAACATGGGAACCGATTATTTATTTAAAACCAGAGGGAAAGAGACACGTCTTTGTTTAGACAAACACATGTACTACACTGAAAAACAGTATTGTTTTGTTTGGAGCATAAAGAGGGAAATAAACTACGTAAAACTGAAAAAGAAAGATGACCATAACGGCAGTGCCATCGATAAATATCCTCACGATCAATGGAAATCTGATGAGCAGAAGCCTGGAGGTGCACACCCGCATCAAAACGGTAGAGACCACCGTCTTCACAACCACCACCAATCATCTTCCGCGTTCGGAGATCCTGAAATAAACAATGAGAAGGAAGAAAGATGGCAGCACAGTTAAGTTGTTTAGTCAGGGTGGCTACAGAAAGTAAGTTTGAAGCAAGCCCAGGAACAAGAAGAGTTTTGTCAAGGGTGACATTAGATGAAAGAGGAATGGAACCCATCCCAGTGATGGGGGTAAGATTTCCATCTGCTAATTTAACAGACCCTAGGGAAGAACTGGAGGTAAAGGTGGAAAAAAGATGAGACATACCAGTCATATGGTCAGTGGCCCTGGTATCAATGACCCAGGGCTGAGACAAAGAAACGGTGGTGGATGTACCTTGTACAGCCGGACTGGAAATAGCCGAAGACGTAGAAACAGATAAGACAGCTTTCTGAGCCGTGAGACGTTCATATTCTTCTTGGGGAACCTGGACCATAATGGGAGAGGGGCAAGAAAGGGCTTCTTCATATTCAGTAGCAGATAAATAGGTGCCACGTCCAATAATCAAGCGACCACGCCCACGAGAAAGACCCCACGCATGGGAGGTTGACCATGAAGTATCCAGCAAGTATTAACCATATGATTTATGTGCTTACAATGAGTGTAGAAAAGTTGATGTCGGCCATGGCCTCGAGTGCCACGACCACGGCCACGATCAGAAAAAAATGAAGAAGAGGTATCAGCCTGTAAGGCAGACTGATGGTGGGAGACAGGAGAAATCATGACTTGTTTTCGTTTTTCTTCTCGGGCAAGTGTGGCGTAGACCTGATTTAAGGTCATAATCTCAGCATCATGAATAATCTGCTGTCGAAGTCCATCATACTTGTTTTTGAGGCCATCTAAAAATTTGAAAATACATCGACGCTCTTGACGTTTCTTGATTAGAACTACATCCTTAGCACAGTGTCTTCCTCATCATGATACACTAGTTCTTCATATAAACTTCGTAGTTTAACATAATATTCAGTGAGACTCTTGTCTTCTTGTTGAAGAGGTGCAATTTCCTTTTCCAATTGAAAGGTACATGACATATTATGTGCATCACTGTATAGCTCTTTGATGGTATCCCATATTTCTTTTGACGTCTTGAGGAAGAGAAGACCACTGCGAACATTATCATTCATAGAATTCCACAACCAGGACATGACAATTATGTCATCTGATTCTCATTCTGCCTTTTTTGGATCATCTTGAGGATAAGGAAGTGACCCAGTGATGCGGCTAATTTTCCTCTTGCCGCCAATAAAAATACGGACAGCCTGTTGTCATTGGAGAAAATTTGGCCCTGTCAGAAGAGAAGAGGTGATCCGTAATTCAGGATTATCTGAATGACGAAGTTCTATCTTAGAAGAGGCCGACGATTCAGTAGCCATGAGATAGAAAGAAATAATAAAGAAAAGTCAGAGAAAATCCGTGGAGAGGCGCAAGAGTTAGGACATTAACAAGAGGATGGACAAGGCATAATGAGAGGTGAGAGGTATGACTGGCATAATGAGAGGTGAGTGGCATAACAAGAGAAAATTCTGCCCTTTTTTTAAAAAAAAAAGTTAAAACGGATGTGAACCGGTGCAGGTTGGGAGATGGGAGATGGGAGACGGCAACGTCTTAGGCGGCAGCGACAGCGGCACCGGCAGTGGAGGCCGCTGGCGGTGTCTTGGACGGTGGAGGCGTGGGCCGTAAGGCTGCAGTGGCAGTAGTAGTGGAAGCCGTAGGCGGCGTCTTGGACGGTAGAGGCGTGGGCGTTAGGGTTGTAGAGGCAGCGACAGTGGAGGCCGTAGGCGGAGAAGGACGACCTTCTGATGATCGATTCCACTGCTGATGACGACGGACGATGGAGATGGACGTCGAACAGGGATGTCGGACAGAGGCTGTGCCCGGACAGAGGATGACGAATGTGGCGATGGACTGTGGCAGATCATGGACGGGGGAGGAGAAGACGAAGAGGCTGCAGGGTATTGATAGGAGAAATTTGAGAGAGGGCTATGGTATTGAGATGAGGGATTTGAGAGGTGGGCTAGGGCATTTGAGAGGAGGGCTAGGGTTTCTCTCTGATACCATGTTGAAAGAGAGTTATTAGGTTTGAAGACACCCAACCTCTCTGTTTATTTATATTAAAACTCAATGAAATACAGCATTTGATTTTAAGGGCTACAATATACATGGAAACTGACTATAAAGAAAAGATCAGGACGGTCCGCTAAATCAGGGTGGATCATGTCTTCGACGGATGTGGACCAGATGTTTCTACTGCTCCTTTAACAACTCAATCGTCACTATTTCCTATGGTGTGGTCCACTTGATATTTGGATTTGCATAATTTTTGGAAGACCATCCGAAAATGGGCTGGAGAAACGGATGGACGGCATGGATATGCAAAATACTATCCATGTGGGCCACACGATAGGGGTAACAGCCACTAAGCTGTTCCGGGGTAACGCCTAATTCCTTGGGGAGGCCAGGGCAGCACCTAATACACTCTTCCACAAACACCCCATCTCTTCAATTCAAACATTGAGGTGACAGAAGATGTAGGTGTCAATCGGGGCTATTCATGTGGTGGGCCCTATCATGGATAGCTTGTGCTTGAAAAATTATGCCTATTAGACAATCTCATCCGTCAGTTTGCTTCAATCTCATTTGCTGAATTTGTGACCATTAAATATTCACATGTTATACTGTTGATTGAAGTCCACTTAACAGACGCCTAGGATCGCCCAATCTACTTGTTGTTTAAACCATTTATCATTCGAAGTAAGAAAACTTGTTGGATGGCCCTGATTGAGACATCCTTGACGCGTGTACGGTGGAGAGATGGCAAAACTTGCCAACCTACTTTAGTTGTGCACCAGCTTATCTTATAGGTGGGGTCCATGCTTTGGTGATCCAAAACGTTGATATGATGGGCCTTGATGCATTATTGGTCGTAAACAACATGGGTGGAAGATTGTAACCGTTCAATATTTGGCTTTTTTACCCCTGAATTTGGACCCTTTTTCTCTCTCTTAACCCTCTATTTGCTGGATACCGTATCACGGGATCAGGGATCCTCCAATCCAGGAGGCTTGTGGGCCTATCAATTGTTGAAACCAGCAGATCGATGGTCTGGTAATCAAATTATGGCCCCGTGTAAGTATCAGTACAATACACCTCATAGCTACGTGGTGTCAGGAATCTATGGGGTCCACCATGATGTATATATTTTATCTATGCCATCCAGTTCATTTTAGAGCATGGTCCAAAATTGAAGCATATCCAAAACTCAAGTGGACCACACCACAAGAAACGTTGGGATTAAACGCCTACCATTGGAAATTTCTTTGGGGCAGGAAGTTTTGGATAAAGAAAATATTTGTGTTTTCACTCCATTCAGATCTTTGTGAACTTGTGAAGAGGTTGGATGACAAATAAGCATTACAGTGAGCCTTGGGAAAGTTTCAATGGCAGATCTCATTATCTCCCCTGTTTCTTATGGTCTGGTCTACTTGCGCTTTCCACCTGCTTAAATTTTGGGCTCACGCCCTGAAATGAGCTGGGAAAATGGATGAGCACAAAGAAATTAAACACATACATCACAGCGGGACCCACAGGTCCTGATACCACAGAACTAGGTGGTGTTGTTTGGTAATTTTGCCTTTGCAATAGGGGCCTGGAGCCAGAAGTCTGCCTGTCACACCCTGGTCACCCTACTGACTAGAGTAGGCTAGATAAATCTTAAAATACAATTGGATGTCGAAATCCTTTATTGCATTCAACATCTTCCACTGATCAATTATCATTTGTGCAATTATCCCTTGCGGCTTGCGTTTCAGAGCATCCAAAGGTGAAGTAAAATTCATCAAATGTTGAGTCATCATGCTCCTGTGAAAAGGAAATGGGACCGAAGAATGAGAAAAGAAACGGAAGTAACAGTTATGGAAAGTTGATAAGTGAGAATCGCTATCATGAGAAGAAGAAAGGCTGTGAAAAACTATTTCCAAGAAAATGCATTTTCCATGGATTTTCTTTGATGATAATCTACATGAAGCTGTGACTTCTACTTTACAACCCATGGATTATAACGGCTCCCACAACATGTTTGGAATCATGGTATTCGCACTTAGACTCTTCTTCCACGTGGTGATCTCTAAATGGAAGCCCATTTCGTACTCATTAAACTTTGTGGGGTCCACAGCGATGTATGTATCATATCCATTCCGTCCATCTATTTTATCAGCTACTTTTAGGTTATAGCCCAAAATTAAAGCACATCTAAAGCTTAAGTGGACCACAACACAGGAAAGAGTGTGAATTGAAAGCATACGGTTGAAAACTTCTTGGGGCTGCTGAAGTTTTGGATCAAGCTGAGGTTTGTGTTTTCCCTCCATGCAAATCTATATGACAGTAGTAACAGGTTGGACGGAGAATAAACATCATGGTGGGCCTTAGAATGGTTTCAACGGTGGCGTCATTATCACCTGTGCTTCCATCAAAATGGGAGTGGATTAGGTGTGGCCTGGGCCCACCCAAGATGGTGCGGCCCTTAACGTGGATCCCACATTGATGTATCTATTCTGTGTCCATGCTATCCATCTGTTTTGCCAGCTCAGTTTAAGGCATGAGCCCAAAACTGAAGAAGATTCAAATCTCAAGTGGACCATACTATAGCAAACATTAGTGATTGAACACCCTACCATTAAAAAATTCCTAAGGCCCACCATAATGTCTCTGCAGTGTTTATTTGCCAACCAACCTGTTTCCTCAACGTTTATGTTTTGTCTTGCCTACCGGTCGAGCTGGAAGACACGTAAGCATTTCAACGGCAGGTCTTAGGTTCGAAATGCTGGGGGGTTGCATCACGTGGCTAACCATATGGGTGAATTGCGCAGCAAACAGGGTGCGTGCGTTGAATGACTAACACACGTACACAAAAAAGGTCACATGAACCTGGATGAAGGAAAAGGGAGGTATCAACTTGATCCAAAACTTTTGCACATTAATGGACAATGACCACTTTCGCATGATATGGTCCACCTGAGAATTGGACCTGCTTTATTTTTTAGCTCATGCTCTAAAATTATCTAAAAAAACAGATAGATGGCGTGGATATAGAATACATACATCAAGGTGGGCCCCACAGTAAGAACCACACCTAATCTACTCCTTGTCAAAAGGTGCCACCTGATCCGCGGCAGACGCAAAGTGATCCTGATGCGATGAATTGGCATGTACCTAGTGGGCCACACAGTCAAACCTTGCGTGTGCAAGCAACATGATCTGTTTACCGCTTGCATAGGAATTAGACAGCATCCGTGTTATGTCAACTTGGGGCCCACATGCTTAATGGTCTGATGATCCCAACTGTCCATGTCGTGGAATCTATGCTATTTTAGCTTTCATGAGAAACTAACACTGAAGTAGTGATTGTGACTAAGGAGTTGTTTTTTCAATAATGAATAGAAAATTTTTTGCGGTTGTCATTGGAAATATAAAATCCAAAGGTCAGGATCATTAATGAAGGATGATGATGGGTTGATGGCTTTTATATGATGGTAACTAAAACACAGACGTTTCAAATAATAGGACTATCTTAGCATGTGGGCCCAAATTGATTGTGGCTCATATTGACTTTTGAGTAGGCAAAAAGAACTTCCTCCCATTATTATACACTTAGTAGATACGCCACGCAATGCATGTGGAGAGAGGAAGTGGTTTGCAAGACATGATAGAGCAGTTGAGAAGCGGTTGAGAAGGGGAGTTATTCAATACTCTGTTTGGGTGTGTAGGTTGATACTTGGGTGCACTTTAAAATTCTGAAAATTGGATGTCATATGACGGATCGGAACTGTCCACCACATTGATGAATCCTGATCTTGACTATCCAAAGTTCTATCAGAACAAATTGGACGTCGGACAATGAATCGAATCTAGCATATCCAATCTTGGTCGTTCAAAGCTTTGATCAAGGCAAATTAGACACCATATAGTGGACTAGATCCACCCATCACATCGATCGACCTTGATCTTGATAGCCCAAAGTTCCATTGGAACAAATTGGACGTTGGATGATAGATTAGGTCTATTCAATTTCATCAACATATCCGATCCTAACCGTCTAAAGCTCTTATCAAGGCAAATTGGATGTCCTATGATGGATCAAATCCACCCACCACATCACCTACCACATCGATCAACCCTGATCTTGTCCGTCCAAAGTTCCATCAGAACAAATTTGATACTAGACGATGGATCAAGTCCATTCCATTTCATTCAACATATCCGATCATGTTCGTCCAAAGTTTTAATCGAGGAAAATTGGACATGGTATGTATATTAATTCAATTAAGTTTGGACCACTGATTGTGTAACGCCCCATATTTTCGAGATTTATTTGAAAATTTTTGAAAATTTATTTTTTTATATTAATTATTGTACATTTACCGTTGATTTGCGAATAGCGGGACATCCGTAGAAGATCCGATAGGGGACCCTTTACAAAAGTTGCCTAGAATGATCCCGTAAACATCGTAGAAAGATCATATTTTAAAAATCACGCATTTTTCAGATAATTACGAAAATGTCATTAGTTAAACTTAAGTTAAGATGTCATTTTTAAGTATTATAGTTTCTGACGATCACTTTCACGCAAAACCCTGGATTTAAGCTTTTGGACACATATTAACCATACACATCAAATTTCAGCCCTTAAATCATAGTAGAAGTGGTCTGATTGTTAAATCAGCCCCTTAACCTTTGATTTTCATGTCCATCGAGTGAGGAAAGTAGATGGTTAGTCGTAGTCGAATATTTCTCTTTATATGAGTGACTTGGATTGTCTTTATTATGGACTAATAGTGTGATTTGAGTGCCCCACCTTGATAAGCCTTTTTCTTATGCGCGAAGTTATTCTGTTTTAGAAATTAACGAGTTACCAACTCTTTTTAAATTTGAACCTTTCAATTTACCCACTTCTCATCATCAATCGCTTCTCAAATTTGGACCACCCATTATACTCATATGACTACGAGTTTACACAAAATTTGAACCCCGATCTATAATCCTACACCGTTTAACCACAAAGCCAGCCCCTTCCTTTTCCATCAAAAGTTGAAATTTCAGATCTAGGCATTTCTCACCATCAATCAACTACTAAACTTTGTACAATTGTTTGCCTATCATGACTACATATTTTTCCAAAATTCGGGCCCTAATCATCAAGCGTAGACGGTTAATTGAGATTAAGCCCATTTTAGCACCCGTTAGGCCATTTTCAAGGATCGGTCAATCTAGAATGTAGATCATCAAGAAATTTACGTATTTTGACTCTACTCTTTGAGCTTGATAAGATGAACGGATTGAAACTGATCATAGATCATCCGAATATTGAGACTTGAGAAACCCACCTCAAGAAGTTGTTACACAAGACCTCGCGTGCACATCCCTCTCCATATTTCTACTACGCACCTCCAAATCCTTCTCCTAACCCTAGTCTCTATGCCAGAGAAAGAGAGAGAGAGAGAGAGAGAGAGAGAGAGAAGAGAAGAGAGTTCTTTCTCATATTTTTCTAACGGCTACGATTTTCTACAACCCTCTTCTTCTAAGTCCATCCTAAGATGAGAATTTTCCTTCAAGCCTTTCATTAATAATATCACAATTATCATAAGTTCTTTTGTGGCATATGAAATTATTTTATTTTGAGTTATTGATCCATATACCATGAAGTTTAATGTAGGATTTATAATGAATATCATTATATAATGATGTGATTCCTTGTTTAGATTTTTGACTAAGAAGCATGTGTATTTGTGTTATTTATCTTTGTGAAATCTATGCCCTTATTTTCTTAGTCTATGTGTTACAAGTAACATTGGTTTTCATATTGTGATATATATGAAATATGTGTATAAGATCATCATATAGACATCCCATTATTGTATACTCTTTGTCCCTAAGTTGGTAAAATTATTCGATGTAGAGAGATGGAACTCGTAAGATGTCCATGATGGAAGAATATCTCTTGACTTAACTGAAAGAATGAAGTGATTGTTTGTCAATGGATCCTTACATGTACATGATGTTTGATTGGATTCATTTACATTACATGAGTATTTTAATGAATTTGGTCATGATGTACAATATTGGCCTTTTGGGACATGATGAAATCATAAAACGGGACAATGAGTGAACACTAATGGTATACAAATTCTCATGAGCCGGGGTTGGTGCCATGGACACTAAGCCCGAGCTGTCGGCCTATGCTGGGTCACTTGTGACTCTCCATAGTGACCATTGAGTTTTATTTAAATTAGTTGTATGCGAAAATACTTAAATAAAGGTGAAACTAAAGTCATGCATTCACTTGGCTCCATGTGGGTGTATGGAATTGAGAATAGGCTAGAGCGTCCTACTTCTCCCGTACATTGTCACGTGTAGATTTGGGCTATGAGCGTCCCGTTTCTCAGGTGGTCGGGCAAAACTATGGGCTTGTGCGTCCCAAGAACCTCTGGTGACTAGTGGCTAGCGTAAAGTCGTAATAGGGAGTCTCCCACTTCATGTATTGTGATTCTAGCCAGGGTACCTTAGCCAGAGCATGCATTCCATGTATCGCATTAACAAAGGTTTTTACTTGATTGTTTTGTTTGAATAAAGATATTATTGTGTTACGTTATTCTGAGTTTTGTATATTGTTATTCTTGATAGTCTTGGAGGAAATATTCCCCACTATGATAACGTTTAACGCTATACCAAACACAATTTAGGTGATGCAGGTGAAGATCCAGGTATTGAACCCGATTTTTAAGGAGAAGAGTTCGATGGTTCGTACAATCACATGGCGGATGACGATGTTGGAGAAACTTAATCGATGTTTTCATTTATTAAATATTTCTTTTGAGTAATTGATACATTTATGGAATTGTAATAAGTCTTCAAGAGAAGACATAAATTGGTATTTTAGTTAATTAGTGAAGATATTGGTTGGTTCCCTTATTTAAACATTGATGATGACGTAGTGAGTTTGATAGAATAAAATGAAAATTGTTTCCGCCCTTGTACTTGAATGCTAGATTTCATTATTTGATAAATTATTTATTCCATAAGTTACTTGGAAATTCGGCTGTTGTGTTATACACGAGAGTCGAAAATCTCAGGTCGTTACAGATTGCTTTTGTTTTCATTGTCCATTGAATATCCACTAATCAGCAAATTAGGAGATCGAATTAACACAATATTCTGCTTAAGAGCCATCCAGATCAATGCCCGATGGTTTGCACGGTTTAGTGTAACTTTATATATATGTCATATTTTTAATTTCTTATTGCTTGCATATCAACCATCGTACTCTTCCAGAGTATTATAGCTCTCTTGTAGGTAGACTGGGAAGGTCTGAACGTGTATGTGGGGCTCACTATGGTTCGTATATGTCATCCAATCGATCCAACAATGGGATGGCCAAAAAGTCATGACAATCCAAGGATAGAAAAAATATACGCCATCCAATCCATCCAATTGTCATGTAGGCCACATGGTAGAGAAAAAAATGGTCCACCACCCAGATACCTCCAAATTCATCTGGCAGCCCAATTTATGGTTGGATCGACATGATTTTTGGGGCATCCCATTTTAAATTAAAATGGACTTGTTGAATGCGATTCCTACACCATGGTGGGCCCCACACTATAAATAGTTGCAAATGCAACTAGCTGTAGGGGAGACCTTCCCTTTAAAACCCTCTTTTTTTTTTTTTTTTTTTGTTTAAATTACCTAAGGGCCTGTTTAGTTGGCATTTGGAAACCTGTTTCCATCTTAAAGTCTGGATTGCAACGGAATCCAATTTTAACTGATGCGTTTGGTGGCAAATTCCTGCCAAATAGGATTTCATATGGAAACCTAAATTGGTTGGAATCGAGATTAGTGGAAATGATTTAGGGGACCGTTTTTAAGGAAGGGAAAAGAAGGGAAGTGAGCGTCACTAGGGTAGTGCCTACCTTGATGCATGCATTGTACATCTGTGATGTACACGTTTGTTTTATATTCACATATTCCATCTGTTTTGAGAGCTCAATTAAGGGCATTAGATAAAAAATGAGGCAGATCTAAATCTCAAGTGGACCACACCACAGGAAAACAATGTTGATTGAACGTCCACCATTAAAAACTTCTTATGGCCCATTATAATGTTTATTTGTCATCCAACCAAGTCATCTGTCTTGCGGGACTACTATAGGCCAGGGGTCAAGTTCTTAGGCGGATCCGAAGCCCAAGTGGGCCATGCCGCAAGCAACGGTTGGATTATATAGTTTTCAACCAAATGGAATCTGGATTACACAGTTTTCAACCAAACAACAAGTTCTAGATGGAATCTGAATTTCCAATCCAGTTTATGGAATTTTGGATTCCAACATTGGAATCTGGATTCCGCAACCAAACAAGCCCTAAATATGAAAAAAAAATTAGTTTAAAACCCTATCCATATCCTTTAATAAAGCATAGTTCCATGCTGGTGAAAAAATGGAACCGTCGATTAGCCAAGCTGGCTGTCAGGCTTATACACCTGGCCCACTTTGGGCTTGAAAACTAGACCCGAGGGCTGGGCCCAGGACTGAAGTTTCAGCTCGTTTAATAATCGGGCAAGGCTGGAGCTATGTTAAGAGCCCTGAAATCCAGCCCGAGCCTGGACCTGTCCAGTCCGTTTAGGATCTCGACGGCATTTTTGTGGTATATCACTGATGACGGGGCACACAAAACAGATAGCCCTGATACTGCACGAAAGTGGGTGGCAGATCCTGGGCCTGTTTGTTTTAGACAGCACGGGTCCTACATAGGCTTCGATGGACCTCGGCCCGTTCAAACCTGGCCTGTTAACAGCCCTAATCAAATAGCTACTTGTATACAAAATTTCACCCTTGCAACACCATCTACAGCCCACTGCATGCTAACCCACCTCACGACATTGTCTTTCACACCAGTGTCTCCATGTGTAGGAAACCATGCATAAGGTGGCCCCCACAGTGAAAATCATACTGATCCACTCATTAGATGTGCCCCACCTGTATGTTGAGTCAAAACCATTGGCTGTCCATTAATTTTGATGGTATTGAATAGTGAACACGTCCGATTATTGCACCAGGTGGTTGTCCTGGAACCTCTGAGCAGAAGTGAAAGGACCCATTTTGGGGTGTCATCAAACTCAACCTAAGATTCTGTTTTCATATATAAACCACATAAGGGCAAATTTGGTTGCACCAAAAAAATCCATCATTTTCACCAAACACATCATAAGGGCCCATTTGGGAGCTTGGATTTGGAATGCATTGGAATCCAAATCACAATTACATTGGAATAACGGTGATTCCAATCCTCATTCGTGTTTAGGAGCCTGCATTTGGAAGGCCTTGGAATTCTCGGTATATTAACAAGACTTGCATTTGATTAACTAAATTAGCTTTCATATCTCAAATTTGTGTCTGATATATATATATATATATATATGATAAAATGATTGTAATAAGGCCATTAAAATATATACTTTGGCATAAAAAAAAAAGAAGAAATTCTGAGCCTTGGGTGGGCCACAAACGCAAGGATCACAGGCAACTCACTGACTTTTTTAACCGCCAATTTAAATGTCCAACATTTGGATGGTTCAGATCATTCTATTGATGTGATTTTAGTGTTGCAATCGATAATTGGCTTGTTTTGGGTTATCATCAGCCTGCCATGTGTCTAATAGATTAGTACTTTGTAGTTTAAAGACACCTTACATGTGTGACTCTCTTACCTTTAAAAAGAAGTCAAAAAAAAAAAAAAAAAAAAAAAACATTTCCTTTGAATTACACTATAATCTCAGCATTTTGTTGAGATTTCAAAACACACACCTATGATTCCATTTACCTTCAAATTCAAGGTTGCCCAACGCAAAAAGCAGCTATTTGGATATGAAATACACTCATTTACTACCAAATCCTAGGTGCCAAATAAGGTGTAAATAAACTAGTTCCATCAGAATAGCTCAAAATAATAATAATAATAATAATAATAAAAGGATCTAATTTACAATTAAAAACCAAAGGATGTGGCTGAGTCGAGTATTAAGATGTGATAATAGTTCTAGTACATTTTACCCGATTGCGTTATAGCCATCGAGTCCTAGGGAAATTGAAGGGAGCCAAAATCATATTTCTGATTGAGTTGAATCTAGTTTTCCTGAGTTGAAAAAAATAAAAATCGTTTTGGATGCCACTAGACCAACCAAATTCCATTATCTGATTCAATGGACCTCCCCAACTAAACCCATCCATGGTGCTCAGATGAACGGTTATGATAAAAAAATTTTAGTTAAAATGAAAGGCTTTACAAATCCTATAAAGCTGTCAATGGGTTGGGTCTGGCCAAGCAAAGGGGGTGTTTTTTTTTTTTTCACCCGATTACACCAACCGTCATGAAATTTCATGATTAACCAGTCTCATTGGGCGCAAAATATCATATCTTTGTTCCGACCAAAACGTGCCCAAAATCAGAACTTTGGGGGAGGACCGACTTGACGGGTCTAGACCATACAAGTTTAAGACATAGCCCACAGTAACATCACGCCCAGCCCGCTGACAACTCTACTGTTTGGTTAGATACCAACTCTTCATTCATGGGGCGCAGATTGGGTACTACCCCCACCAGGACCTAGCTAGCGACGGACGGTCCTGGCAGAGGCTCTGTGGAGCCCACCATGATATATGCGTTTTATCCACGCCGTCAATCCATTTTTACAGGTCGTTTTATGGCATGAGCCCAAAAAATGAGGCAGATCAAAGGCTCAAGTTGACCACACTACAGGAGGCAATTGTGTCAATGACGCCCACCATTGAAACCTTCCTAGGGCCCACCATGATGTTTATTTGCCATCCAACCTGTTCATAAGGTCACATAGACCTGGATGAAAGGAAAACATAAAAATCAGCTTGCTCCAAAACTTTTGTGACCCCTAAGAAGTTTTCAATAGTAGGCGTTCAATCCCCAATGTTTTCTGTGGTGTGGTCCACTTGAGCCCTCTATCTGTCTACTTTTTGGGCTCATCACCTAAAATGATTTGTCAAAATGGATAAAACACATACATCATGATGGGCCCCACTCCCACAGCCGCTGAATGGAACGTCCATCTCTAGCTAGGTCCTGGTGGGGTAGTACCTAATCCGTGTCCCTTATCATGCAAATTTATACGTGGGCCCAAGTGAGCCCACCATTGCATAGAAGGATTTCATTGCGCACAGCATATCGCCCTAATTAATGATCACAATCGAGCAAAAAGAAAAGAGCAAGATTGACATTCAACAGACTAGAATTGGTCCATCAGATAGCTAGGATTGCCATATCACTGTTTGATTTTTTGGGCTACAGAGAGTCCATGCAGTGACCAACCAAATCTCATGAGTGATGACAGACCATCCATGCAAATGTATGGTGTAGATGCTACAGAATGCAAGCCTTCATTTTCACATGTTTGAGTAATCACCTTGGCGTTTCATCCACTGATTTAGAACACGACACAATGGACGTTTGATCATAGGACTGTTCCCAATTCTGCCCGTTGAAATGTCTGATCTCGATGTGCGTGAGTGTGCCCGCGTCCACACACATTACAGTTACTGCGATGCCATCAGGGTTCGACCGAGGCACATAAAACGACGTTATGCCGCAGACCTTGCAGAATATGTGCTTGGCCGTGTGCGTGCCGAAGGTGTAGGTGGTAAGGAACTGTTGGGACTCTCCCATCAGCTTGAACTTTGTAGATGGAACAATGAAGTGGGTGTTGGCTCTCATCGAACAATCAGAGCAGTTGCACTTCCACGCGACGATACTCGATGGTGCTTCAACTTGCCACCTCACCCGCCTGCAGTGGCATCCACCATTGTGAGTTACAGTCTCAGAATCCATCCTACAAAACAAAACTTTTTTCAGGTGTTTGCTACTTGTTTTACAGATATTGTTCGTAAGCATTTCTACTATATCAGAGTGAAACCATGTCATGCAATCAACCACAATCTTCTTTTTACTTCAATGCCATGAGCAGTTCCTCTCGAGCCATTCATCTGATGGGTGCCGCCATAGATGGCCCATATCAAACTATCATACTGAGGGGGCAATTTTAACCACCCAGTTGGAGAACTTGAGCCCATTCAATTTTTAACTCTTCACATCATTTTCTTGTTCCTCACAATTCCTTGGAAGCCCTTCAATTGGATGATTATGATCGCCTGATCAGTTTGATTTTTGACATTGTGGTATCCATGTTGAGTCTGTTGGATGAAAGATTCCAGATCTCATACATGTGGGCTGTTGCCACATGGTGCATGATATTTAAGAGATAGATGTGTTTTGTAATTGATCTATTCCCTTAAAAGCCAAGGTTACCTGGGTTAACTTCCAACCTATTAAATGAATGCAACATCCAAACCTTCCAATAGGTTGGCCCCAACAAAAGGATCACATAGTGCAATAATCAACCCCATCTAATAATCAGGTGGGCCATCCCACAGAAAACAATGTCTAGCCATTGATAAATGGCAAAATACAAGTGTTGTCCTCTCAATGAGTGGATGTGGCTGATCTTTGCATAAGGAAATCCTCATGGTGGGGCCAACCTATTGGACTGATGAGGACACAAGATCATTTCAAGTGTACCAACAAAGAAAGCGCCATCCACAAGCACCGTCCTTGTGGATAGGCGGCTATTGAGGAGCATTGAAGACCTTACACATGTAGTTCGAGACATTTGAAAAGATCCCACCTTGGGAAGACATGTGTAAGTTGCTTTGAGGAGATGATCAGACCGTTGGATCGTGATGATGATGTGATCGGACCGTTGGTTCATTGTGGCCCACTTTCATCACACCATCATTGGAGCGCATTGGACATCTTAGATTTGAGTTTATTTTACGCATTTTTTACTTATTTGAGTTTTGGGTTAGTGTGGGTACATTTTTTTCATGCAAGTGTCTTTTTTTTGAAATTTTGTTAGTAGGGGTATTTTGGTAATTATGCTAATTCCGAATTTTATAAGGGTGTTGCCCTAAACCTTTTTGATTAGTTGTTGATTTATGAAAAAGAGCAAACCTTTGGTTGCCTCCTTCCTCTTTCCCTCTCTCATGGTGCTTCTTCTTCTTCCTTGATCTCCTTCTTCTCTATTCTTCTTGTGCCCCTCCAACTTCTTCCAGATATTTCATCTTCTATTATTATCCTTCTAAACTTCTGTTTTGTTTTTTCCCCACGATCTAAATCTTGAGAATCGATCTAAACCCTAAACCCCCAAATTCTCATATCCCTAATCCGAGAAACTTTCTGATTCTTCGGACTAGTGATTATCATTGATCGATTGGGTATGACCATGAAGATCGGGAGGTTCCATCCCTCGCCGGATCCAACCTATACGCTACTTGAATCCCATACTCCATGGTTGTGATGATGGCCCGTCCCATTGCATGTTTCCTTTATGATTTCCTTAGTTTATGATGATTGATGCTAGATTTCATTATTATTATTGCTTTTATTTCCGCTGAATAATTGTGTTCACGAGCATGCATCATATTTAGGGCTGTCCTGCATCAAATTTAATATCAGAGAATAGGCTTGCATGGTTTGTGTCTAGATCGAGTTATCAAATTAGGGTTTTGAATTTCTGAGCTTAATTTAGGAAAGTTCCAGATTTAGAAAGTTTCCAATTTTAGAAACTTTCCAATTTTAGAAAGTTTCCTAATTTGGAAAATTTTCAGATTTGAGTTGTTTTCTGTTTTAATTTATTTTTAGTCAGTTCATATTATTTTTGCATTCATCGCATTCATCTTGTGAGTCAAAACACCTGGTGGTCTAGTTGGGTAGAGTTTTGGTTCGAGTCTTATTTGTATGCCAACTAGAAGAGGTAGAAGTTTTGGACTTCAGCCTACCATGAGTAACGAGTAGTTATCTGAGCAACTTGCTCAATTGATACAAAAGATAACCGCCCTAGAAGCAAGTCATAAGCGTGATTTTGCCCGCCTTGAGGACCAGATCACCACTACCAGGACCAAGGTCGAGCAACTAGAGGCATCTCAAAGGGAAAACCCCGCTGTTGGGGATGATGCGCACTCCCAAGTGGGAGGAATCATAGAGGAACGCGCTGCCACGCGCGTAGGGAGTGAGGATAGGGATCGTGGTAACGGTCGTGGTGTTGTGCGAGAGGCACGAGCCACATATGATCAACAAGACTGCTATGATTCAGATGAGCGCGCGATGAAGAATGTTAGAGTCAAGGCCCCGAGTTTTGATGGGCGCTTGGACCCCAAAGCATTCCTTGATTGCGTTGCTGACATGGACCACTACTTTGAGTGGTATGGCATGTCAGAAAACCGTCAAATGCGGTTTGCTAAGATGAAGCTTGTGGGTCAAGCCAAGCTCTTTTGGACCAACACCGAGCGTAGGATAAAAAGAGTTGGTAGAGCCCCTATCACAGATTGGTATGAGATGAAAGAGAAGTTGAAGGAGAAGTACCTTCCTCTCTCATACCGTCAGAAGCTCCTTGACAAATGGCAATCCTTACGCAAAGGGTCAATGTCTGCCGCTGACTACATCGCTAAATTTGAAGAATATGTGATGCGATGTGATATCCAAGAAGACCCTCTAGTAACGCTCTCGTGTTTCAAGATGGGCCTTCGTGCGGATCTTCAGCGCGAGCTTATGACTCGGCCCTTAACGGACTTGGATGAAGCATATCAAGTCGTGCAGGAGTTAGAGCAGTATCTAAGGACTCCTGTCGTCCGTCGTTTTGAGTCCCGAGACTCCAGTGCTAGATCTAGTTCCCAGGGAACTAGACCTAATGTTGGTAGTCAACCTAGGGCACAGGCAACCATCCCGCCTAGGCCTAGGGAGGACAAGGGCAAAGGGGTTCTTAGTGCAGGTCCTAGTGGAGGTAGCCAAGTGAGATGCTACGAGTGTGGCAATCTGGGCCACATATCTAATCAGTGTCCTACGAAGAGCCGTGGAAAAACCTTAGTTATAGACGAGTCCCACGAGTGTGGAGATGACCAGGGTGATTATGAAGTTGAAGAGTATCATCCTGAAGGAGGACTTACTGATGAGGAAGAAATAGATGGAGAAGCAACGCTTGCAGTAGTCAGGCGTGTGCTAGCTCAGTCTAGGAGTAGTGCTGACTGGCGTCGAAGCACTATCTTCTACACTATTGCCAAGTGTGGTGAAAAGAATTGCAAGGTGATAGTGGACAATGGAAGTTGTCAGAATGTGATTTCCACTAACACCTTAGAGCGATTGAAACTGAAACCCACACCTCATCCAGACCCATATAAAGTCTCTTGGGTTGACAAGACATCCCTACCTGTCACCCATCAATGTCTAGTCCCCATCGAGTTTGGGTCATACAAAGAGTCCCTGTGGTGTGATGTTTTACCTATGGATGTGGGACATGTTATCCTAGGTAGACCGTGGCTATTCGATAATGATGTCACGATCTTTGGCCGTTCCAATGCGTGTACCTTCACGCATAACGGTAAAAAGATCAAACTTAACCCTATGCCACCTGAGAGCACACTAGGGAAGAAAAAGGATGAGAAGGCAAGTGAGCCTAAAGGAGTGGGGAAATCCAGGCCTAAGTTTCTACATATAATCAATGCAAGAGAGTTTGAAAGAGAGACTAAGGAGGATTCTATGGTGTATGCCCTTGTGGCTAGAGAAATTACACCTGAGGTTCCATTAGAGTTACCCCGTGAGGTGACTTCGGTTCTGAAGGAATACAGTGATGTATTTCCTGAAGACTTACCGAATGAGTTACCACCTATGAGGGACATACAGCATGCCATTGATCTTGTCCCAGGGTCTACTCTACCGAACCTTCCTCACTACAGGATGAACCCGGCAGAACATGCAGAATTAAAGAGGCAAGTTAATGAGCTTCTGCAAAAGGGTTTCATCCAAGAGAGTATGAGCCCGTGTGCCGTGCCTGCATTGTTGACGCCAAAGAAAGACGGCACGTGGCGCATGTGTGTGGACAGTCGTGCCATAAACAAAATTACTGTCAAGTATAGGTTTCCCATACCTAGGCTTGATGATATGCTTGATATGATGGTGAGGTCCACCATATTCTCTAAGATAGACCTCAAAAGTGGATATCACCAAATCCGTATACGCTCAGGGGATGAATGGAAAATTGCGTTTAAAACAAAAGATGGGTTGTATGAGTGGTTGGTCATGCCCTTTGGCTTGACTAATGCACCCAGTACGTTCATGCGGGTGATGACACAAGCCTTGAGGCCGTTCATGGAAAAATTCCTAGTGGTGTACTTTGACGACATTCTTATTTACAGTACCACTAAGGAATCACACCTTGAACATTTAAAGAAGGTTTGTAGCGTCCTTAGGAAGGAAAAGTGGTACGCTAATCTTAAGAAATGCGCATTCATGTCCAGCCAAGTTGTGTTCTTAGGATTCATAGTGTCATCTGAAGGGATGCGTGCAGACTCTGAAAAGGTCAAGGCCATAGTTGAGTGGCTAAAACCGAGGAACATTCATGAGGTGCGAAGCTTTCACGGCCTATCAACTTTTTATTGTCGGTTCATTAGAGGCTTTAGCACGATCATGGCTCCCATTACAGAATGCATGAAAAAGGGAGAATTCGTGTGGTCTAAAGCCGCAGTCAAGGCTTTTAAGGAGATTAAGGGCAAAATGGTAGAAGCTCCTGTCATGCGTCTACCTGACTTTTCTAAGGTCTTTGAGGTGGCGTGTGATGCGTCTGGTGTTGGTATAGGTGGAGTGTTGAGCCAGGAGGGCCACCCTGTAGCCTATTTTAGTGAGAAATTGAATGAGGCAAAACAAAAATACTCCACTTATGACAAAGAGTTCTATGCGGTAGTGCAATCCCTGAGACATTGGCGACACTATCTCCTACCGCAGGAATTCGTCTTGTTTTCTGACCACGAGGCTTTGAAATATTTGCATTCTCAGAAGAAACTCAACCCAAGGCATGCCAAGTGGGTAGCGTTCCTTCAGGAATATTCGTTTGTGTTGAAACACAAAGCCGGGGTTGAAAACAAACCAGTGGATGCCCTTAGTAGAAGAGTGGCGTTGCTCAACTCCTTGAGTGTAGAGGTAGTCGGGTTTGAGCAACTGAAAGATGAATACCCCACATGTCCTGATTTTGGGGGTACTTACGCGTCGCTCTCTAGTGACCAGTGTATTATGGGCGAATATGTTCTTAAAGATGGCTTCCTTTTCAAGGGAGACAGACTTTGCATTCCCCGTATGTCCCTTCGTGAATTCCTCATCTGGGAGCTTCATTCAGGAGGGATAGCTGGCCATTTTGGTCGTGATAAGACCATTGCCCTTGTGGAAGATCGTTTCTATTAGCCAAGTCTCAAGCGAGACGTAGCCAAAGTTTTAGGGCAGTGTCGTACATGTCAACTGGCAAAGCAGAGAAAACAAAATACCGGGCTATATACGCCATTGCCAGTGCCACATGCTCCGTGGCAGGACATTAGTATGGACTTCGTGTTTGGGCTTCCCAAGACTATCAAAAAGCACGATTCCATTTTTGTCGTGGTGGACCGTTTCTCTAAAATGGCGCATTTCCTCCCATGTTTGAAAACGTCAGATGCGTCTCATGTTGCTCGTATCTTTTTTGATGGTGTGGTGCGTCTCCATGGGTTACCTAAAACCATAGTGTCTGATCGTGATGTTCGATTTACTAGCTATTTTTGGAAGACACTGTGGCACATTATGGGAACTCGTTTACAATTCTCTACTGCTTACCACCCACAAACAGACGGTCAAACTGAAGTGGTAAACCGTAGTCTTGGAAATCTTCTACGTTGTCTAGTGGGTGATCATGTTAAGACTTGGGACCTAATCTTACCAACTGCTGAATTTGCTTATAATAGGTCAGTAAATCGATCTACAGGAATGAGTCCATTTGAGGTTGTTAGTGGGTATAAACCTAGAATGCCAATAGATCTATTACCCATGTCTGTCACCCAAAGGTCTTCTGAATCAGCCGATGCATTTGCACGACATATCCATGAATTGCATACACATATTAGACAGCGGATAAGTAAGAGTAATGATAATTATAAAATTTCAGCTGATTCTCATCGTAGACTGCTAGATTTTCAAGAAGGAGACTATGTAATGGTAAGGGTAAGGCCAGAGCGGTTCTCACAAGGTACCGCTAAGAAATTACAAGCGCGTAGTGCTGGACCATTCAAGATAGTGCAGAAAATTGGGTCCAACGCATATCGGATTGACCTTCCATCTGAAATGGGCATTAACCCGACTTTTAATGTAGAAGATCTAGTCCGTTCCCCTGACCCTACCATTGATCCATCATTTCATTCATGGCCCTATTCTGATTTTGCTTCACAACCCCTTCCACCCCTCCCTCCACCTATTGTCCATAAAGAAGAAATTGAAGAGATCTTGGATGATGAGATAGTTTCCATGCGAGATGGAGGTTTCCAGAGGTATCTTGTCAAATGGAGGAACAAACCACCTTCTGAATCTACGTGGTTGACTGAAACGGAAGTGCAGCGTGTTGATCCAGACTTACTAGAGCGCCACAAGAGTTTTAACTCGCCGGAGTCGAGTTTTTCTCACCCGAGGGGAGTTGATGAGGACACAAGATCATTTCAAGTGTACCAACGAAGAAAGCGCCATCCACAAGCACCGTCCTTGTGGATAAGCGACTATTGAGGAGCATTGAAGACCTTACACATGTAGTCCGAGACATTTGAAAAGACCCCACCTTGGGAAGACATGTGTAAGTTGCTTTGAGGAGATGATCAGACCGTTGGATCGTGATGATGATGTGATCGGATCGTTGGTTCATTGTGGCCCACTTTCATCACACCATCATTGGAGCGCATTGAACATCTTAGATTTGAGTTTATTTTACGCATTTTTTACTTATTTGAGTTTTGGGTTAGTGTGGGTACATTTTTTTCATGCAAATGTCTTTTTTTTGAAATTTTGTTAGTAGAGGTATTTTGGTAATTATGCTAATTCCGAATTTTATAAGGGTGTTGCCCTAAACCTTTTTGATTAGTTGTTGATTTATGAAAAAGAGCAAACCTTTGGTTGCCTCCTTCCTCTTTCCCTCTCTCATGGTGCTTCTTCTTCTTCCTTGATCTCCTTCTTCTCTATTCTTCTTGTGCCCCTCCAACTTCTTCCAGGTATTTCATCTTCTATTATTATCCTTCTAAACTTCTGTTTTGTTTTTTCCCCACGATCTAAATCTTGAGAATCGATCTAAACCCTAAACCCCCAAATTCTCAAATCCCTAATCCGAGAAACTTTCTGATTCTTCGGACTAGTGATTATCATTGATCGATTGGGTATGACCATACAAGATCGGGAGGTTCCATCCCTCGCCGGATCCAACCTATACGCTACTTGAATCCCATACTCCATGGTTGTGATGATGGCCCGTCCCATTGCATGTTTCCTTTATGATTTTCTTAGTTTATGATGATTGATGCTAGATTTCATTATTATTATTGCTTTTATTTCCGCTGAATAATTGTGTTCATGAGCATGCATCATATTTAGGGCTGTCCTGCATCATGGACACAGTGGATGTCCCACGCACATGAAAAATTGAACATCATCTGCTGTGTGGACAATAAATTGTGGTCCAACTGGTTGGACTTGAGACCTTCTCATGCACATACATATGTATGCATATACATGTATGTGTGTTTGTGTGTGTGTCTACATGCAGAAATTAAAGTATAAATCTCCATGCTCAAAATATATATTGACACAATAAGTTAATCTACGTTAGGAGTATGGAACCATAATTTTGAATTGGTAAAAATTGCAATCTGGATTGCAAATGACCCATAATCTGGATCATGGGATTCGGAACAGAAATCATCAGGGGGTTGGCGACTTAGGTAGGCATTGTTCAAAGCTACTGGAAGTAACATAGAAGGAAGAAAAATCAAAACACATTCGTGGAAAGGACTAGTCACTATCTGACCTTTCACCCAGATCTGACTTCTTGAGGAAGATTATATAAGTTAGTTGACTTTTAATGGCTTTGAGAAATCAATCGAAGTACATTTTGTATTGGAAGTACTGTAAATACAATGTGTCAAAGCCAGATTTGCTAATCTTTTCTCTGGATGTGCATTATCTCACGATGCTCAAAAGTTGAAACTTGCTAATGAGTTCAATGAAACTGGGGTAATTAAGAAAAACACTATTATGGTGCCATGCCCATATACAAGAGAAAATTCATAAAATAAATTAAAAGATGAATAGATTTATTAATTTCAGAGATGGAATTTAAAGTTGCAGATTGGCATTCTACAACCACTGATTGATTTGCTTGAATTGAAATACTAAAGTTCTGTGCTATTTTATTGTCGTCATAGCCTTGTCTGAGCTTTTCCAGATCCATTTTTACAAATCCTGTTTCACTAATCCCTCCTATCTAAGGCATGATGAATGGTGAAAGAGAATGTAATCATGTAAGCAAAACCACTATGGTCTGGCGTCAATAGTGGCATCCTTTCCAAGGTATTCCTTAACGGCAACGGTGGCTGTAACAGCCACCATTGTTGAAACGCGGTCACTCCTCAGCTCCGAAAAATTACGGTCACTCCTCTCTTGAAATGCGGCGAAAGTAACTCATTGTTCCTTAATATCAACCATGTTTTGAGAGGTCTGTTTTGATAGTTTTTCGATTTGTTCCGCCATGGCCGCCACTTGTAATTCAAGATGGTTCACGGATTCCTATATTCTCGTCATAATGGATCGATATTCTCTGATACCAAATGATGTGTTCCTTAATTGGATGTGTGGAGGAAGTGGAATTGAGTAAGGAAAGAGATGGGATTTGAGGGGTAAGAAGGGAAGATTAGGATAGAATGAAGGTGAAGAGAATAGGAAGAGGAAAGAGATAACGTAAGAGTAAAGGAGAATTGTTATTTCTGTTATACCTTACTTCTGCCAGTATGGGTGAAGAGCCAATCATAAGAAGACACATTGGTAAGTAGCTGTGAGGTATATAAGGCCACGACGAAATCCCTAGTGACATAGTTGGCATCGGTCTAAAATGCCATGACATTAAGTTGGAAAAATGGACGTGGCCAGGTTAGCAAGTGGTTATGGCAAAAAGTGGGAAAGATAGATCCAGAAGATAAGTAATGGGCGAACGGTTAATGTAACCAACCAGTAGGAGAAGTATCTAGATGGGCGATTAAAACTATAAAAGGAGGACTCCAACAATATAAAGGTCCAGCACCAACCAAATCAAATCTACATTTTATTCATAAGCTTATCATGTTCTCCATCTTACTACTTATGTTTCTTAGCGTAATCAATTTTCTTTACTTTCCTTAGCATAATCGCACTGTTTATGTTCCGTAATATAACCCTTGAGATTACATTCCATAGCAATAAGTCTGTAGCAAGAGTTTCATGATCAATAAAGTTTCCTTTTTCATAATCACATCTCTCATTGGTAAAGAAGAAGTGAGGATCATCCACGCGGCCGATTATAAGTTCTTCTTTTCATTCCTTTAATTTTACATAGTAAGAAGTCATTTTGCTCTGAAGGCAAATGTACAACTCATTTTTGGAGGACAAACCTCACCCTCCAAACATCGCCTGATCGTCATTATTAAATGATTGAGCGAGTGGCTAATTAGGCGACTGATCTATACAAATCTTGGTCATATACGGTCGATCACGACGTATCTGCCTTTCTTGGCTGTGAAATTCGGTTGTGGCACGCCCACACACACGTCACACACGTGGCCGAAGAATAGCTTGGCAACTATTTCCATGCTCTCTATGGCTTGTATTATAATCCATTATATAAGCTTTACAATAAACTCCAATAAAACCACCATAATTTTATGAAAGCAACTGACCCTTTAAAAGAAATAATTAAAAGCTAAAATTTGAATTTGAAAATAAAATTTAAAGATTTGAATATGAGAATTGAAATTCAATTAAGATTTGAATGGGAACTCATCAGAAAATCTCAATAAAAATAAAAACTCACTGCACTAAGGAGTTTGATGGAGTCTCTAAGTGGCAGCGGTGACTCACTGCTCTAAGGCTGCTGATATCACTGTTGTCGGCTATGAAAATGACCGACCGTAGATGACCGGAGGGGGAATCGGTGCGGATCTGGATGCAGCAGATACTGCAGGTGGTCGCGGCAGAGGAGGCTGCCGGAATCAATGGAAGATGAGGGGTCGGTGCCGGTGGTCGTCAAACGTAAGTCCGACAGGCGTCGACGGAAGATCTGGTACTCGATTGCAGCAGATCCAGGGGATGCAGAGATGCAATGGCAGAAACGAGCCCACAGGCGGATGATGGTTCTGAGGTCGCCGGATTTAATGGGGACGGAAGGTGGTGGCGGTTTCAGGGATGGTGACGGACGGTGGTGATGGAGCGAAAATCCGAGAAGCAGCGATGTGTATACTCCCGCAGCTGGCGTTGTTTTGGAGACGGGATTAGGGTTTGACTGCCGTTGGGTAAACTGAAAAATAAACTCAAAAAATTCTTTGGAAGTACTGAATTGTAATTTTTTTTTTCAGAGAACTAAGTTGTTATTTTAAAATAATTTTAGAAATATTTTAGTAAAAAATAAATAGAAATTTTTTTTTCTCGTTGTTGGTTTTGTCCCATGTCAGCTAGGTTGGATGAAAGGAGCTCCATATATCCTCGGGTCACTTCACCAGTTGGGTTAACCTTTTGGATGTGACACAACTTGTATTAAAGTTGAGTTATCCATCCAAAGCCTACTGCGAGGGGGGAAGCCGAGATCAAGTTCCAAGAGCCCCATATCCATCATACCCAGGTCCCACAAGCGAGGAGGGATGCCAAAATCTAATTCTGAGAACCCCAAGGCTCAAATTCATTGTGAGACGATGAAAATGAGCTTTATATATCCTAGGTCACCACACCTAATAGGTTAGCCTTTTGGGTGTGACACACGACACTCATTACAGACACCCTACGAATAGTGGACCCACCACCATTGTTAGTCACACTATAATGTTAGCCACTCCCACCTGGAAATTGATACCAAGACCTTAGGGCCTGTTTGGGCAACCGTATTAGATAGCATTAGGTGGTATGGTATAGTATTGGGTCTTGTGCCAATTTCATATGATGTTTGATAATTCAAGAAAGGTTTGAATTAATCCAATATCATGTATTCCAATGCTAACGGTAGATTTTGATGGATTTACGGTGGATTTGGTATCTGTTACAATTGTGGGCCCCACATCGATGTGTGCATTTTATCAATGTTATCCATTCCTATGTGCCTTTTAAACGTTTTATTCAATGTGCACATGCACGCAGGTGAGCAAAATTAGTTGTGAAATGTGGTCTGTTGATTACAATTTTATAGCTCACCAAACACAAAATTCACGTAATAAATGTATTTGGTAAGAAAAAGCATTTGATCCCAAACATAGAAAAGGATGATGTTAATCCCATCTAATATCAAGATATTGAAAGACATGCAATTAATGAGTGATAAATGATATCGGTTCCATCTAATACCATTCTATCCCTTGAGATACAGTTGCCCAAACAGTGTTGAAACAATGTTATCTTCGCTTACTCTACTACTTGAGCTATGGAAATTTAAAGCACAAATTATTCCAAGAATATTTTGCTATAAATAAAAAGAAATTTTATAGCACGGCTTGATAAAATTCATTTTCAACACTTATTAGTGAAATTCTGTATTTTCAATAAATTTCAATGATTCATATTATGGCAAATCCAACTTATTTAGTGATTAAATTAATTTTTACTAAAAATATTGATTTTTTTCAGCCCCTTTCTTCACTTAATACTGAAGGCTGAATGTTAAAAGTGATGGTGCATTAATTTTTTTTTTATCTTTTTTTACTTTTGTCTGAAATATTCCTAAAATTATTTCAATATTACAAGCTTGTACTTTAAGTTTTTAACACATAAATTAATTTTTAGAGTTTATCTTTTAGTTTTCAAGTGCACTCTTGATAAGTTGAATTTGCCAAATGATATATGTAAGTGAAAATCACTGAAAATATAAAAATTTAGTGATAAAGTGCCGAAAATAAGTTTATCAAATAGCACGTAACATCTATTTCATACAATTTAATTTTATACAAATATAATAGAAACCATAACCATTTTATTCATACATTAACAAACTTCAATAAACACCGAGTAATTAAAGAAAATGTAACTATGTTTCTCCCTCTCTCTCAGCGCATGAAAATGTTGTTATCTTCGAAGTGGCTATTAAGCACTTTTTTTCGGGTGCCAAGGATTGCAATATCCTTCAAAACTAACCTCTTGCCCCCCCCCCCCCCCCCCCCAATGGGGGCACATATTGGGTATTACCTCACCAGGACCTAGCTAGAGACGAATGGTCCTATCAAGGGTTCTCTGAAGCTGATCGTCATATATGTGTTTTATCTAAGTCGGCCATTTATTTTGAAAGATCATTTTAGGGCATGGGCCAAAAACGGAGGCGGATCAGAGGCTCGAGCGGACCACACGATAGGCAACGGTGACAATGACCCCACTATTGAAACCTTCCTGAGGCCCATCATGATGTTTATTTTTCATCCAACCTGTTCATAAAGTCGCATAGACCTAGATAAATGGAATAATAAGGTGAGTACACACACCCCACTATTAGTACCCACCCCTGCGGTTAGTCACACCGCAATATTAGCCACCCCCACTTTGGAATCGATACCAAGATCTTAGTGTTGAAATGAGGTTACTTCACACGGTCTACCACTTGAGCTTGATAAAAAAGGTTATCTTCACTTAGTGTGTGTACACACACACATACAGGTTTTTAGTGGTAGGCATTCAATTTCCACTATTTCCTGTGGTGTGGTCCACTCGAGCCTTTGATCTACCTCCTTTTTTGGCTCATGCCCTAAAATGATATTTCAAAATGATGGATGGACTGGATAAAACACATATATCATGATGGGCCCCACAAAAACCCTGATAGGACCGTCCATCTCTAGCTAGGTCCTGGTGGAGGTAGTACCCAATCCCCACCCCCACCAATTAGGTATTTATCTAAAATAGTAAGCCATAAGCAAGTTCCACATACATGTTTTTTGTGGTAGGCATTCAATCCCCACTATTTCTTGTGGTGTGGTCCACTCGAGCCTTTGATCTACCTCTGTTTTGGGTTCATGCCCTAAAATGATCTTTCAAAATGATGGACAGATTGTATAAAACACATATCACGATGGGCCCCACAAAACCCCTTATAGGACTGTCCATCTCTAGCTAGGTCCCAGTGGAGGTAGTACCCAATCCCTGCCCCCACCAATTAGGTATTTACCTAAAATAGTAAGTCATAAGGAAGTTCCACATACAGGTTTTCAGTGGTAAGCATTTAATCCCCACTATTTCCTGTGGCGTGGTCCACTCGAGCCTTTGATCTACCTCCTTCTTTGGGCTCATGCCCTAAAATGATATTTCAAAATGATGGACAGATTGTATAAAACACATATCTCGATGGGCCCCACAAAACCCCTTATAGGACTGTCCGTCTCTAGCTAGGTCCTGGTGAAGGTAGTACCCAATCCTAGCCCCCACCAATTAGGTATTTACCAAAATTGTAAGCTATGAGCAAGTTGTTGTGTCACACCCAAAAGGCTAACCTGTTAGGTGGAGTGACCCTAAGATATATGAAGCTCCTTTCATTGTCCAACTTGGCCGATGTGGGACAAACCCAACAATCCCCCCCCCCCCCCCAAAAGCGGATCTAGGCCTAAGGTTCTCGGAACTTTGATCAGACAAAACACCAAGTCGCATGATACCAAAGATGGAAGAAGAATTCAAAAATGCTTGTCACACATTGGATAGGCAAAAAAAACAAGGAGATGGACATAAGTATTAACACTAAATATATAGAAGAATTCAAACATTGGTGGCGCATTATTCTAATTTCGGTCTTTTATGTTCAATTACATTCAATGAAAAACTTTCGGTTCTTGGGTTTGCATTCATGTGGTATTGAACCAAACAGGGTTCTTGAGACACACCTGAGTCCTAAAACCATGGTGGCAAGAGGTGCTTGTGGGTGTGGTCGGGCTCAACCAAGGTCGACTTGTTTACTAGAGCCAAGCCTAACCCTCAATCAAATGGGTCAGGAATTTAAAATCCAAACCCTACCAACAATCCATGAAACACAACCAGAGCCTGATCCAGTGACTTTATAACTTAAGCCTTTAGCCCACTCGGACCCATGTCCTAAACTCCCCGTTTACTAAGTGGGCCTTCATTTTCAAGCCCATTAGCACCACTCAAAAGCATTGGGGGTTTAACACTTTACTGTTACAGCCGGTAAGCTTCTTGTGAATGGGTCAGATTGGACCTGGTCAAGATCTTAGCTCGATATGTTTACTTAATGGTCCATTTTCTAAGTGGGCCAGACCAGTTGGGTCATTGGGTCCATTGAAAGCTAGTTTTGGGCCCAAATTACTCAATCAGGTAGATTGGATCAGGTCAAAGTTCAGGCCTGATTAGTAATCAGATGGGGATTGTGTCAAGATCCTTGGCCAATGGACTTGATCAGGCCATGGTGGGGACTTTTCATTGGGTCAGGGGTGGGCCTAGAAAAGTTGGGCAATCCCAGCTTAGGTTAGATCTCATGCCTGCAACTTGCATTACCAGCTTGAGCTTGGGCTGAACCTAACTGGGCCCTGCCTGGTCGACCCAGCTCATTGATCTAAACCATAGGTCTTTTCTGTCTAGAGCTGAGCATGAGCCGAGCTCAGCCATGTTCAAGCTACGCTCGGTCAGTGAATAGCCTAGCTAGTGTTCGGCTCAGCTCGGCCATCGAGCTAGACTGACATGTTTGAGCTGGTTCGAGCTGAGTTCAAGCCTGAAGAGAACAAAATTTTAAATAGGCCCAGCCCAAAGCTAAGCCTAAACCTATTAAAAATTAGGCGCAAAGCCTATTTACATCCCCACTTACTTTCAAAGAGAGTTTCACCTCTCATTTCCTTGCTTACTTTCCAATGTGGGACCAAAAAACGTACTTTTCCAACTAAGTCAGCTGAGTTGAGCCGAGCCAAGCTGATTCGAGCTTGGCTTAAAAATCATTTTGAGCTTGGAAAAATGGCTCAGCTTGGTTTCAACCCAACCTTTGAATCGACTGACCTAACCGAGCTAGCTTGGCTTGTGCACAACGCTACTTTTCTCCTGTTGTGGAAGGACTATGGCTCAGAAACCTCCTTAAAAGGAAAATTTTAACCTTGTCATTTGTTGTTACCTACAGATGGATAGGTTAAGAAGTGGAATATAACGGTCCACATTCAATTGAGGATAGTCCTTATATTCATCACTTTAATCTTCCAATTTTGAAGATTCTTTTAGCATGCTCCATAGTGGGACACAATAAACCAATGGTCTGGATTACAATACCGTGGCCCCTGGCCTAGTTGGAACATGAAATCTCTGTATACTGTAAAAGCTGCAGGGCTCCTACGCAATCCATTTCTTTTATACTCATTATATGATATATATTCTTCTATGCAGCCATATTCATGCAGGGGCTCCCATGCTCATGCAAGGAACTAGTGTACTCCCATGCTCATGCAAGGAACCAGCAGGAGTGTCAATGGGCCAGACTCAGGCCTGAAAAATCAGATTTTTGAATAGGCCGACCTACCCTAGGCTCAGCCGGTTGATAGCCCTAGGAACCATTGTAGAAACTTCTTAATTTAATTATTAAATATTTAGTTAATTCAAGTCTTGGGGACAATCTAACCTAGTTGAATATCCATTTGAATCATCAAAATGTAAAAGTAATTGTATTCTATAAAGGAAGAGCAGGTTTTCGACTTTTTATTTTTATTTTTTATAATTAAATTTAAGAACTTTGATTATTAGAAGATAAAACTGGTAAATAATCTAATTACCTAACAATGAGTTGTTCTGATTTCACTAGTAATAAGTGTTTAAATGACTTAAATTTTACTCACAAAAATTTCAGACTAAGCCTGGGCTTGACTATTTTAGCTTGTCAGGGGCATGAGTCAAACCAGCACTTTTGTTGAATAGTGCAAGTTGTGCTCGGACACAACTTTGCCCAACCCTAACTTGGCTTGTAACTTGGCTTTTGACACCTTGCATCTGCATTGCAAACAAACTCCTAGCAAATATAGTGTATGTCCTTGGTGTATGCATTCACTAATTTAGCTTTTGCCTTATATCTACTTTTTAAACATGAGTTGGGTTGTCTTAAGTATGATCAAGTGTGTTGTCTTAAGTATGATCAAGTTAGTCGAATGACTCAAATCCAACGTGATTACAGTTAAATGGATTGGATCGATTGTGGCCTGTGATTGATGGATTTTGAGTAGGTTGGATGGACCCACAATGTAATAATGGTAATAGATGTTTACACCCAGTTTATCATAGCCAAATTGAAGGGTCCATAAGGTGTCATGTGGTAGCCATGCTAGACGTGGTGAGGATAAACCTCAAAGCCAAAAGGTTAGTGGTATGTTTGTGTTGGGAAGATCAAGACTATAGTTCAGGAAAAGTAACTCTCTACAAAACAAGAATTCGTAAAAAAAAGGAACTCTGCAAAAGGAACGAGTCCGATCATATTAAGACTCTAGTAAAGATTCTTATGGATGGTGCAGATCGGAATAACAAGAGGCTTATAAGATCTTTTTCTGTACACGTGGCCTGATATAATTGGCTATGCTTATGTGAAAAATTAAGAAAATTTATACTGTTGATCATCCAAATCTCTCATGGTGCAGAATTTTATGCAAGGCCACCGTCTCTCAGAAGCCTATATAAGCAATAATTGATGAAAAGCTTGAGGCATCAATTAAGCCATCACTCACAACATCTCACAATGCAATGCTGTCTATTTTAGTTTTTGCCTTAGTTTCTCCACTTCTGTCTAATCCCGTTGTAGAACGTCTAGAGTTTAGGGTAGCTTAGTTCGTTGCTGCCTAGTTTCATCGTTGTAGTACATTTAGGAGTAGTGTAAATATCCATAACCTACTGTCCTCAAATCTCTGATCAATCGAGTTCTTGTTTGAAGATCACACCTCGATCACATCGTATATTAGCCCTGATTGTTTGCTCATTTAGGCAGTCATAGATATTTATCTGTTATTTATTTCTCTGCTCATTTTATTTCATCGCTAAATGTACTGATCTTCATTATAAATCAGTAAAATCGATGATTCAACTTATAGTTTTTTATTTTTTCCATGCACTATTGCATTACCGAGTAACATAAGGCCCGCGATTACCATTTAAAGAAAAGTCTTTAGTTCAAGATAATAAGAATCCATTCATAATGACTAACCCTCTCCTTCTAAATCGTTTGATCGCTACAACATTGGTGACTAAACAGCCATATCAACTTTCACAAGTCTGATCCTACGATTGATTTGGCGCTTGCAGTTGCAAGCATTCAATCAAACTTGAGTCGACTCTAGCATGCCACACTATCTTAATCACACACATTTGATTAAATAAGGGCCGTTCATTAACACATGTAGCCTCATGTTTGATTGAATAATAAGAATAAGTAGGATTCCGCGGGAATTCTTATCCTGCTTACTAAATGGGCCAGCTTTGATACCACTTGTTAGGCCGACTCCACCTCAAAATGGCTAGTTATTATTGAGGGGCCTCTTCCCAATATATAGCCCAGTAATCTCCTCAACCTCTAGCGGATGTGGGAAAAACCCAACACAAGTTCCACATTAATTCCAAGATGGTCAACTGAGTTTCTAGCTAGAAAAATTAATACATCAAGCTAGAGAAGTTTCAAGTTCAATGGGCATATCAAATTTACTAGGATAAGCAATATTTGAATTAGACAAAACACAAAGCGATGAGACCAAAGATGGAAGAAGAATTCAAAAATGCTTGTCACACATTGGATAGGCAAAAAACCAAGGAGATGGACATAAGTATTAACACTAAGGGCCCGTTTTAATACTACCAAATAAGTTACTTTTTGACTGAACTTAAGACATTAAGTTACATTTGGCACTTAAGTTCATTTGGTAAGTATAATTGAAAAGTAACTTATCTCTTAAAAACTACTTATCTTAATAAGTATTTTATTTTAGCTTTTTGACTTTTTGACTTTTGACTTTTCTACTTATCTCTCTCATGTCATGCTTTTGCTCTTTTTTTTTTTTTTTGGGTTAGTACACACCCACATTTTTGGTCACCCTCCAATGTTAATTAACCACCCTCTAATTTGGCTTTTCTACTTATCTCTCTCCGGTCACGCTACATATCAAAGTTCTCTCTCATGGTTCACTCAATTACTGCTCTCTCATACCATCCATATCAAAGGAGGCCCCACATGATGGACTGTCCCATCAAAGGTGGGGCTCACACCATGGACGGCCCACATCAAAGATGGGCCCTACATTAATTGGTGCAAGATCCAATCCACCAATTAGGTTGATTTGATCTTCTACGTCTTTCCAAAAATGGTTCTTGTCCACTCACCATGTGGACCGACTATTGGAAACAAGTGAATGGGTTAGAAAACTTCAGCCAAGTCTTCCAGAGCCATACATTTGTTTTGCATACTGTGGCCCACCTGACCAGTGGATCAACTTGATTCTTGTGCCAGGGCATCCATATAGTGGTCCTGTTCTGATGGATGGAATGTATCTCGGACCACTTGTGCTATGCTAGCACATGCATGGCATGTACATGAGCTTTATTGCACACAAGTGGGATTAGAAAAACTCATTCTGTTAGGAACACTGCCTTAGTACACTTAGCTTTTTCTTTTCATGTTAATATGTTGCTTATTATATGTAGATTTGAAATTTTCCTTCGAGAGGTTACTTATCAATGTGTTATTACCAAACATACTTGTTTACTATTGGCTGATAAGTATGTTGTTTACCAAGTATGTTGTTTACCAAACATACTTATCTACTTAATAAGTAAAAACCAAGATAAGTAACTTATCTGATAAGTAGCTTATCTTAAGTAACTTACAATCTAAATGAGCTCTAAGGGCCCATTTGGATACTACCAAATAAGTTACTTTTTGACTGAACTTAAGATGTTAAGTTACTTTTGAAAGTGCGTCGGTAGTCTAACACAACACCGTCGTATGTGCAGAAGCTTAAAGAGCAACTAGAATTATGGCTAAACCTATTGGAGGGGTGATTAGGATATTTTTGAAATTCTTTTCGCCTACTTACACAATTTAACAAATTAAACTAAGTAAGCAAGAACACTTCGGCTTCCAAGCCTAAGTGGGTCTAATCACAAGACTAGCATATGATTAAGCAATAAACAACCTAGTCTAAACATGCATAGGTAAACAAATGATTTGACTAATCAAGCTCCTAACCTATGCAACCTATGTAGACTTATGAGAATGGATCAATGAGCTAAAGTCTACATGAGGCAGTGAAAGTACATCTTATGAGTGTGGATGAGCCTATCAAGTGCCTAGCATACATTCCTAACTAAGCATTCATAATTAACAAGTTAAATGTAATGCATAAAGAGAAATGTGCTCAAGAACAATCACAAACACAAGGATGTATAGTGGTTCGACTACTTATCTACTCCACTCCCGGTTCAAGTACTCAACCCCTTTGAGCACACTGGCATTCACTGGGGAGTTTAAATCTGGTTCCTTCCAACCAAGGTGTTTTAACTCGAATCCACCCAACCGGGGAGTTTACAGGTTCCTCCCAACCTATTCGACCTACGCAAGATCTAGTCCTACACAAGAACTACGCACGTTCACTCCTGTGTTGGAGGCTCCCCCTTGGAGACTTTGTTTAGGCTCGGCAACGAGCCAAGGAGCGCCAAACAGGTCTTAGTTTTTAAGCCGACAAACGGGCCAAGGAACGACCAACGTCCCTAGAGTTTTAGGCCCAACTAATAGGCCAAGGATCGGCTAACGACCCTAATTCGAGTTTGTCAAACAAACTCTACACTCAACTCCCACAGGGAATTGAGTAAAAGGACTCTCTACAATGACAACCTTACTTGTCGGATGAGCCCCTTGTTCAGCGCCGGTTCGGGTTGCTTGATCTCCGCTCTCCCGTGCTTTAATCAGCTTCCATTGCTCCCTCGATCGTGTTGCCGCTGCGTTGCCAATGCCTCAGCTCTACTTGATCAACCACCTTACAAATGATGCCTTTGATATGTCCAAGGTGATGGGACAGTAGGTTTGAGATCTCTACAACATATGGGAATGGGTTGCCTATAGAGTCTCACCTACAAAGATCTCATCATAGAGTATTGGATAGGAATATGATTATCAAGATCAATCCAATCTCTAGAGATCAAAAGAGGGACAAGTGCATCTTCTTCTTGAGCTTTGAATGCTCCATACTTGTGATGAATTACAAGGAAGATCACTTGTTTGGGTTAGGAATAGAGCTCTTAATAATCTTCAACAATGGTGGCTCCTATCTCCTCAAAATCCCCTCTCTCTGCTAAAAAACGAATCCCCCTCTTTAAATAGATTTTCTTCCAACGGTAAAAAAAGGGCCGATTCTCACATCTCCGATTGATCAGAAAAAGGATTTGATTGATCGGAGACCAGTCTGATTGATCGGAGACTTGTCCGATTGATCGGAAATCAATCCAGTGGATTCTCTGGAAGATATTCCGATTGATATGAAACATGGTCCAATTGATCGGACTGACCCCTTCCGATGGATCGGAAGATTGTCTGATTGATCGGAAATATGTCCAGTGGATTTTCAAGATTGCTGGAACAATTTTCGATTGATCGGAATTTCGGTCCGATTGATCGGAGTCCTATTGGAGCCAATGTCCGATTGATCGGAGATCAATCGGAAACTGCTGTTTGACCTATTTTGATCACAGCAGCTTCTACCTCTTTAATTAGTCTAACTTATCATGTTTTTCATGGAGTTCTAAGACTAATGATGATGACTAAGGGTATACCTAGTTGGTCCAAGTCATCTAAGAGGTTATGGTTGTGGGTAGGTTCAAAGCAAGGCACACCAAGGCATCTCTTTTACTTGTTTCTTCATCCTTGATGCAGCTGGTCCATCTTGAGTCTTCGATCTTCGTCTTCATTAAGCTCAACCGACACTAGACACACTGACCTAAGTGATTGACAAACAAAGTGCACTAGTATGCCACAGAAAAGTGCACTAACAACTTTTGGCACTAAAGTTGGTTTGGTAAATTAAAAAGTAACTTATCTCTTGAAAATTACTTATCTTAATAAGTATTTTTTTAGCTTTTTGACTTTTGACTTTTCTACTTATCTCTCTCATGTCACATTTTTGCTCTTTTTTATTTTTATTTTTTTTTATTTTGGGTCAGTACACACCCACACTGTAAGTCACCCTCCAATGTTAATTAACCACCCTCCAATTTGGCTTTTCTACTTGTCTCTCTCAGGTCACGCTACATATCAAAATTCTCTCTCATGGTTCACTAAATTACTACTCTCTCATATTGTCCATATTAAAGGAGGCCCCACATGATGGACTGTCCCATCAAAGGTGGGGCTCACACAGTGTACAGCCCACATCAAAGATAGGCCCTACATTAATTAGTGCAAGATCCAATCCACCAATCAGGTTGATCTGATCTTCTACATCTTTCCCAAAAATGGTTGTAGTCCACTCACCATGTGTACTGACTATTGGAAACAAGTGAATGGGTTAGAAAGCTTCAGCCAAGTCTTCCAGAGCCATACATTTGTTTTGCAGACTGTAGGCCACCTGACCAGTGGATCAACCTGATTCTTGTGCCAGGGCATCCATATAGTGGTCCCATTCTGATGGATGGAATTTATCTGGGACCAATCGTGCTATGCTAGCACATGCATGGCATGTACATGAGCTTTATTGAACGTACATGGGATTAGAAAAGCTCATTATGTTAGGAAAACTGCCTTAATGCTTAGGGCCATTTGGATACAACTAAATAAGTTACTTTTCGACTGAACTTAAGACGTTAACTTACTTTTGGCACTTAAGTTCGTTTGGTAAGTATAATTGAAAAGTAACTTATCTCTTAAAAATTACTTATCTTAATTATTTTTTTTAGCTTTTTGACTTTTGACTTTTCTACTTATCTCTCTCATGTCACGCTTTTGCTCTCAGCATTTTTTATTTTATTTATTTATTTATTTGGGTTAGTACACACCCACACTGTTAGTCACCCTCCAATGTTAATTAACCACCCTCCTATTTGGCTTTTCTACTTATCTCTCTCAGGTCACACTACATATCAAAGTTCTCTCTCAAGGTTCACTCAATTACTGCTCTCTCATACCATCCATATCAAAGGAGGCTCCACATGATGGACTGTACCATCAAAGGTGGGGCTCACATAGTGGATGGCCCACATCAAAGATGGGCCCTACATTAATTGGTGCAAGATCCAATCCACCAATCAGTGAGAATCATGCCCAGCATCATTCTTTGGGAGCTTTGTATCACCAGAAATAAGGCTCTCTTCAATGATAAACCAATGTGTTCTGGGAAAATTATAACTCAAATCTTCCGCTGGATTCGGATGGTTGGCCAAGACCTTCCTTCTAGGCGAGAGCTCAATTGCTCTAGGTATGCTACTCTTTTGGATTTGGATGTTTTACCTTCTCAATCCAATGTCAAACGACCTTCGGTGGTGAAATGGATTAGACCCTAACAGAGTTGGGTTAAGATCAATGTCGACGGGTCGGCCAGAGGCAACCTGGGGCTGTCGGGTGGCGGAGGGATTTGTAGAGACAACAAGGGTGCTTTCTTATTTGCGTTCTCTATGGGGTATGGCGTTGGGATGAACACCAGGGCAGAGGTGAGAGCGGTTGTAGAGGGGATATCGCTTTGTGCTGAACGAGGCTTCAACATGGTTGAGGTGGAGAGCGACTCGAAGATTGTGGTGGAGCTTCTCTCTTCAAACTCCCACATCCTTTGGTCCATGTGGTACTAGCACGAGAAAATTGCTTCTTTCAAGCGAAGATTAAGTGTAAACCTTATGCATACACTTAGAGAAGCCAATTTAGTGGCGGATAGCCTAGCTCGTCAGGGGAGTGCTTCTTAATCGCATCGGGTTTTCTGTTTGGTGAGGGAGTTACCTCTCATCGCTAGGGGTTAGCTTCTCCTTGGTAAGGTAGGCTTGGGTAACCTCCGAGTAGGGTAGGTGGCTGTTTTTTAGGATATATGATAGGCGGGCTTGCTCCTTTTGTTCGCGGGCCTGCCCGAAAGTTGTGATGGGAAATATAAAA
Source organism: Liriodendron chinense (assembly GCA_003013855.2). Taxonomy (NCBI): domain Eukaryota; kingdom Viridiplantae; phylum Streptophyta; class Magnoliopsida; order Magnoliales; family Magnoliaceae; genus Liriodendron; species Liriodendron chinense. The sequence continues at coordinate 1,937,196 of PVNU02002542.1, read as the reverse complement.
GTGGAGCCTCTGAATCCAAAAAAAAATAATTGTGGAGAGACATATCAGATCAGTTCGTGAGTAGATCGACGAGATCCGACATGTTAATGTCTTTGGTTTGCTTGGTGGGATCTTCTGTCTGGTGGTGGAGTAGTTTTGAGTCTTATAAGTAGAAGGCTATGCTTAGGTTGGTGCAGGCTAGACTTTGGGCTAGTCACTCTGCTGCTTTGTGATTGGAATGAGTGGTTTAGTGCCTAGGCGTTTGGGATGGTTATGCTTATTTCTGTATTTAGCTTTCTTCATGGCTAGCCTCTAAGTTGTTTGTTTTTTTTATGGATTATAGGATAGGTGAGGCCTCTTTCTTTTTATGGGGCCCACCCAAAGGGATTGTAAATCTTTATTCATTATGAAAAAAAAAAGCATTCCAAAAAAAAAAAAATCCCCCAATCAGGTTGATCTGATCTTCTACATCTTTCCCAAAAATGGTTCTAGTCCACTCACAATGTGGACCGAATATTGGAAACAAGTGAATGGGTTAGAAAACTTCAGCCAAGTATTCCAGAGCCGTACATTTGTTTTGCGGACTGTGGCCCACCTAACCAGTGGATCAACCTGATTCTTGTGCCAGGGCATCCATATAGTGGTCCTGTTCTAATGGATGGAATGTATCTCGGACCAATCGTGCTATGCTAGCACATGCATGGTATGTAAATGAGTTTTATTGCACGCACGGGGATTAGAAAAGCTCATTGTGTTGGGAAAACTGCCTCAATGCTTAGCCTTTTTCTTTTCATGTCAATATGTTGCTTCTTATATGTAGATTTGAAATTTTCTTTCCAAAGGTTACTTATCAATGTGCTATTACCGAACATACTTATTTACTTATTAGCTGATAAGTATGTTGTTTACCGAACATACTTATCAAGTAAAAACCAAGATAAGTAACTTATCTGATAAGTAGCTTATCTTAAGTAACTTACAATCCAAACGGGCCCTTAGCCTTTTCCTTTCATGTCAATATGTTGCTTATTATATGTAGATTTGAAATTTTCTTTCAAAAGGTTACTTATCAATGTGTTATTACCAAACATACTTATTTACTTATTGGCTGATAAGTATGTTGTTTACCAAACATACTTATCTACTTGATAAGTAAAAACCAAGATAAGTAACTTATCTTAAGTAACTTACAATCCAAAAGGGCCCTAAATATATAAACATTGGTGGCGCATTATTCTAATCTCGGTCTTTTATATTCAATCACATTCAATGAAAAACTTTCGGTTCTTGGGTTTGCATGCATGTGGTATTGAATCAAACAGGGTTATTGAGTCTAGGTTGACTAGATGACTTGCACGAGACACACCTGAGTCCTAAAACCATGGTGGCAAGAGGTGCTTGTGGGTGTGGTCGGGCTCATCCAAGGTCGACTTGTTTACTAGAGCCAAGCCTAACCCTCAATCAAATGGGCCAGGAATTTAAAATCCAACCCCTACCAACAATCCATGAAACACAACCAGAGCCCGATCCAGTGACTTTATAACTTAAGCCTTTAGCCCACTTGGACCCATGTGCTAAACTCCCCGTTTACTAAGTGGGCCTTCATTTTCAAGCCTATTAGCACCACTCAAAACTTTGGGGGTTTAACACTTTACTGTTACAGCCGATAAGCTTCATGTGAATGGGTCAGATTGGACTTGGTCAAGATCTTAGCTCGATATGTTTACTCAATGGCCCATTTTCTAAGTGGGCCAGACCAGTTGGGTCATTGGGTCCATTGAAAGCTAGTTTTGGGCCCAAATTACTCAATCAGGTTGATTGGACCAGGTCAAAGTTCAGGCCTGATTAGTAATCAGATGGGGATTGTGTCAAGATCCTTGGCCAATGGGCTTGATCAGGCCATGGTGGGGACTTTTCATTGGGTCAGGGGTGGGCCTAGAAAAGTTGGGCAATCCCAGCTTAGGTTAGATCTCATGCCTGCAACTTGTATTACCAGCTTGAGCTTGGGCTGAACTTAACTGGACCCTGCCTGGTCGACCCAGCTCATTGATCTAAACCATAGGTCTCTTCTGTCTAGAGCTGAGCATGAGCCGAGCTCAGCCATGTTCGAGCTAGGCTCGGTCAATGAATAGCTTAGCTAGTGTTTGGCTCAGCTCGGCCACCGAGTTAGACTGACATTTTGAGCTGGTTCGAGCCGACTTCGAGCCTAATTTGAGCTGAATTCAAGCCTGAAGAGAATAAAATTTTAAATAGGCCCAACCCAGCCAAGCCTAAAACTATTAAAAATTAGGCCCAAAGCCCATTTACATCCCCACTTACTTTTATAGAGAGTTTCACCTCTCATTTCCTAGCTTACTTCCAATGTGGGACTAAAAAACATATTTTTCCAACTAAGTCAGCTGAGTCGAGCCAAGCCGAGCTGAATCGAACTTGGCTTGAAAATCATTTCGAGCTTGGAAAAATAGCTCATCTTGGTTTGAACCCAACCTTTGAATCGAGCGAGCTAACCGAGCTAGCTTGGCTCGTGCACAGCTCTACTTCTGTCCTGTCGTGGAAGGGCTATGGCTCAGAAACGTCCTTAGAAGGAAAATTTTAACCTTCTCATTTGTTATTACCTACATATAGATAGGTTAAGAAGTGGAATATAACGGTCCACATTCAATTGAGGATAGTCCTTATATCATCAATTTGATCTTCCAATCTTGAAGATTCTTTTAGCATGCTGGGACACAATAAACCAATGGTCTGGATTACAATACCGTGGCCCCTGGCCTAGTTGGAACATGAAATCTCTGTATACTGTAAAAGCTGCAGGGCTCCTACGCAATCCATTTCTTTTATACTCATTATATGATATATATTCTTCTATGCAGCCATATTCATGCAGGGGCTCCCATGCTCATGCAAGGAACTAGTGTACTCCCATGCTCATGCAAGGAACCATTGGGGGTGTCAATGGGCCGGACTCAGGCCTGAAAAATCAGATTTTTGAATAAGCCCAGCTCAAATAGTTCAAAATCTAGCTGAGACCTACCCTAGGCTCAGCCCGTTGATAGCCCTAGGAACCAATTTAGAAACTTCTTAATTTAATTATTAAATATTTAGTTAATTCAAGTCTTGGGGACAATCTAACCTAGTTGAATATCCACTTGAATTTTCAAAATATAAAAGTAATTGTATTCTATAAGAGGAGCAGGTTTTCGATTTTTTTTTTTTTTTTTATAATTAAATTTAAGAACTTCGATTATTAGAAGATAAAACTGATAAATAATCTAATTACCTAACAAAGAGTTGTTCTGATTTCACTAGTAATAAGTGTTTAAATGACTTAAATTTTACTCACAAAAATTTCAAACTAAGCTTGGGCTTGACTATTTTAGCTTGTCACGGGCATGAGTTAAACGGGCACTTATGTTGAATAGTGTAAGCTGTGCTCGAACACAACTTTGCCCAACCCTAACTTAGCTTGTAACTTGGCTTGTTGACGCCTAGCATCTGCATTGCAAACACCAGCTAATATAGTGTATGTCCTTGGTGTATGCATTGCAAACAAACTCCCAGCTAATATAGTGTATGTTCTTGGTGTATGCATTTACTAATTTAGCTTTTGCCTTATATCTACTTTTTAAACATGAGTTGGGTTGTCTTAAGTATGATCAAGTGTGTTGTCTTAAGTATGATCAAGTTAGTCGAATGACTCAAATCCAACATGATTATAGTTAAATGGATTGGATCGATTGTGGCTTGTGATTGATGGATTTTGAGTAGGTTGGATGGACTCACAATGTAATAATAGTAATAGATGTTTACACCCAGTTGATCATAGCCAAATCAAAGGGTCCATAAGGTGTCATGTGGCGGCCATGCCAGGCGTGTTGGGAAGATCAAGACTAAAGTTTAGGAAAAATAACTCTCTACAAAGCAAGAATCCGTAAAAAAAGGAACTCTGCAAAAGGAACGAGTCCGATTATATTAAGACTCTAATAAAGATTCCTATGGATGGTGCACGATTGGAATAACAAGAGTCTTACATATTCTTTTTTTGTACACGTGGCCTGATATAATTGGTCACGCTTATGTGGAAAATCAAGAAAATTCATACGGTTGATCATCCAAATCTCTCATGGTGCAGAATTTTATACAAGGCCACCGTCTCTCAGAAGCCTTTATAAGCAACAATCGATGAAAAGCTTGAGGCATTAATTAAGCCATCGCACACAACATCTCACAATGCAATGTTGTCTATTTTAGTTTTTGCCTTAGTTTCTCCACTTCTGTCTAATGCCGTTGTAGAACATCTAGAGTTTAGATTAGCTTAGTTCATTGCTACCTAGTTTCATTGCTGTAGTACATTTAGGAGTAGTGTAAATATCCATAACCTACTGTCCTCAAATCTCTGATCAACCGATCGAGTCCTTGTTTGAAGATCACATCTCGATCACATCCTATTGACCATTCACCCTGATTGTTTGCTCATATAGGCAGTTATAGATATTTATATTTTTTTAATTTCTCTATTCATTTTATTTCATCGCTAAATGTACTGATCTTCATTATAAATTAGTAAAATCGGTGATTTAACTTATAGTTTTTTTATTTTTTCCATGCATTATTGCATTACTGAGTAACTTGAGGCCCGCGATTACCGTTTAAAGAAAAGTCTTTAGTTCAAGATAAAAAAAAATCCATTTATAACGACTAACCCTAAATCGTCTAGTCGCTACAAAATTGGTGACCGAACAGCCATATCAACTTTCACAAGTCTAATCTTACGATTGATTTGGCGCTTGCAGTTGTAAGCATTTAATCAAACTCGAGTCGACTCTTGCATGCCACACTATCTTAATCACACACATTTGACTAAACAAGAGCCATTCGTTAACACATGTAGCCTCATGTTTGATTGAATAATAAGAATAATTAGGATTCCGCCGGAATTCTTATCCTACTTACTAAATGGGCCGGGCTTAGCTTACTATGACCCTATCCGACTCACTCCACCCGAATCTTTAGCTAAATTGTAACATGCTGATCCGCGTGGTGGATCCCACCTACGCACTTCCAGTAGAAGCAAAAGGAGCAAGGCGGCCCATGCGCATGCTCTGGACCCACGAGGGCACGTGAGGTGCACATGAGATATTTGCTAGATACACGACAGGCAACAACATATGGTCCAGGACAAAACGGGGAATAAGGCACGCAAACCTCGGACGACTGACATGAAACGGCAGTCTGCCAGCTGGCCATGTGGGTCAGTGCATGACCCACTTCAGAAGATAGGTCCCACCATGTATAGGCAATGCGGCAAAGTAACTCAAGTCCGTATTTTGAATGGTTAGGATCATCTTTACAGAAAAGAGAACTGTTCATGGTCCCATATGTGATTCTACTTTTCGGTAAGCTTGATCTGAACCATTCAAAAATTGGAAAGTTCTACCAAATGAACGGTTCGGATCATCCATATACGTGGACCAGCTATCAGAACTACAAATTCACTTCAGTAGTCTGCGGACTACGAGACGGAGCATATTAACATTGCATGTGCTCAAGCATGTGACAACACGTATTAGGATGAGAGAGAGAGAGAGAGAGAGAGAGAGAGAGATCAAACTCATGTGGTCCATATGATGATCCAAACCGTTGATTCATCTTAAACTCCATATATGATCCCGCATGATCTTTGGTCGATGACCAAGTCATTGTTTTGTCTGTCCCTGCTGAATAAACGGTTCAGATCATCACCCACACATGCCACGTGGATTCATACTTCTTGGGTCTCTTGATCTCTTCTTATCTTTAGCTACTTTAATAAATGCTTTTTGGATAACGGCCACAAATTTCTAATGGCACTAAGAATTTCAATGTGGTCCATCAGCATGGGCATGCCCTCTTCGTTATGAATACTAGCATGTGAGGCTTTTTTTACTAGGTATGGATGTGCATGCAATGCATGAGGTTTGCTGGCCCACACTTCCACTTCTACAAGCAGATACATACCATCTTGAGGCCAGTTAAATTATTAAGTCAGATGGGCGATCCAGAACTCCCAGGTCCATAGCTCAAGTGGCAGACTGAGTGAAGATAGCCTCCTTTCAACACAGAGGTCATGTATCGATTCCCATAGTGGGGGTGGGGTGTGTGATCTAACCCATAAAAAAAAAAAAATGGGCCATGCAGAAAATGGATAGTCAGATCCAAAGGTCAAGTGGACCCCACCACAGAAAATAGAGGGGACAGTGATGATCACCGTTGAAGCCTTCCTAGGGCCCACCATGATGTTTATTTGAGATCCAACCTGTTTGTAAGTTAACACAGACATAAATGAAAGGAAAACACCATGATTTTACATGAGGATAGGCACGAAGAAGACCATAAGGGGACAGATATGATGAACCGTCCGGATGTCATGCACATATCATGTGGGCCCCAAAAATAAATTTGTAAAAGCTTAACCTACATTGATCTGGTCACGGGCCTGGACTAAATGGAAGGCATTGTCTGCTTGATTAGTGGACCGGCCTTATTTTTATTTTATTCGTATAGTCATCATCATGGTGGGGGCCATGTTATGGGTGGCTCCAATGTTCCACATACTTGTCAGGTTGGCACATGTGCCGTATATGGAAGGAGTTGAAACTGGGCTAGGAAGTCTGCCATGTATACTATTTGGGACTCATCAAGCTACATGGACGGAATGCTAAGGTGTTTCAACAGTAGGTCTCAAGTTCTACAGCAGGTCTTGCCTACTAGCATAGTAGGAAAATGCTTTGGCGTTTCAACAGTAGGTCTCAGGTTCGAAATGCTAAGGAGATTAACGCAAGGAGGACGTGGTAGGTCGACCATCGTCTTCCTAACCAAGTGTTTCTCGAATCCAGATTGAATGAATAGTAAAATAAACATAATTATCTTGCTTGTATAACGCCTGTCGGGCACCGTCTTCCTTTCGCTGATACGAGTAATCTAAGTATCTAATTGCTACAAAATTTTGTAGTTTTGCTGATATCGACATACTCTTCAAGACGGTAGGCTCAAATTCTCCATATCAATAGTAGTGGGCTACCTGGACTATCTTCAGTTTTAGTAAGCAGAATTCAGAACTTTTTGAATAGTTCGTACCATTTTGGACACCACGATCAATCCGTAATTCGGATTGACGTGAAACTTATTGAATTTTTTCGGCGTCGAGCAGATCTATAAAATGGATGGAACAGATCATCATAAATGATCAAGATGTGTCCCACGAGTTGGGCCAAAATCTAAAAATGAGAATAACAATTTTCTGTTTTGGTTGAAACTCCAAAATTGAAAATTCCTTAGTTTCTTCTTGTTTTTCTTTCTATCCATCTCCGGCAGGAACTTGCGTGATCCACGCCCTCGATCATGGGGTTCTTCCCCTACATCAAATATACACTAACCCCACCGGTTGGTGGATGCATGGGTGACTAACTGTGTGGGTGCGTTGTGCAGGTCAGGGTGGGTGTGTTGCATGACTATCACACACACACACACACACGCAAAAAAAGAAAAAAAAAGAAAGCTACATGGACGGACGAGAAGAAAGCTTGGACTAATGGCAGATGTTGATGGGAGAAGTCAGAGCTTATCACTACTCACTAGCCAAAGACATCATTGTTGATGCCTGCGGATAGGTGCATTGATCCCTCAAATTTCTTAAATCATGACAATGGTGATGGTGATAGTGATATTGATGGAGGATAAACGTGTACTGAGAAATTAATTAGAAATTGCATTACGTGGCATGTAAGGATTCAATCTTTCCAAATTACAGGAACAAATTAGATGTTTCATGAACAAAAAATTACACTTCTTTGACTATATGACTATGAAATCAGTGGATGTTAGTGGACAGCTGAAAATGAAAGATATCAAACCAAGCAAGTGTAACTTATTCAAAGGTTAGGATTATTCAACCATTCCGATATTGAGAACGTAACTTAGAAATGGTGGGTTCTATATTGATTTAATTAGCTGAATTTGAATTAGGTCGATGCCATGTGCACAATTTCTTAGTACCCGCATATCAAGGGTCATACAATGCCAGAGTATTAAATAATTCCCCCATAAAAAAATGCTCTGGCAAGAGTTTGTACAGGAGGAAGTTCAGGCTTTAAGTTTGTACAAGTTAGGTCCATGTTACACTAATCCAAAACGTTCATATAATGAGCCCATGGTGGTAATTCTGGATTCTTATAGGTGAGTGTATGAGTCAATTACAACTGTAAATAACTAGAAATAGATAATGATTACTTACTTTTTATCGAAGCATGGTGACATAGATGATGATTACTTACTTTTTATCGCAGCATGGTGACATAGGTAATGATTACTTACTTTTACTACCGACACCATTTATATTTGACTACAATGATGAGTTTTCTATTATTATTCTTTTCAATCCAAAATCACTATGAAAATGATAGCGATTACAATTTCTCATAATGATAGTTTTGTTTTTGTGGGGCCCACTATGATACATGTGGATTATCCATACCATCCATCCATTTTACAAGGTGATTTTAGGGCACGGACCCAAAATTGAGACAAATCCAGAGCTGTGGACCACGCCACATGAAATAGTGGTTTGAATATATGCTATAAAAATCATTTATAACAACGATTTCCTATAGTGTGGCCCACTTGAGCTTTGGATATATCTTATTTTTGGGCTCATTCTCTGAAATGTTATGGTAAAATAGATGGACGGCTTGGATATGGCACTGAGCTCACAATGGATCCTACAAATGTATGGCTATCCTTTTTTGAATGAGTAAATACTCTTTGTATCAACTGGAGGGACATTGTAATAATTACCTGCTTGCATCCATCTACTTGCATTTGCAAACACCCCCTAAAAGTAGGGTATTTGACAAGTGAATTATAATTCTTGTTTAAACAAACACTTTAAAATTATAATGATGACCCATTTACTTTATATTACTGTTATAATTAGAAAAGCAAACACACCTGCTTTTTAAATGATGATAGAAGGAGAGGTATCACATAGTGTAGTAAGCTCAAGTTGTCTGGGACCCACATTTTCTTTATCCAAATCAATGGTATCAAAGGGTCAGCTGTGGATGGATCATGGGAAAAATTAATCCTAGATTGGGAAGCCCTACCCCCTCCAATGAGCATCACACAAATACATGGTTATGAAAGAAGATGCCAGCAATGGTCCGCATTCAACTAAGAAAGGCTAGATGTTCAATGTCTAGGATCTTCCCATCTGAAGGAAGGCAGGGCATGGGCTATCCACGCGAGTCGATCTTATCAATGATTTTAATCACTGGACAACGGGTCCACTTGTAAACACAGAAAACCTGTTCTCTTTCGGCCGAGCATTTTACAATAACTCATAGATACAAAGGGTTTTTCAGAAACTAAGAAACGATTGATCAGTTATCAGCCTCACGTGGTACTGGCACACAGCTATCTAGACCATCCAAATTGTGGGTCCCTATGGATGGAGCGTATCTTTAAAATCTCCAATGGCACGAAGAATTCCAATGTGGTCCATGAGCATGGGCATTCCCTCTTTGTTAAAAAGACTAGCATACGAGGCTCTTTACCCAGGATGGATATGCATGCAATGCACGAGGTTCGCTAGCCCACACTACACATCTAGTCGTAGACACATGCCAACTGGACAAGCATGCAAGATATCCAAATGAAGCATAAGGTAACTGTAACTGCAAGGTGGGTGATCCAAGTGGGCTGCACCGTCTGTTGAGGTGTGGAGCCAATCACACCATGAGTTGGTTGGGTGCTCGACGGTCAGTGGACCGAGCGCCCGGTTCCCAGGGCGGTCGCCCGATCAGGTTTGGTCAGACGCCCGAAATTCGGGCTTTTCTCTATGTAGCTTGCTGGACATGTTTTGCATTAGTCGAGCACCCGACCAAGCCTGACCGGGTGCCCGACCGGACGCGAAGTCTTTCGTGGGGTTTTCTATTTTGGGTTCTATTTTCTAGTTATGCTAGAAAAATGGTGTAATTTGGGCTTAAGGTGGGTTATTAGGTTTTCTATACGTCCAAGGTGAAAAAGTGAGAAGGGGTTAGCAAAAAGGACCATCTCTGTGCATGGGAGCATCGGAGAAGGTAAATGTATTGCTTGTAACTTCGTTTTCTTCATAGTGGAAGTTTGCACCCGTGTTTTTTTTACCCTCGTTGAGGTTTTTTCATGTAAATTCTGTCTTGTGGTTTGTTGGATTGTTTCAATTCCGCTTCTCGTTGTTATTTCTTTTTGTTTATCGTTTGTGGGTGAGACCGGATATTAGATCTTGTAACGACCTGAGATTTTCGACTCTCGTGTATAATACGACGGCTGAATTTCCAAGTAATTTATGGAATAACTAATTCATCAAATAATAAAATATAGCATTCAAGCACAATGGCGGAAACAATTATCATCTTATTCTATCAAACTTACTACGTCATCATCAATGTTTAAATAAAGGAACCAACCAATATCTATACTGATTAATTAAAATACAAAACCATGTCCTCTCTTGAAGACTTATTACAATTCCATAAATGTATCAACTACTCAAAGAAATATTTGATAAATGAAAACATCAACTAAGTTTTTCTAACATCGTCATCCGCCATGTGATTGTACGAACCATCGAACTCTTTTCCTTGAAAATCGGGTTCATTACCTGGATCTTCACCTGCATCATCTAAATTGTGTTTGGGATAGCGTTAAACGCTATCATAGTGGGGAATATTTCCTCCAAGACAATCAAGAATAATAATAACGGTACAGAGTAAACGTAAGCAGGATATTATCATTTAATAAAATCAAAACAACCAAGTAAAAATCTTTGTTAATGCGATGTATGGAATGCATGCTCTGGCTAAAGCACCCTGGCTAGAATCACAATCCATGAAGTGGGAGACTCCCTGTTACAAGTCCATGTTAGCCACTAGTCACCAGAGGTTCCTGGGACGCACAAGCCCATAGTTTTGCCGACCACATGAGAAATGGGACGCTCATAGCCCAAATCTACACGTGACAGTGTACGGGAGAAGTAGGACGCTCTAGCCTAATCTCAATTCCGTACACCCACATGGAGCCAAGTGAATGCATGACTTTAGTTTCTCCTTTATTTAAGTGTTTTCGCATACAACCGATTTAAATAAAACTCAATGGTCACTATGGGGAGTCGCAAGCAACCCAGCATAGGCCGACAGCACGAGATTAGTGTCCATAGCACCAACCCCGGCTCATGAGAATTTGTATACCATTAGTTTCCACTCATTGTCCCGTTTTATGATTTCATCATGTTCTAAAAAGCCAATGTTGTACATCATGACCAAATTTATTAAAATACCCATGTAATGTAAATGGATCAAATCAAGCATCATGTACATGTAAGGATCCATTAACAAACAATCACTTCATTCTCTCAGTTAAGTCAAGAGATATTCTTCCATCATGGACACCTCTCACGGGTTCCATCTCTTTACATCGAATAATTTTACCAACTTAGGGACAAAGAGTATACAATAATGGGATGTCCATATGATGATCTTATACACATATTTCATATCACAATATGAAAACCAATGTTATTTGTAACACAGACTAAGAAAATAAGGGCATAGATTTCACAAAAATAAATAACACAAATACACATGCTTCTTAGTAAAAAATCTAAACAAGGAATCACATCATCATATAATGATATTCATTACAAATTCCACATTAAACTTCATGTTATATGGATAAGCAATTCAAAACGAAATAACTTCACATGCCACAAAAGAAACTTATGATAATCGTAATATTATTAATGAAAGGCTTGAAGGAAAATCCTCACCTTAGGATGGACTTAGAAGAAGAGAATTGTAGAAGATCCTAGCCGCTGGAAAAATATGAGAAAGAACTCTCTTCTTCTTCTCTCTCTCTCTCTCTCTCTCTCTCTCTCTCTCTCTCTCTCTCTCTCTAGGGCATGGAGGCTAGGGTTAGGAGAAGGATTTGGAGGTGCGTAGTAGAAATATGGAGAGGGATGTGCACGCGAGGTCTTGTGTAACAACCTCTTGAGGTGGGTTTCTCAAATCTCAATATTCGAATGATCTATGATCAATTTCAATCCATTCATCTTATCAAGCTCGAAGAGTAGAGTCAGAATACGTAAATTTCTTGATGATCCACATTCTAGATTGGCCGATCCTTGAAAATGGCCTAACGGGTGCTAAAATGGGCTAGATCTCAATTAATGGTCTACGCTTGATGATCAGGGCCCAAATTTTGGAAAAATATATGGTCATGATAGGCAAATAGTTGTACAAAGTTTAGTGGTTGATTGATGGTGAGAAATGCCTAGATCTGAAATTTCAACTTTTGGCAGAAAAGGAAGGGGCTGGCTTTGTGGTTCAACGGTGTAGGATTATAGATCGGGGTCCAAACTTTGTGTAAACTCGTAGTCATATGAGTATAATAAGTGGTCCAAATTTGAGAAACGATTGATGGTGAGAAGTGGGTAAATTGAAAGGTTCAGATTTAAAAAGAGTTGGTAACTCGTTAATTTCTACAACGGGATAACTTCGCGCATAAGAAAGAGGATTATCAAGGTGGGGCACTTAAATCGTACTATTGGTCCATGGTAAAGACAATCCAATTCACTCATATGAAGAGAAATATTCGACTACGACTAACCATCTACTTTCCTCACTCGATGGACATGAAAATCAAGGGTTAAGGGGCTGATTTGATAATTGGACCACTTCTATTATGATTTAAGGGCTGAAATTTGACGTGTATGGTTAATATGTGCCCAAAAGCTTAAATCCAGGGTTTTGCATGAAAGTGATCGTCAGAAACTATAACACTTAAAAATGACATCGTAACTTAAGTTTAACTAATGGCATTTTCATAATTATCTAAAAAGTGCATGATTTTTAAAATCTGATCTTTCTACGATGTTTATAGGATCATTCTAAGCAGCTTTTGTAAAGGGTCCCCTATCGGATCTCCTACGGATGTCCCCCTATTCGCACATCAACGGTAAATATACGATAATTAAAAAAATAAATTAAAAATGAATTTTCAAAAAAATTTCAAATAAATCTCGAAAATCTGGGGCGTTATAGATCTCGGTTCACTGGCGTTGTTGGCGTGCTGTGCAACAACTGGTATCAGAGCTATTGGTTTAGTTCAAGTGGGAGCGATGATGGAAGAAAGGAAGACACGAATTGAGAAGTTTGATGATTCAAACTTTGTCTTCTGGAAGATGCAGATGGAGGATTATCTGTATCAGAAGGACCTCTATATATATTCATCTAGAAGGAAAAGAGAAGAAACCAAAGAAGATGGCAGATGATAAATGAGCTTTAATGGATCTGAAGGCTTTAGGTACGATCCGACTCTCTTTGTTTAATAGTGTCGCCTTTAATATATCCACAGTAAAGACCACAAAAGAATTAATGCAAGCTCTAGCTATGATGTATGAGAAACCCTCAGCGTCCAATAAGGTCCATCTTATGAAATGGCTATTCAACATGAAGATGTGAGATGGTGGGGGCGTGGCTGAACATCTAAACGAGTTCAATGCGGTTAGAGCTCAGCACGAATCAAGCTGGCTCGGTTAGCTCGCTTGATTCAGCTCGTTCTAGCTCGATTCGACTTGATTTGGATGAAGGTTTCGAATAGAGCCGAGCGCCTTACTCTAGCTCGTTTCAATTTCAAGTCGCACACAAGCTTGCCGAAGCTCGGCTTGATTCGGATCGAAGCTCGATTAAGCTCGGATATATATATATATATATATATATATATATATATATATATATATATATATATATATATATATATATATATATATATAAGTTAAAACTAAACCCTAACTTTCCTAACCATTTCTTTCGAACGAACAAGCGCCCCTCCCTCCTCAAAACCCTAACTTCCCCACTGCTCGACTGTCCGTGCAGCCACGGCTCATCTCTCTCTCTCTCTCTCTCTCTCTCTCTCCAGTCTTCAGTCCGTTCGGCCACCCCCCAGCCTTGCCCGCCGGCCGACCCTGGCTCCTCTCTCTCTCTCTCTCTCTCTCTCTCTCTCCAGTCCGACCTTAACCAGTCATTGCTATAGTTCGAGCACCCTACCCTGCTCGGTCACTTCCTTAGTTCGAGAGGTCAGTCCTGCCTGGCCACTACCTTAGTCCGAGCACCCTACCCTACCAGGCCGGCGGCCACTGTTGCAGTCGTTGCCCGACCGACGACCCACAACAACTGCCCAACGTCCGACCAGTCACTCTGTCAAATTTTGCCCCAAGCTCGACTCTCAGCTCAAATTCAGCTTGAAAGGCTCGAGCTCGAACTCGGCTCGAAGCTCAAACGAGCTAACTCAAACATAAAAGTCCAGCTTGATGGTCGAGCTAAGCCGAACACAAGCCAGGCCACTCAGTGACCAAGCCTAGCTCGAACATGGCTGAACTCGGCTTAGCAAGGCTCGTGCTTAGCTCTAAATATAGTCACGAGCCAATTGGAATTCGTTGGCATTACTTTTGATGATGAGGTTAGGGCGTTATTAATTTTGTCCAGTTTTCCAGATAGTTGGGATGGTTTGGTAATTGCCGTGAGCAATTCTTCAAGGTCTACAAAGTTAAAATTCGATGATGTGGCTGGTCTAATTCCCAGCGAAGAATCTAAAAGGAAGGCATCGAGAGTTTCAAGGGATTCAGGGAATGCTTTAAACGTTGAAAGAAGAGGAAAATCGTTGAACAAAGGTGGCAATAAACACGGGAGTTCTAAGTCGAGTAAGAAGTCCAAGGGACTGAAAGACAAGGACGGGTGTTGGCATTGCGGGAAGAAGGGACACATGAAGCGTGATTGCAGGGCGCTTAAGAAACAAGAAGGAAGCTCTCATGGTGGGAAGGATTCAGTGAATCTATCTGAGGAGAGTGACACAAAGGCATTGATCTTATCTCTTTATGCACGGAATGAGTCTTGGGTTATAGACTTGGGTGCTTCGTTTCATGCCACTTCCTCTAAGGAAGTTTTTCGTGATTATGTGTTAGGTGACTTTGGGAGAGTCTACCTGGATAATGATGAGCCGTGTAGTATTGTTGGCAAGGGAGGCGTTCACATAAGTCAGAAAGACGGAACAGACTTGAAGTTGAAGGATGATAGACATGTACCAAGTTTGAGAAGGAACTTGATCTCAGTGGGGCAGTTGGCCGATACTGGATATGTGACGACATTCACTAGTGATTCCTGGAAGGTCACAAAATGTGTCTTGGTGATATCTCGAGGCAAGAAGGAAGATACTTTGTACGTGACTTCTGGATCATATAGCTCACTCGCAATTGCATTAACTGGAGTGAACGGGCAGTTATGGCATCAGAGGTTGGGACATATGAGTGAAAAATGAATGAAAATGTTATTGTTAAAAGGGAAACTACCAGGGTTGAAGTCTATCGACTTGGAATTCTGCGAGGACTGCATGTATGGCAAGCAGAAGAGAGTAAGCTTCAAGAAAACAAGACGAGCCCCAAAAACACATCTATTGGAGCTTGTACACACTGATGTGTGGGGACCGGCATAGGTATCATCTTTTTTTTGGATCACGTTATTTTATCTCTTTCATTGATGATGTTAATAGGAAATTGTAGGTCTATTTCTTAAAACATAAATCTGAAGTGTTTGATGTATTTAAGAAGTGAAAAGTACTTGTAGAAAACGAGACAGGAAAAATAGTAAAATGTTTCAAATCTAATTATGGGGGAGAGTATTGCGATAAGAGGTTTGAGGAGTATTGTGCAGCATATGGGATCAAACATTAGAAAATGATTCCAGGGCACAACAGTAAAACGGTGTGGCTGAGCGCATAAACAGAACTATTCTTGAGCGCGCTAGGAGCATGCGGTTACATACAGGGTTGCCCAAGACGTTTTGGGCAGATGCTGTGAATACTACAGTATATCTCGTCAATAGAAGTCCCTCAGCACCATTGGATGATGAGCTACCAGAAGAAACGTGGAGTGGAAAGAAGTGAACCTTGCACATCTTAAAGTGTTCAGAAACAAGCTGATGTTATGTTAAAGAAGTGAACCTTGCACTTCATATGTTAACATTGATGCAGAGCACAGAAACAAGCTGAATGTGAAGTCCAGGAGGTACATGTTTATAGGCTACGGGCATCATGATTTTGGCTACCGATTTTGGGATATGGAGAATTGAAAAATCATCAGAAATAAGGACGTAGTCTTCAATGAAAAAGTGATGCATAAGGACAGTTTGCAGCAAAAACAGAATAAAGCCAATGAGAAAGAATTCGTAGACTTGGAGAAATTACCAGACACAGGTGTTACAGTGCTACGGGTTGAGCATGCACAGGAGCATGATGAGGAAGAGCCGCAGACATCAGTTGTGAGGATGTCTACTCGGAAGAGGAGACCCAAGGTCCAATATTCTCCCTCCTTACATTATCTACTGTTGACAGATAATGATGAACCAGAGTGTTTGAAGAGGCATTACAGTCAGATACAAGGGTTAAGTGGGAGTAGGCCATGGATGATGAGATGGACTCTCTTGAATCTAATTGTATGTGGGAGCTTGTCACTCTACCTAAGGGTAAGAAAGCTCTTCATAACAAGTGGGTTTACAGACTGAAAGAGGAGCACGATGGTTCGAAGCGGTACAAGGTCAGACCGGTTGTGAAAGGGTTCCAACAAAAAGTAGATATCGATTTCACTGAAATATTTTCACCAATGGTGAAGATGTCTACGATTCGCATGGTCTTGAGTATAGTGGCTACAGATGATCTACATCTAGAGCAACTAGATGTTAAGATAGCCTTTCTTCATGGGGACCTTGAAGAAGAGATATACATGCATCAACCGACATGATATGTGACATCAGGAAAGGAGAATAAGGTGCGTAGACTGAAAATAGTCTATATGACCTAAAGTAGGCCCCGAGGCAGTGGTACAAGAAGTTTGACAGTTTCATGTTGAAAAACGGGTTTAAGAGATGTCATGCAGACCACTGTTGCCATTTGAAGAAGTTTGATATGTTGTACATCATTCTTCTTCTATACGTTGATGGTATGCTTGTAGCCAGATCAAGCACTACAAGCATGATGAACATCTCAGATCTCAAAAGACAATTGTCTAGAGAATTTATCATGAAGGATTTAGGAGCTGCAAAACAAATCCTAGGCATGAGGATAAAGCGTGACAGAGAAAATAAGAAACTAGTTTTGTCACAGGCAGAGTACATAGCCAAAGTACTTGATCGATTCAGTATGGGAGGTGCTAAGTCGGTTAGCACTTCACTAGCCAATTACTTCAAGATTTCTAAGGAGCAAGGTGCGAAGACGCGGGAAGAATGAGACTACATGGCTAAAGTCCCATACGCGTCACTATAAGGAGCCTCATGTATGCTATAGTTAGCACGAGTCAGATATTGCTCAAGCAGTAGTAGTTGTTAGCAGGTTTATAAACAACCCTGAGAAGGAACATTGAAAAGCTGTGAAGTGGATCCTCAGATACCTGGTAGGTACTGTGATGTAGGGCTGTATTATGGAGGATAAAAAATCGAGCTACAAGGCTACATTGATTCAGATTTGGCAGGGGATATTGACGACAGAAGGAGCACTACCGGGTATGTCTTTACTTTGGGTAGTGCTGCATTCAGTTGGGTCTCTCAGTTACAAAAGATAATGTCCATCAGTACAACGGAAGTAGAATATGTTATAGCTACAGAAGCGTGCAAGGAGATGGTGTGGATGTAAGGTTTTATGAAAGAGTTGAGGAAGAAGCAACCAGATTGCAAGCTGTACAGTGACAGTCAGAGTGCAGTACACTTGGCTAAGAATTCAGTCTTTCATTCAAGGACCAAGCATATTGATATCAAATATCATTTCATACGTTCGTTACTGGAAGATCGATCGATTGCTCTGGAGAAGATCCATACAAGTGAGAACCCTGTGGATATGTTGACCAAGGCAGTCACACGGGAGAAGCTGAAGCTTTGTTCGGCTTTGATTGGTCTTCAGGCTTGAAGACGGGGAGGTGGTGCACTCTGGATGTAGAAGACGAAGGATTATAGTGATATGTCTCCAAGTGGGAGATTGTTGAGGTGTAGAGCCAATCACACCAGGAGGTGGTCGGGCACCAGACAGTCAGTGGACCGGGCGCCCAGTTCCCAAGGCGGGCGCTAGACCAGGTTTGGTCGAACGCCCGAAATTCGGGCTTTTCTCTATGTAGCTTGCTGGACATGTTTTGCATTAGTCAGGCGCCCGACCAAGCCTGACCGGGCGTCCGACCGGACGTGAAGTGTTTCACGGGGTTTCCTTTTTTGGGTTCTATTTTCGGGTTATGTTATAAAAATAGGTGTAATTCGTGATTAGGGTGGGTTATTAGGTTTTCTATATGTCCAAGGTGAGAAAGTGAAAAGGGGTTAGCAAAGAGGGCCATTTCTGTGCATGGGAGCATCGGAGAAGGTAAGTGTATTGCTTGTAGCTTCACTTTCTTCATGGTGGAAGTTTGCACCCGTGGTTTTTCACCCTTGTTGGGGTTTTTCCACATAAATTCTGTCTTGTGGTTTGTTGATTTGTTTCAATTCTACCTCTAGTTGTTATTTCTTCTTGTTTATCGTTTGTGGCTGAGACCCGAGATTAGATCGCGGTTCACCGATGTTGTTGGCGTGCTGCGCAACACCCTCAGGGAGATAAAGATGGGATGTGGTGGTTATAAGGTAACCGACCGCCCATTATTCTAGTAGTTTCGGAATTGCAAGAGCAATTTTCTCTTGTGGTTTGATAACTACCATGACTGCTTTTTATATAAAACGTGCAAGGATTCATGACCAGATGATGACGAGAAAAGAGATTTCGAGCACCAATTCGGGTCGCAGAAAGATCAACTGCGAAGGAGAAGAAGTAAGTTTCCATCACTTGTACACAATTTACAGTGTGGATCTTGCACGAAGAAATATGTGTTTCTATAGACCTCTTCTTACGCTAGTGAAAGTGGTATGATCCTCTTCTGCCGACATGCATATGAGAAGATCCAATATCTGAGCTTCTATCTTCCACTGCCATTGAATCCAATGAATTGCTTCCAGGTATATAATTTCCTACCAATAGCAACAATTGAAACTCAGGCCAGTTAAATTAGTAAGTCAAATGGTCTATCCTTGTAAACAAAATGGACGCTTTAAATAGAGATCAGATCTTTGATACTGTGGCAGAGTGTGATGGATGGTATGCAGTAACTTAGAAATTGCATACATGTCAATCAACTAAGTTAAATTATGTTTATCAGCTTGGACGTACATAAACAAAAAACTGAGCTTATTTGATCTTGTGACTATCAGATTGGTTTAGGGCCCAAAAATAAAAAAAATATTCAATGATACTACTTCAAAACACAAGCGCTGGCCCATCAAAGGTTAGGACTGCTAAAATAGTCTAATTTTGGGAAAGTGACAAAAGGATAGTGCGCTCTATAATTTAATTAGTTTACTTTGAGTTAATGCATGCCATACATGTGGGTTCCAACCCATATCTCAGTGGAAAACAAATTGCATTTCAATATTAAAGCAGTTGGTCAAGGCAACAGCCACAGCAAAGGACTTTGTATTGCATGGAGCCCACTGTGGTATGCCCATGACATCCAATCTGTCTCTCTTTTTCTTCTTGTTTGTCATGCAAGGCACCTACCTTGTTAGCTGCGCAATGCATCTACAGAGTTAGTCACATGATGCACCCAACCACCAGGGGAGTTAGTGTCTCCTTGTATTTTCCTTAACGAAAAAAAAAAAAATCAGGCCGATCCAAAACTCCGTGAGTCATCACAGGAAATAGTTTGGACAGGGGCTCCACAATTAAAAACCTTCCATGGGACCACCGAATTTTCCTATATGTGCCATGTGATCCGTTTCAAAGATGACACCCTCGCATGGAAACTAAAAGATCAGGCCATTCGGAAACTCAAGTAGGCCAAACTATGTGATTTTGGAGGTTTTAGGCATGATTTTAGATGGTGTGACCCACATGAATTTTGGATAGGCACAATGTAAGGGCACCAAGAAGAACATGAGGGGGTAGACATGATGGATGGTTTGGATGTCATGCACACATCACGTGGGCCCCAGAAATCACTTTGTATAAGCTTAACCTACATCGATCCTGTAATCATCATGGTGGGGCCATGTCATGCGTGGCTCAGATGTTCCACATACTTGCCAGGTTGGCACATGTGCTGCATGTGGAGGGACGCGGTTTGGCTAGTGACCCGAACACCAGCCAACTAGCTGGTGTCAAAGCTCTGCGAGCTCACCATGATGTATCTGTTTTATCCACACCGTCCATCTATTTTGCCAGCTTATTTGGCATGAGCCCAAAAATGAGTCAGATCGAAATCTCAGGTGGACCACAACATAGGAAAATATTTTTTACTGAATGTCCACCATTAAAAATTTCCTAGGGCTCACTTTAATGTTTATTTGCCATCCAACCTGTTGATAAGGTCACACAAGATGAAGGAAAACATAAATATCAGCTTGATCCAAAACTTTTTGTGGCCCCAAAATGTTTTCAACAGTAAGCCTTCAATCCCCAATGTTTCCCGTGGTGTGGTCCACCTGATATTTGGAGCTGAAAAAATGGATGGATCGGTGTGAATAAAACACATAAATCATGGTGGGGCCCACAGGGCTTTGAGATAAGCTAGCTGGCTGTAGTTGGGGTCACTAGCCAAACCGCGTCCCATGTGGAGGAGGTTGCAACTGGGGCTGGGAAGCGTCTGCAATGTATACCATTTGGGACCCACCAAACTATATGGACGGTTGAGAAGAGAGCTTGGACTAATAGCAGATGTTGATGTGAGAAGTCAAAGCTTATCTCTACTCACCAGCCAAAGACATCATTGTTGATGCCTGTGGATACGTGCATTGGTCCCTTCAATTTCTTAAATCATGACGATGGTGATCTTGATGGTGATGGATGATAAACAGGCACTAAGACATTAATTAAAAATTGCACACCTGTCATGCAACTGATTCAATCTGTCAAAATTACAGGAACAGTTTAGATGTATCATGATCCAAACTTATGATTATAAGATCCGTGGATTTTATTGGACAGCTAAAAATGAAAGATATTCAATGGTGTTATTTCAACAAGCAAATCAGAGGTCAGGATTATTCAACCATTGTGATTTTGAGACTGTAACGTGGAGATAGTGGGTCTATGATTTTGTGTTTGTTCCTCGTGTAGAGCTGTCAAATCACTGGTGCTTTTTGATCAGGTGGTGATTTGACATGGTATCAAAGTGGAAGGTCATTTGTTCAAATATTAGAAGTAGCAAATATGCCATGATAAAATATTCTCCCGGGGGGGCATTTATGGGGAGTTGTGATTATCTCTCCACCCGGGTGTGAGTTGTGAGTGTCCCTCCACCCTTGCTCAATATGTTCCCGTGCAGAGTTTCATCCTACACGTGTTGGGGAGTGTTAGAGTCCCTTGATATACATTGATACGCCATCCTCTAAAAGTTCGAGCTTTTAGAAAAAAGTAGTTGTTTGATATGGTATCAAAGCAGAAAGTCTTGTGTTCGAATTCTGGAAGTAGCAAATATGCCACTCGTAATATATTATCCTAGAGCATATCAAGTGCCGTATTTAGCCTGTGTAATAATTAACTCCCCATCATAAAATGCCAGGGCAAGAGTTTGTACACACTTATTACCGCACTTGAACCAAAATCAGAAAAGGTACTCAGAAGAGAGATTGTGAGATTCTGAGATACACCTTTGCAATAGACCCTGTTACTTCAAGAATGCCATAGCATCCAAAGATGTATGTACGACTAAAACCTTAACGGCAGTCATTTTTCCGGTGACACATATTAAGAATACACTAGCTGCATATATGCAAAGAATCCGAAAAGCATGCGTAACTCATTGCAATGCTAAGGCAATGACATCTAGTGACGCATGACCAAATTTAATTGGCTAAATGCAGCTGTAAACTTTTAACCGATGCACCAAAGAGAGAGCCATTTGGAAGTGGAAGCACAACCACACATGACAATGTAATGGTTGGCTTGTCCCTTATCAAAATAGAAGCATAACAAGGAAAGGTCATTAATTGAATAGATCATCAACCCCAAAAGTCAAAGGACTATATGCAAGGCCATCGCCTAATCTAGGTTTATAAAAACAATAGAGAATGAAGAGCTCTACACCCTCACCAATCCAAACACAGCAAATCTCTTTTTAGTTTAATGTTGCTTATTAAAATTTTGGTCCCACATAAATGCATATCTTATCTTAGCTTAACTTGGTTTAGCCTTTCCACTCTTGTCCAACGCTATGCTGCAATAAGGAAGACGAACTTCATCCCTATTGCGGTGAAATGGAGCAAGGGTGTGAACTCCCAAAAACGAAGATAGAGAATTGCATAGATTGAATGATGAAATGAACCAACTCACTTGTCTTGACTTTTCAACACCCGAAGATAGTTGCATGAGACATTGTGGTGCTGGTTCATTATTTTAACAAAAGTTCCAACCGCTAGACCCAGCTTTGAGCCTTGACCTAGTTTACATTAAATACCATGTACCCACCATTGTGGTAAAAGTCTATATCCAAAGTTAAAAAGAACTCATTCGGAAGAGTATCCTTTTCATTCATATTTCTTGTCAGTTGATGGCTGAGTAGTTAGACAAATCTTCACAAATCCGATTCTAATTTATCTATTTTGACACCTAAGGTTAAAGGCATTCAATTTGATTCGAGTCAAACACAACTCTGGCACACTTGACAAATACACACTCACACATGCATAGTCAAAATCAAGTCATTTATTATGAGTTAGGTCATGTGTCCAAATTAAAGCAAAAAGTCCTAGATGGAGTAGCCCTAGCCCTCTAATTAGCTAGCGTCTAGCAACATACGGTGACAAAAGAATACATCAGCAACGGTCTAGGTCCAATCAGGAAAGGTCAGATATTCACTGTCTAGGACCTTCGCATTCTCTGATGGAATGCAAGGAATGGGCTATCCACATGAGCCGATATTATCAATGATTTTAATCACTGGACCACGGGTCCACATGTAAAAGCAAAAAAACCATTCTCTCTGGGTCCGAGCCGTGTAAGATACCTCATGGATACAAAAGGTTTTGCACAGAAATGTGGCACTGGCACACAGCTATCTAGACCATTCAAATTGTGGGTCCCATTATGGATGGA
The DNA here is from genome assembly GCA_003013855.2 of Liriodendron chinense. Taxonomy (NCBI): domain Eukaryota; kingdom Viridiplantae; phylum Streptophyta; class Magnoliopsida; order Magnoliales; family Magnoliaceae; genus Liriodendron; species Liriodendron chinense. The sequence continues at coordinate 1,914,003 of PVNU02002542.1, read as the reverse complement.
GCATATATATCTCTAAACTAAATATCTAATCAATGGGCTTAAATGGATGATTTAACAAAACATGGGAGTGGTTCAAATCAAAGGAAAAAAATAAAAATCAAATGGTTAATTAATATTATCTTCTCAATGCAACTTACTCCATTTGGACAGTCTAGCCCATAAATCATATCCACCATGAACATAAATCGATGGGCCACCACTTGAATAAGCCATACCACGAACAACCCAAATCAATCAATCAATGGATCTTTTGCAGACTGTCGGTCACAACTATTTCTGACTGTCCACAAGGCAGTTATTGATCGAATGGTTTGGAACATCAGATATGCAAGTTTTAGACGATGGCCACATCCAATCAATTCGGAAGAGCTTTGCGTATGGTCTATCCACGGTGAGACAGGGCAGACCAACGGTCTGGATTACTTAGCCGTGGGCCCCACCTAGCCCAAAACCAAGTACACTGTCCAAAGCCACGGTTCGATCGAGGACCCTACAATTCTCCTGAGGAATCTCTGCATGCATGTTTATTTCGATGATGTAGAAGTGCTCTATTAGAGAACGGTCACTGTCAATCATGGTTAGACGGTGGGGTCCACCACCTCTTAACTATATCAATGTCAAATATGAAGAGCTGACAACTCCCTAGTAGGTGGCATGCCCCATCATGTGATCGCCCATCGGATTACGATCTACTACCGATGTGAGGCCTGGTTTCCTTTTTGTGACACACTGAGTTTGTACATGTGAAGCACATCGATTGGTTTATCCAAGCCATCGATTTGATAGCCCCCATCATGGATGGACCAGGGCAAAAAAATCACCTGAATTATTCAATCTTTAAGCCTTCCATTGTTAGCATGTAGATAAATGGCTGAAAATAAGCAAAATGCACCAACAAACCACATTCAATGGAGGAAAGACCCAGGATTTGATGGTTAAGGTCTTCCAATTTAGGAGGGTCATGGTCCATCCATGATGGTGGCCATCAGATATCAATGGGTTGGATAAACCAATCATGGGCCTCACATAATGTTTTATCTGCTATTGATTTGTTTATTTGCTTTTAAGATAGGATTCCAATGGATAATAGCTATGTTGTTCTGGATGGTTTCTTTCCTCAGGCGCATGCTTACCAATTGAGTAAGAAAAGAAACCTCACTCGTTACTAGAGCTGTGCACGAGCCAAGCTAGCTCGGTTCAAGCTCGAAATGATTTTCAAGCCAAGCTCGAGCTAACCCAACTTCGATTCAGCTTGATCAAAGCTTGACTTAGCTGACTTAGTTGGAAAAGTATGTTTTTAATACCACCTCTTGAAAGCTCGGTAGAGCCAGCTCAAACATATCAATCCAGCTCGATGCCCGAGCCAAGCCGAACATGAGCCAAACTATTCAGTGACTGAGCCTAGCTCGAACATGGCTAAGCTCGGCTCGTGATCAGCTCTACTCATTACTGATTACTGATAGATTTGGACAATTAATTTGGTTTATCAATCAAATCAAATCAATGGTTATATTCAATTGCGAGATTTAGAACTAAGAAAGGGACTGAAAATATGAATACTCCGTCAAATTTGATTAGTGAAATGTTGAAGATGGGGGCTCTTGATCTAAACCACGAAGGGATTTTTGTATCTTGTTGTGGTACAAATTCCTATATAGGGCCCACTAATGACCCCAAAGACTATTAGATAGGAGGATGCATTGTGGATCTTACATGGTACAAAAGTTTCCCATAGGAAAAAGCTGTGTGTGTGTGTGTGTGAGAGAGAGAGAGAGAGGTCTTACATTCATGGGATTTAGTTGAATGTCTTTTCTTGACACTATGTATGGTCCAATTGAAATTTTGGTACCTTGTTATGGTTCAACATTAATGATAATAGAGACTGTTATATAGGGATGTTACACCATGGATCTCATATGATGCAAAAGTTTACCATATTTTGAAAAGAAATAAATAGATGAAAGAATAAAAATTGTCTTATCATCAATTTGCAGGACTTAATTGGATTAGTATAACCATCCAATTAAAGTGATTGTAGGGCCATATCCAATCCAAGTTGGACACTCCTTTCAACGGTTCATCATGATCGTAGGTGACCGACTTAATCCCCATGGAAATTTCACCATAATAAGGTAAGAAGAAGATAACTATCATTAACATGAACTTATGGTACCTTTCTATGGTGCTAATGCTTGTGTCAAGTACAAGTGAGCCCACCTATAATAAATAAAGACCAATATGGAGGAAGAATCCAATGTAGATAACACATGAACAAAAGCAATCATAATGAGATAGCCACATTCATACAGTTAAGGACTTGAAAAATAAATAGTAAAAATGAATTATTGGTCCATTTTGGAGGCTTCCATTTGAAAAGACATCCTAATTATGGCGAAATTGTGTCGTGTGCAAACCACAATAGACTCATCTGCCTAGTAGTCCAAAACGGTCACAGGTGAGCCCACCGGAATCATATCACATTTAAGGACGCCAATTGTATCCTTCCTCAGTATGGACACAAAGCGTCCATGCAGATCTGTGGAGGGACACATCGTGGTATATCTATTTACCCATGCCATTCATTCCTTTTCTAAGATATCATTTTAAGTCATGAAATAAAAAATGTGGTAGATCCAATGCTAAAGTGGACCACCCCAAATAGCACATAGATGAACTCTTGCATTTAATGCAACCCAAGTTTACCATTTGGTGTAGTCCACTTGAGAGTTGGATCTGCCTCATTCATGGTCTCACGCTTTAAAATGATCTTAGAAAAGGATGGACAGCATCGATAAACCGATACATCACGGTGGGTCCCTCCACATATCTGCGTCCATGGGGAGGAAGGACCAAATTCGCGTCCCACATTTAGATCTCTGCATATTAGATCTATAGGAAAAATATATATTTGCTTGGAGTGTTGATCTTTGGCGCGGTCCAAAGTTTGTACTACTTTATTATCACTTTCATCAAAACCAAGTGTTGTAAATGCTTAGTCCAATTTCTCTTTTTAATTAATAAGCTAGAGAATTAGTGAATGAAGTAAAGCATATTTCTCATTTTGGACAAGCAAGCTAATGGTTTAAGAATTCTAACAATTGGTCTGTTGGATCCACTGTGGATGACTTAGGGCTATGCCTTTAATATATCTCCTATATAAGATTTTTTTTTATCAGTTTGATCCTTTGGCCATAGATATTGTTAAGTATACCGTCAAATGTATAATTTAAATTGATAATCTATGCAAATTTTACTTAAGAGTTTGATGTTCCATCTTTATCTAAAAACTGTTGCCTATCATCAATACGAACTAAATAATTGATAATTGATAGATAATTTGATGATCAATCTAAATTGTCTGTTTCGACAACCACCCTCAATTGTTTGCAAAAAAAACTATATTGTTATCTCTAGTTAGATTGTTCTTGATCAATACACGGCTCAAGTTAGGTTCAACTTGATCCCAATTCATTGAGTTGTGTTGGGCCAAGCTCAGGCTTAACGGGTTCTTATCCTTGCCTTAGTGGTAGACTCTCGGGAGTTTCAACACGAGGTCTGAAGTTCGACTCCCATTGGTGGTGAAATCCCACTATGGCGTGAGTGCGTGGGTGGGTGTAGAGTGTGTGTAAAAAAAAAAAAAAGGAGAGCTCAAGCTTAGTGGTTTATAAGGTCTAACCTTTTGGTATGAATTGCAGGCCAAGTTCAAGACATTGTTCGTATTCCATTTAATAAATGGATGAGATGTGTTGATCCAATTGGGATCATCTTTATCCCTTTTAATACATCGGAACCTAATGTTTATGGATTGCATAGCTTTGCACTTAAAGATGTACTTTTTCTATTTTTTAGTCTTAAGAAATTCCTTTCCATTTTGAATATATTTAAATTAGCTATCTAGTTTATTTGATTATTATAAGTTTTAAATTTTACTTTTTTTTTTCCCTAACACTTAGAATTAAAATATAAATCTACTAGTTGAGTTTTTTTTGTAATTGTTAAAATTCGATTATTAATTTTTATATATTCAGTCCTTTACTAGGCATGGAATGTGAATGTGCAATCTTCATGATCCAATTATTTTTTACAATACTAAATATGATATATTAAATCTTCTTACACATTATTTATATTTTATTAACATTTATTTAGGACCTAAATTTTTATGTAAGATTGAAAACATTACAAAAACGTCAAAATTAAAATAATTGAATTGACTGATCTTAGTTTCAACTTTAGTGTAATTAGACTAAAGTTGAGGAAGAATTTGATCTCTCTTGGTGCACTTAATATTACAGGGTGCGGGTCCATCGGTTGCGATCGGGGTTTGTAAAGTGATAATGGGAGCACTTATGATGATGAAGGCACGAAAGTGGTTAAATAGGAATAAACTAAGATTAAAAACAAATTTCGAGCGAACCCGCACAACCGACATACAATTCACGCATTATCGAGCACCCTACCTGACTTCATCGAGCACCTGACAGAACAAACATCTGTCCGGAGAGTTCCAACAATATTTCCAGGGAATTTTTTTGCCCCACAACGAAAGTTATCGAGCGCCTGATACAATTTCAGACCCCTCAAAATATCCAAAAACAAACTCAGCAATTCAGATTCCAGAAGCCGATTTTCGGGGCATTTTCGAAGCTTAACCTGATCCCGTTGGTCGCCCGAAGCCCTCTCTAGATGTCCAAGATTGAAGACAACTCCAGCAATCTCTACTGCTCTAAAGCTCAATTCTTCATCTCTTCTTCGTCACCTTCATAGTTTCATCGCTTCTCGTGCCTCCACCGACTCTATCCTCGCACCTTCACGTCCATTGTCCTTCTCATGTGACCCTTGCGCATTTGCCATATACGAACAACCGTGGACCCTGTTGTCAGTCCTGTAGCTTCTGTAACAACCCGAAATTTCGGCACCCGAGTATGGAGACTCTGATCCCGAGTTCCCGAGTATTAACTAAATAAAATGCTATTTTAGGAATGCCACACGTGGAAAATGCACCCACGTGTGTCCTCAATCAGATTTATATTCATTCCATTCACAAATAATCAGAGTAACGCATTTCAATTAGCGGATCAAGCAAAGCGGAGGTAACTAAATATAAAAATATAGGGCTAACACCCTAGATGAACAATTCAATCGCAGTGTAAGCCCATATGAGAATTATACGAATCACAATAGATGTAATAGGAAGGAAAAATACAACTACCAAGAGGGACAAAGCTAGAAGACTACTAAGGCGCCCGTGCGCGCCACCAACTGGTCCTATTCTTGAGACATCTGCATATGTCAAATAGAAGGCGTCAAAACGCCAACATAGTGAAGAAATAACCCCAAGGTTAGACTCGGGATATTTAAATTATAAACAAGTTTATATAAGTATATTATCTTAAGCGTGTTGTCAAATCAATCAAGTTTAGGTAATGTCCACATACAAATCATACATCATCCTAGGCTAGTTGATTAAATGCATGGATGTCATGATTCCGCACATAATGCATGTCCCGGGCAAGCCCTGGCCCGACCAACTGGTATCAGAATCCACAGTTCACCTGTCTAGCAGGTCGTAAGCCGTGACTAAGTACATAGCCCGGATGACACAGAGAAATGACATGAGGTGCTCAAGATAGCGCTGGCGCCACATCAAGTAACCAGGCTACACGAGTCCCCCTCAAATGCAATGTCATGTATGCATGATTAATTAAAGTATTTATTAGTCCAATTCATCCAGCAAATTGGTGAAGCCAGAATACCACATCGTATCGTAAAGTTTAACCGGGACTATCTGGCTCCTTATGATGCGTAACCAATCATCGCTAGTAACCCCTCGATCCAAAGTTGAGTTATCCTACCATGAAAGCCTGGTTCGACCGTGACTCGTCAGCGACGACCAAATCAAAGCGAAATGTCTCATATCCCAAATATCAAATACGATTAATTTATTCAGAGGTGCGGGCGTTTCACTCGGAATTATCCCAATGCACGTTCGGGTCGTTCGAATGGTGCACAGGCATGTAAACATCGGCCAAGATCACATTTGTCACAAGGGCCATTCGAACAACAATCGGTCACCCCTGTCAATGTTCACTGGTCACTACGGGGAGGCACCACCCCAGCGTAGGCCGACAGCTTAAACACGATGTCCCATACCACCATGCCTGGCTCATGAGACTTGGTGGATCGAGTCACAATATGGTTTTAAGTAGACTATTCACAGTAGGAACGATGGTATTCTAGATTCCATAGGATGTGATTCAAGCATGAAATACAAAAATGATTAACTCTGAATTGAGCTTATTTGATGGACCCAAGTGGACGACAACAAACCAACAATGGCCACTATCGGTCGACCGTGTCCCGCTTGGTCGATCGAATAAGTCCCTGACTGTCAACCCAGTGGCAGGCAGTACACTATATCAACGGTTTTCAGAGCTTAATCCAAAGCAACGAATACCTTATTATAATAGTAATTTAGGTTATTAAATACCTAATCATAAACATATCTAAGCACCTGGCCCGATCGACTAGCCCGACCGATCCAAAGGACCCGGATAACATAGGGCGCCACATACATCCACAAGCATAGATATATTACAATATTGTAAATTTATATTCAGGCATTTCATCGAGCATGTTATCAATCAAACAACCATAGAAGCATTCATCGAACATGTTATGCATACATCAACAATTAACGTATAAATTCAACCAATCATTAATTAAGATTTGTCGAGAATAAGCTTCAGGGTAGATCTTCACCTTGGAATTGAAATTACTCGATTCGGATGAGGCCGGAGCGATCCAAATACAGTCCGAACGCCAGAAATTGGGAAATACCTTAATTACCTACAATGAATCACAAATCTAGTGTTAATCAATTAAAGTTTAATCTAATTAAGTGTTTAATTAGGGTTTAGGGTTTTGGTATCTCGGATTTGGGAAGATCCCAAATCGATTCAACGAATCGGAGCCCAAATTTGGTGCACTGTCGGAATCCCAACGGAGTCGAGCTTGGTTACGGCTTCTACAAAGCGTGGGCCACACCTAGTCGATGACCGGGATCCCAAATCCTAGCAAGAGGAACCCTAGGGTTAGGGTTCCGTCGGAAACAAATAGGGGTTTTTAACCCTAATGGTCCAAAAATGAAGAAAATGGAAGGAAGAGGAAAAGAAGAGGTAGCTGAACACCTTACCTAGCATGAGGAGGAGAATCCGACCCAAAGCCACCGGATTTTGGCTGGAGAAACGCGAGAATGCAGGTGGAGGCCGGAGAGAGCTCGAAAATCCGAGATTTCCACGGTTGGAGGAGGATTTGAGGAAGAAAGGAGGTTTGAGAAGGGAGGAAGAGAGCTAGGAGGGCTTAGGAGCAAAGGGGAGAAGAAGATGGAGGAGAGAAATGAGAGAAAGAGAGAAAGAAATGAGAAAGAGAGAGAGAGAGAGAGAGAGAGAGAGAGAGAGAGAGAGAATGGGGTTTGAAACCCCCCTTTTAAATCCGTCCAGCCACTACCGGTCGGCCGGATCCCACTGTCCACCCATTTTTTCCTTCAAATGAGGCAACACAACCGGTCGGCCAGTCGTCCATTGTCCATTTTCTTTGAAAATTCAGGGCTTCTCCCCTACACAGTGAGTTCCCACACAGTCCAAGCTATTTGTCAGCCTTATTTACATAAATAACATTTAAGTAAATGTCATGTTTAATTTATGTTTCCATTTACTTTAAGTTATTTATGCAAATAAGGAAGTACCCCCCATTTGGATTCAATAAAAAATACTAGAAAATTGAAATCCCAATAATAAAGATTTTGATTTTTCCCTCAAAGTACAAATCGCAACTTTTTTGGCATTTCCAAAACATTGCGCCTTTTAAAAGAGAGGATTTTTGTCAAATCTAAACCGTTCAAAAAATCTGAAATACCTCAAATAGGCTAAAACACCAAAGTCCGGTAAAATATTCATGATGGTCTCGTCGATCTACGTGTGGATTAATAATTCAGGGTTCTTTACTTAGTCTCTACAGACAACGACATACCCGAGTCAACCCAATCGTTGGAAAACTCTTCCGAACCATGTGATCTTCCAATTCCTAAACTAATTCCATCATTTCTTTGGTAAAAACATTCATTTTAGTCCCCAATACATGTGAACACACGTGCGGGTACGCCTATAACCGACACACCGAAGGTAATGCCCAAGGACTTCCAATTTCCAAGTTAGTGAAAATCCAAGGCGTTACAGCTTCACCATGAGAAGTGCTCTTGATCATATTGTAAAGATGGTCGCACCTCCGTGCCTCCATCATCACGAGTGCTCCCATTGTCACTTTACAAAATCCGATTGCAGCCAATGAACCCGCAGCCTGTAACATCGAGCGCACCAAGAGAGATCAAATTCTTCGTCAACCTAGGGGCGTGCCTTACATTCGTCAGGACTTGTTCGATCCCATCGAACATCCTAATGCACACCGAACCAATGCCGACAACCTTAAAGACGTAGTCACTGCCCCAAAACACTGATTCGTCATCATACTCTACCGTATGTCATGAATGAACTCCGGTCAGGATACATGTGATACGATGCACCTGAATCTAAGAGCCACTCTCCACCGAGATACCTCTTACAGGATATAGTCACCACATCGTTATCATCACAAACATCCTCTGTGGCTTCCATGGTATTAGCCCCATCTGTAGAAGAATTTACAGACTTCTCTTGCCTTGATTGAGATATTGGCTTTTCGATCCATCTTCTTTAACTCTTCTTCTATCTTAGTCTCAGGTTGTTTTTCATGTTTTTCTTTCACGGAATACTTCTCTATGTCGAGTCCATGCTAGACTTCATTGATACCTCATCTTAGATTTCGATCTACTTCCCAATGTTCGCTCTGATACCACTTTGTTGGGAAAAAGGGAATCGACCGACCCCACAGCGGAAGCGAGAGACAATCAAACGAGATAAACCACAATGGTGATAATCAAGCAAATCGATAAAGTAAGAGAAGAACAATCCGATTGTAACGTGGAAAACCCCCTCACAGGTAAAAAACCATGACACAAAGCGAACAATTCACTATGAATCAGAAGTCACAAGAGATTACAGAAAAATACAAACCCGGATCACCCACAAAAGAAATCCTAAGGTAACAAAGCTAATTCTCACATGAGAAGGACAAACTTAGCCCTTTCCCTCATCCCAGAGAACTCCAAGCTTTCTCCTAGCGCTATCTCTTGCCTTAGAACTCTCTCAATCCCTCTAGGATACCCAACTCCTTTGGCAGCAACTCTAATCCCGCATTACACCCCTTTAAATAGGAATAAACGAAGATTAGAAACAAATTCCGTGCAAAATCGTGTAACCGACATACAAAGAGTTTCAACAATATTTCTAAGGAATTTTGGGCCTCCCAACAAAAGTCGTCGGGCGCCCGACACAATTTTAGACCCCCAAAATACAGTTGTTGGACCTCCCAGAATACCTAAAAATAGACCCAGTAGTTCAGATTCCAGAAGCTGATTTTCAAGGCAGTTTTGGGTGCCTGAACCAATCTTGTCGATCGCCCAAAGCCCTCTCTAGGTGTCCAATGTTGAAGACAACTCCAACTTGAAATCAAATATGAAATTTCAACGTGTACCATGGAACGTGGCAACGTCATTCTGCTATGATGGTTGTCATTTTAACATTTACTGTTTAATATATATGGTTAAACTAGGTTTTCTGAAAGTTTGATTAAAATAAAATTATAATATTTTTTAAAATCTATGTTGTTACAACTTCTCCACTACTACCTATTTAATTTTTGTCACTTATGGTACCATAATATAATATATGAAGTTTTAGGGGAAAAAATTCAATAAAAGATACATAACATACGAAGGAAGTAAGATACAACTCATTCAAAGTTAGTATTAAGAAAATTAAGCAACTATATTGAAATTAAAATTAAACTAAAATTAAACTGAATTGAAGATGAAAACTAGAATTCTATTTTTTTTTCTTTACCTTAGGGCCAATCCTCAATAGATTTTAATCTTCATCTTCTTCGTGAATCTAGAATTTTGAAAGGTTTTAAGTTTAAGTCTTAGTATTTTTGGAGATTTTTCATATTATTTCCACTAGACTTTGCTTAAAACTTAAGAACATATAAGTGTGAGAGGAACTTTCATGTGCATTTATGTTATTGGAGAAGAGATGGCCTATTGGGTGTTCATAAGCTCGTATAAAGGCTAAAAAATTATGTGAACATATGTCGAAAAGCTTCTTAAATCATTTTTATCAAGTGTACATGTTTTTATCATGTTGGTAATGATAAGTTGTACAAGTTAGTTGTACTTTGACTACTTTTATCAATAACTTGTAATGCTATTGGACTTTTGTAATTTGATGTATGACCACATTAACAATAACATTGTTTATATTTTTATAATACTTTTCACTATTATTGAGATGAATTGTGAATTGATGATTGAGATAAATGCACATAACTTTTGATAGATATGCTGTTAACGTCAGATTTTGTCACTGGATCCTCCGGACGTTCACCTTCTCTCCAATAGATACCTTCCTCCGCCGGACCTGAAAGAAGACAGAAAGCAACTAAGGGTGGCTGGCGTCCAGCCGTTAGCCCTCCGATGCTTAAGTCAGGCCGAAGCAAGAAGAAGAATAACCGGGCAAAAACAGGCCAGAGATTGAATATTGTGTACCTTTCTCTTAATGGAGTCACCTCTTTATATAGATCTAGAGCGACCCAATCTGTTGCGTAAGATATCGAGATCCCGCTGATTTCGTGTACGATACCGAGATGCCGCTGATTTCGTGGGATAAGATCCTTATCCTTGGAGACGAGATCTAACCCGATGACTTATTTTGGCAATCACGTTCCTTGATAGCAAGCCCTTGAGATTCGGAACCACAAGAGAAAATAAGCCCAAACCCGACCTATCCGGGCTGCTGGTAGGCGTAGTAATAGCGCTGACCGCTCATGTAAAGCTGGAAAACCGTAGTTGGAGTCATAGCCGGCGAAAAGGAAAGAGACGCCGACGGGACGGAAACCACCGAACTGGGTGTAGTCCTGCTTGGTATCGCAGAGGGATTGAACGAGCTGCTCGACAGGAATTGGGTGCTGGTACTGAAGGCTAAGAGGTGTCACCGCGGAAAAGCTGTTCGCATGTTGGAATATGGTCACGAGTCCAAGTGCTCGCTCATTTAGACGTAACACCTTTCAACGACTTACGAGAAGGTCTGCTTGTGGATTTATCAATCCTGCGACTCTCGCTCAGATGATCTCGAGAGTCGAATGGGCGTCCCGCACTTACCCAATCTGCGGCTCGTGATCAGATGATCTCGAGAGTCGGATGGGCATCCCGCACTTACCCAATCTGCGACTCACGATCAGATGATCTCAAGAGTCGGATGGGCGTCCCGCACTTACCCAATCTGCGACTCTCGAGCATATGATCTCGAGAGTCCAATGGGTACTTCCGTATTTACCCGATCTGCGACTCTCGCTCAGATGATCTCAAGAGTCGAGTGGGCGTCCCTGTACAATCTTAGCAGCTGAGTTGATCTCCCTTATTTTATCTATAACATATGCCAAGGTGGCAATTACACAATCTTCACCAATTTGATCATGCATTGACAAAGGCCATGATGGCGTTGCTTGTGTTGTTGTCATCTGTGGATGTTGGATTGTGTGCAAATCGCATTTTTTCACGGGTTTCCTTTCTCAAGAGCTTAGTGTTATATGTAGAAGGGTATTATATTTGACTTGAGTCGCCACTAGCTAATTACTCTATTCTCGCAATTGGCTAAACCCTATAGAAATGCTAGGGAAGATGATTTGAAGATTGTTAGTCCTAAGATGACTCCTTGATATGTCATCGAATATTCGAGGTATGGGACCACAGTTACAGAGAGGGAAGGTGTTAGGAACTCGCTCTACCTGTACCAACGTACGGTCTCTACTTCACAAGATCTTACTAACTTTCGAGGATTGAGATTAGTTCTTGTGCACTAACGATGCAATAGCGTATGTGTAATGTTATGTTAAATGCAACGATGATAATCCGCCTTGACTCTCTCACTTGCCATGCGTAAAACCAATCAGTCCAACTTTCTGATGGGCAGATTCGACTATGTTGAAAAACCGCAAAGCATATGTTTGAATTAATCGGGTGTTGAGTGTTATATATATATATATATATATATATATATATATATATATATATATATATATATATGCAATGTTATATTAAATGCACCACCAAAGACATGTTGTAGCCTAGGATGGATAAATCTACACTGATCCCACTTGTCGTGCATAGACTGATCGACCAGAGTTTTTGATGGGCAAGATCCGATTATATTGGCGAGCCACAAAGCATACACTTGAGTCAATTAGGTGCGCAATGCTATACAATGCGATGTGATGAGATAAGTAGGGAATTTAGAAGGGAGTGGTTGTTGGACAATGCTAGTGCCAAACTAGATGAAGCAGATTGGGAGTTAGATGGTTGGGTGGACATATTTGCCGCAAGGATTGGATTAACTAGCTAGGATCAAGGCCATGTTGACTCAGGAGATTTTGAACTAGGATGGACTTGGTTTGACCTAGGCCGACTCTCTTTTATTGCTCTCTCTTTTCCTTGGTGGAGGGATAGAATAGTTAGGCTAAGATATGACTATGGATTGTTATATGATTAGGGTATGCTTTGATGTCTTGAAATGAGAAGGAGAGGGGACTATTTATAGCCCCCAAGCCTGGTTTTCTGGTAAATCTTAACAAGTCTAGGATTAAAAAGGGCTTGGATGGTCGAGATTTGAGATTGCCACATGATAAGTTCTGAAGGGTTATATTGGAGGGTAAAAGGGTAAATATGGGTCAAGGAGGGGATACTAGAGACATTTTACGCTGTCACATGGTTGGACTCCAACCCTGGAGCAACCCCACATGCGTGGAGCTCTCCCTGACAAGTGGCTGACAACTCCTTGGGTACCGTTAGCATCACACAGAGCTCCTTGCCTTGGCAGGTGAGCTCCTCTACACATGTACTGGCTCTATTTCAAATGGTGTCGGGTTGTTATTTTCCCTGGATTCTTAATGGGCTTTGGATTTAGGCTTGGTTTAGGGCTTGGCTTGACTAGGTGGGTTGATTGGGTAAGCTGATCGGGTGAGTTGACTCAACAACTTGACTTGACGAGTTAAGTCAGGGTGTGACCGGGTCTTGGCCGAGTTGATCGGGCTTTAGGATTTGGATTTGGAAAAACGGTTTTGATTAAGATTTCGGTTTAGGGTTTAGGAGTTGGATAAGGGTTTAGATTAAGGTTAGGGTTTAGGACTTGGATAAGGATTTGGATCAGGGTTAAGGTTTAAGATTGGCCATTGGGTTTAGGCGATTAAATCTAATAAGCTTGTCAGCCAGGGGGTGGGGTGTATATAGATGCCCCTCTTTAACAGAAGTTACGTGCAACTAAATGCCAAAGCGAGTGAACACCCCACCCTTGCTAGTTAGTCACGAATTGTGTTCTGGATTCATTACCTACCTTTTTGTCTGTGTTAGTTGATTGTCTGGAAGTAGTGTTCTCAGCCCCAAGTGCAAGGCTGCGAAGTAGTATAAATTTGGTGAATCCGAATTCGATCCACAAGGGACTAGGAAGAACACAACTATAACTATACTAATTCTAAGATTAAGTAATCCAGCAGGGTAATTAGAGTTTTAGAAATAATAATTAAAAACAACTAAAGGTTCAAGGTTCTACTTTTAATCAATTCATAATGTCTAGTTCATCGATTCAACTTTGATAACTTAATTGGAACCGAATGAGGATTCCTTCCAATCGAAAGATTAAACACTTAAACTATATATAATTCTCCAACAAAACATAAATTTAATTGATGATTCTCTCATGAAGCACTCGATAATTGATCGTTGGGAATTCTAAGCATCTATTGTGCTCGTAGTTGACAATAGATCAAAGGATTTTACAGATTAATACATTCTCTAATCAAACCAATTAATTGTACTTTCCAAGCATCCAATGTACCTGGAATTCATAATAGATAAAAGATTATACAACTCAAGAGCTTTTAAAGTAAAATTTAAATTAATTTAACTAAAAATCATTATTCAAACCAATGTATTGAATCAAATAAACTAGAACATTGAAAATTAATTAGAAGCTTCATCTAAGCTAAGAGATTAGCCTACCATGGTGCAATAGAAAATTAACTCAAAAGGAAAAAAACATAAGAACAAACTATCCTAGAAAAATGAAAGAAGAAGAAAACTCCACAAGGAAGACGACGTAGTTGTTCCGCCTATGATCTCTCCTCTATGTTCGCCTTTAAATACCTAAATCACGCATATAACCTTTTATTTATGGCTTTGTACCACCGACTTTAAGAAATTCTAAAACTTTCACATAAACCACCTCTGTTAATAGGAGTCTTCAATAAGATCGAGTCCTATCGATGGCCTTTGATAGAATTGAAGGTCTCTTCAATGGAATCAAAGAAGGTGCTAAAACATTCCAACAAGCTTCAGCAGGAATTCCTAATTTTCTCGATGGGAAGTCCGATCCCATCGAGCCCCATCGAAGGTCTATCGATGGCATCGAAGACTGGCTCGATTGTATCGAAAATTGTGAAAAGTTGTCTAACAACCAACTTTGAAATTTTTATTAGTATTGAACCCTTGTTCGATCATCTTCAATCTTCCATCTAGGTACTTGTTCCCTTTTGATCCTCAATTCTTATCATTCTTGTCCAATTCTTCAATTAACCTGGGCTTGATCTCCTTTTGGGCTTTAAACTTCCATTTTAGCTCGGATTTCTTCTTAGACTTCCAAATCTTTCTGTACAGTAAAAATTAATGTAATTAAGCCGTGTTAACATTCTAATGCACATGAAAATGAGGGGATAAATATGCAATATTTAACACTCAACAAGTAGGTAACTTGCATATATCATGAGGGTTTAGGGAAAACTATGCACTTATCCTTGCACTTTCTGCAACATTACGGGTAACCAATTGCAACCCTTTCACTCTTGATCGATGCTAACATCGGAAGAACTCAGTACAATAGAGCCCCTGCATTTTTTATGGCCTTACGAGGATACTAACTAAAGATGGAATGTCTATTACTGCCCAAATCAACCTAGGAGTACTTATTTTTCTTGATCGTCAAAGAAGTTAGCTGTCTTGCACTTTCTGCGGCCTTATGGGGAACTCACTATGCTGACTTAGACTCGATCAAGTTCTACAAGCATCTAGGACTAAGTATGTGCGAGTGACCTTTTTTCATGCAATCTATTAGTTTTGATACTTAAGTTATAGTTCATCATTTCCACTATTTCGAGTGGGTTGTTCTAACTAGCCTTGGCATATCATCTATCCCCACATTAGCATTTGGTACGATTTTTCTGTCACTAGAGTTCAAATCGACTATGCTTTGTATTCATATAAATCTGATGACTCCAAGGAAACCGAAAGGCGTCAGATCTTATTTGATTTTGCGTTGGCCCCCTACCGAAGATATGAAAGATCTCTTAGTGCCTTGGAAGGCTGGGCTTAATTTTAAAATTATTTTTTTAGATTTTTTAGAGCTACCTCACTTTGGAGAGTGATACTTCGTGGGGGTATGAGTTCATTATTAGAGTCATGCAAGCTGTGCATACATGCAAGGCGACCTTATCTCGTATAGGTCCCCTGAAATGCCCTAAGTCGTAGGGACATCAAACGTAGCCTTGTCATGCATAGGCAAGCTAAAATCGCGTCATGAGTACCAACCGCGGTCCGTTGGCCAACATGGGCGCTACCTACTGGACAGCGTCTCACCATAATCGAACCAATATCCGAGTCATGCACACATGATACAGATGAAGTGTGAATGATGTACAACATACCATCAACTATGCATGTGGTGTGCATGTAGTATCATATCAAGCATAAGAGTAATGCTACTCTAATCAAAAGAGTAATGCTATAAGCCTAAGAGTGATGCTATATCTAGCATAAAAATGGTGATGTATCAACACAAACGTAATACCACATCAACACACCATTCACAAGAGGTGAGGCCCACTTGGAATTCAAGTGTAACAGGCCTCATAAAGCTACACTTGAGTGGGCTTTCAAACTAACAGGCCCACTCCAAGCAATCAGCACTTAAACAGGCCTAATCACACTAATATAACAACTAAACGGAGCGATAATTATAGGGTTTGCAAGCGATCACGGTGAGTCCGAGACAGACATCAAAATGGGCTGTACAACTATCCCCAAACAAGGCCTAAGATGACCGCCCATAATCTAATATGGATGGGCCTAATATATGGGCTCAACATAGATAAAGTGTAGAATCCGAACGACAGGCCCAACACACTTAAAGATAGGTCCCAAGGTGGGTCGGCGCGGTTACACAACACATACATCAAGCGGGCCAAAGGCGCATATACAATACCTACGTCAAGGCGGGCCTCTTAGCGCGGTCGCCTACATACATCAGGGTAGGCCCACGACGCGTCTACACTTCATACATTAAGGCGGCCTCAAGGCACAACAAGGCCGGCCCATGGACCCCATCAATACAATACATACACTATGGTCGGCCTTAGAAAGGTTCCAATGGTGGGTCATCACCAACCCCACTATACATGCACGTGGAGTGGCCCACTAATCTGCCCCATATTGGGTTTAATAACCCCAAAATGATTTGGTAAAACGGATGGACATCATGTCTATACGATGGACGCATCATGGTGGACCCCACACCCGTGGGCCCCAAAAATCGCTACGGTTGACCTCAATGGGTGGCGTCCAATCAGCACCGTCCTAATAGTGCGGTCCACTAAGGCGTCAGATCTGATTCATTTTTGGCACCATGCTTTAATATGAGCTGTCGAAATAGATGGACATCATGTATAAACGACACATCGTCGAGGTGGGCCTCACCCTCTGGACAGTGTGGATAAAATACATAAATCATGGTGGGCCTCTCAGGTGGACGGCCTGGATGAAACATGTACATCACGAGTGGTCCATCGCGGGCCCCGCATCAGGCCAAACAAACCCAGCAACCAGCGGGCTCAAGTAGGTTTCAACAGTGGATGACAGCCACCACTGCTACTTGCTAGACAGTCCAGTAGAAATATGGATCTGCTGCATGCTCAAATGATCTAGAAAATGGATGGACAGTGTGGATTTCTCACATGCATCAGGTGGGCCCCACTGACCAGTGGGTCCACACCATATGTGGGGGCCCCCAAATGTTCCAACGGTGGGTGTTAAATCACCACTGTTAAAAGTGGTGGGACCCACTTAGGCTTTGGATGTAGCTCACGAGTGGGGTCCACCCACGTCCCTTGCGGGCATCAACGGTACCAGTTCAATCTCCACAGTTTTTCAGTGGTGCGGTCCAGCTAAGATTTAGACCTGTCTCATTACAGTGGGTGGACAATGGATGGACGGCTGGATTTCTCATAGCCTCATGTGGGCCCACTCCAGCGAGCTGGAAAAACAAGAGGAACAGCATGGGTAAAACATGTACACACAGCTGGTCCCAGGGAGGCTTCAACGGTGGCATGAATCCCCATTGCATTGTTCTTAGTGGTGTGGCCCATAAAAGCTTTGGATTGTGTCTCCCCTCGCCGTAGGTCCACGTGTGGCCTTACCAACGGATTGAATAACAAATAAACATCATGTGGGCCCCACCACTATGGGGCCACGTCGATATTCAATACATGCAGCGTGGTGGGCTGTCCATGCTGGACAAGGTGGGTCCCACGCCCAAAAACGGATGCCCGGCATGGAAATGAAACACATACGTCGTGGTTGGGTCCCACATCAGTGGGCCCACCACTCTATCTTGAGCATACATCAAAGAGGGGCTACATGACCCACTAGCTAGAAAGGTCTGGTCCAGGGTGCTGTCGCAGCGTACATACGGTCTAGATTTGCATGGAGTGTGGGACCCACTGGTTGACCTAAAAATGGGTATGGACGGTAGCCCCTAACCCTCACAAATTAGAGGTGGGTCCACCTCCTTCCCTCTTAAATCAAATACAAACATCAAAAGGGAGGGGTGCAATCGGACTCCGATTGGCCTGGGCTGGCCCACTTGCTTAGAGTATCGTTAGATGTGGCTCACTTGATTAGGCCGTTACCATTGTACGAAACGTGCATTACTTACGAGCACGTCGTTTACTGTTTTCTCTCAACGGATCTTTTCTCTAACCTTATGATTTTGAAGTTTTATAAAGGGGATTAGGTTGGGGTTTCAGAGATATCTGAAAAACTTCATCTCTCATTTTCTCTGGGCAATTGGAAGGGTGGTATTGGTGTTGAGTTCTTTCATAGCTTGTGCATGCTGTAAAGGAACGTGTCTGGGGAGTTGTATCCTAGAAGTAGACGTGTCGTCATCCTTCTGCACCGGTTCTTTTCACCGAGGGGTGCGAACTATCTTAAAGATAATGACAGAGTACGCACCTCGACCCAGAGCTTCTTATTAATTTTATTGACGATATCTGTCTGCCAGTAAAGCAGTTTGACGTACCAGGTATGAGGTTCCTATTACCAGATTTATTTTTATCAATTATTTCCCGTTTCCATTGAAATATTTTCAACAATTTTGAGATAGTTTGTCCCATGACTTCAAGGAATCATAATGATAAGTCTGTTCGGCCTGAGAATTTTGACAGTCAGCACTTTAAGCGGTGGAAACAAAAGATGTTTTTCTACGTAACCACTTTTAAAGTAGCATATGTAATCAATCAACCTCGACCGTCTAGCCTACTCGAACCAGAACTGTTAATCATTCGTCAGAAATGGGATGAAGACGACTACCTCTGCAAAAATTATATTTTAAGTGCTTTGTCCAATCAATTGTATGATCTGTATTATGAATATGATATTTCTACTGAGATCTGGAAAGAATTGGTGAAGAAGTACAAAACTGAAGAGGCGGGTGTGAAAAAATACGCCGTTAGTCGATACTTCAAATTCCAGATAATAATGATAAATCGGTGGTGCATCAGGCCAACGAATTTAACATCATTGGTCACAAGATAATGTCTAAAGGAATCAAGTTAGATGAACAATTTCAAGTGGCCGTTGTTATTGAGAAACTGTTGCATACTTGGAAATACTTCAAAAATTCCCTTCGGCATAAAAGAAAGGAGTTATTAATAAAGTAACTTATTGTAAAACTGTGGATCGAGGAAGAAGCTAGACTCTAAGATATCTTAAAAGAGAAGAAAGCTGATACTTCCAAAGTGTTAATTGTAGATGATAAGCAAAATCAATATAAACAGAAAGGAAAGCCTAAACACATTAACCTGAAACCAAATCAGAAATAGTTCAAAAGAAACCCAAACCCAAGACTAAGAATTAGAAAAACAATAACCGGAATAAATCATCTGGTTGTTATGCATGTGGCAAACCAGGTCACTTTGCAAGAGAGTGCTATAAGCAGAAAAAGAATCCAGCTCCTGTACCTCAAGCAAATGTGACTGAGGAACCTGAAATTATGGCTATGCTCACAGAGTTCAACATGGTTCGTTCAGAACCTATTGACGGCTAGTGGATCGACATGGGTGTTAGCACACACGTGTGTTACGATCGCACCTAGTTTAAGAATTATGAGGAGGTTCGTTCTGGTAACTAAGTCCAAATGGGGAATGTTGTTACAACAAAAATATAGTTGGACAAGGAAAGGTTGAACTCGTGTTCATATCTAGGAAAATCTGTCACTTTGGCTAATGTTTTCATGTGCCAGATGTGCGTAAAAATTTGATTTCGGGTTATCTTTTGAACAAAGCTAGTCTGAGACAGGTTTTTGAGTCAGATCAAATTATAATAACTAAGAATGGCTCATTTGTTGGTAAAGGTTATGCTGATCATGCTCATGGTATGTTCAAACTGAATGTTGAATCAAATAAATGTTCTACTTCTTTTACTTATATCTTGTGCACTATTATATTATGGCATGGTAAACTAAGACATCTTAATATAAAGTATATTAGAAATATGTCTGGTAGTGCTGTTCTACCTCATTTAGAAAATAGTGAATTTGAAAAATGTGAATCCTGTTCTCAAATTAAGATAATAAGAAAGTCATTTCCAAGCTTAGAAAGAAATTTAGAATTGTTAGGACTGATACACGCTGATATTTATGATCTTAAGGAAACTCTTACAAGAGGAGGTAAGAAATATTTTGTTACGTTTATAGATGATCATTCCAGATACACATATGTATATCTGTTGAGATCAAAGGATGAAGCGTTTTTCAAATTTATTGTTTTAAAAAATGAAGTAGAGAATCAATTGAATAAGAAGATAAAAATTCTTAGGAGTGATAGAAGTGGTGAATACACTTTAAATGATTTTGATCATTTTTGTGAATTTAATAGAATAATTCATTAGATTACTGCTCCTTATACTCCCCAACAGAATGGGGTAGCAGAGCGAAAAAATAGGACTCTCATCAATATGGTGAATGCTATGTTGATAAGTTCAGGTCTTCTTTTAAGTCTTTGGGGAGAAGCCTTGTATACAGCCTGTTACATTCTAAATAGAGTGCCTACAATTAAATCTAAAATAATCCATATGAGTTATGGAATGGCAGAAAACCAAATCTAAACTATCTTAGAGTTTGGGGCTGTCTTGCACATGTGAGGCTTACTGATCCCAAAAGACCTAAATTAAGAACTAGAACCACTAGGTGTGTACTTATTAGGTATACATTGCATAGTAAAGCTTATAAATTTTTAGATATTAGTAAAAATATCATTATTGATTCTAGAGATGCAGAATTTCATGAAAATGTATTTCGTTATAAACTAAAGAACAGTGGGGGTTCTACCTCTATTAACTCAGATGAACCGTCACGCTCTCACCCTAAAGGCTTAGAAGAATCTGAGTCTGAACCTAAGATAAGGAAGAAACAAACGGCCAAGGATTGCCAAGGACTTTAGTCTTCATTTTCAAGTGCTTTTAACTCAACTAGAAGGTGATCCTGTAACATTCAGAGATGCGATATCCTCACATGATACTACCTTTTGGAAGGAAGTAGTCATAGATGAAATAGATTCTATTAAAACCAATAATACTTAGAAATTAGTCGACCTTCCTCCTGGGGCAAAGACCTTAGGTTGTAAATGAATATTGAAAAAGAAAAGGAGAGCTGATTGAGAAGTATAAGGCTAGATTAGTAGCCAAGGGGTTTACACAAAGAGAAGGTGTTGACCGCTTTGATACATATTCTCTTGTTTAAAAAATGACATCCATTAGAATTTTGATTGCCATTGCATCTGTGAATAATCTTTTAATTCACCAAATAGATGTTAAAACAGCATTTCTGAAGAGTGAATTAGAAGAGAAAATATATATGGAGCAACCTGAAGGGTTTGTTGAGCCAGGACAAGAATATAAAGTGTGTAAATTGTTAAAGTCCTTATTGTTGGGAAAACCGGCTGCCGAAGCGGAAGCCGAACAAGCAGAGTAATGCCAGTCAAATGAGAAACAATATGAAATCAAACCACACACAAGCATTCACCACAAGAGAATCTGAATTTACGTGAAAAAATCCCTCAACGGGTAAAAATCCACGGCACAAAGCGATCCACTATGATAAACAGAAGATTACAAAGACTGACATCCCACAAGCAAGGAAAAACAGAGAAAACTCCAAGTTCTCTCTCACACTAACTCTCTCCCCTCTTCCTAACACGATTAGGAAACCTTGGACACCTTAAAATTCCATCTAAATCCGGATTACAACCCTTTAAATAGGCAAAACACCGAAAATAGAAACATCTTACGCACTACTGCGTGCTGCGCAAGAAAGCCATGCGCACAACCGATCGGTCGGCCAGCGCACAAAACAGTCTAGGGAGATCCACGCCCGACGCTGCCTCACCACCGATCGGTCGGAGCCCCCTTCAAACCGGTCCCAGGAAGGTTTCAATGGTGGACATCATTCTCCTCACTGTTTCCTGTGGTGTGGTCCATTTGAGTTTTGTATCTGGACATTTCTTATTTAATGCCTTAAAATAAGCTGTAAAATGGATGGACGGAGTGGATAAAACAAATACATCATGGTGGGACACACAGAACGAAAAAATTGGTATTTACTATTCGGTAGTAGAAAAAATATTTTCAAGCAAAAAAAGCGAATTGTTCGAACTCGTAAAAATTGTTCGAAATCCATATGTTCGAACATGTTCGAACATGATTGGACTAGACCAAATTGAGTTCGAACAGAGCCATCCTGTTCGAATGTTTGTTCGAACACACTCACTCAAGCAGCCGAACAATTCGATCTGGTCCATGTTCGACTCGGATCGGATCGTTGTCCACCTCTAATCGTCGCAACGTCATCTCATCTTCAATCATAGCTCCACCGCTTCTCGTGCCACCATCGACCCTAACCTTGCAAATTCACGCCCTTTACTGCTCTTCTCATGTGGCCCTTGGGCACTTGCCACATATTAGCAATCGTGGATCTCGTTGTCAATCCTGCAGTTCCACCGTGAATTGTGCTCCTGATCAACTTGTAAAGATGGCGACACCTCCGTGCCTTCATACACACTAGTGCCCCTTTCAACACTTCACAACAACAATCGCGACCGATAAACACGCACCATTTCCCCTCGAGTGCACCAAGAGAGATCACATTCATCTTCATCTTGGGGACGTGCTTCACATCTTCCAGGACTCATTCGATCCCATCGAACATCTTGATGCGCACCATACCAATACCCATCACCTTATGAGCATAGCCATCGCCCACAAACAACGATTCACCGCCATAATCTTTGTATGTCGTGACTGAATTTTGGTCAGGACAAACAGTGACATGAAGCCCCTGAATTTAGGATTCACTCACTACCGTGAGATCCCTTACTAGATACAGTCAGAACTTCACAAAGATCGCTACCGTCCTCTACAGTATTGGCTCCTTCTCTAGAAGAATTTTCATACCTCTCTTGCTTCAACTTGGGAATTTGACAATACCCTCTCATGTGGCCATCCTGACCATAATTTCAGTACTTGACCTTAGCCTTCCCTTTGCCCTTAGCCTTAGATCCCAATTTTGAATATCCTTAATGCTCAGAACTTCTTCCCCTCATAACCAATGCCTCTGAGAAATAACGGGAAGCTAAGTCATCGCTTTTCTTTCTCATCGCCTTTGACTAGATGGCTAAGATAATGGTCTCGACGTTTATGGTTTCCCTTCCTGCATACACAGAGTCCCTGAATGACTCATATGAATCTGGAAGAGAATTCAACAGGATGCATGCTTGATATTCATCCTTCATCGGTTCATCGATCTCCACCAACTTGCAAACCAGCCTATTGAACGTGCTCAAGTGGTCCTCCACTTTCGTTCCCTCGGTCATCCTCAAGGTGAACAACTGCATCAACACGTACATGCGATTCTCTAGAGACTTCTTGGTATAAACCTTCTCTAGCTTCTCCATTGTTTCAGCTGCAGTCTTCTCCTTCATGACATGATAGAGAACATCATCTGTAAAGTTTAACAGGATTGAGGTTCTAACCTTATTGTCGAGCCTCGTCCACTCATCATCTTTCATAACCTCGGGTCGCTTTCCAAGAGCTTCATAAGCCCTTGCTGAATTAGGAGGGATTCAGCCTTTACCTTCCATAGCTCAAAGTTATTTTTTCCGAAGAACTTCTTTACCTCGAACCTTGTGCTTGATCCCATCTTCTCGTCTCAGATCTGAATTTTACTCCACCCCAACTTTAGCTCTGATACCACTTGTTGGGAAAACCGGCAGCGGAAGCGGAAGTTAAACGAGTAGAGTAATGCGAGATCAAACGAGAAACAATATGAGATTAAACCACACACAAACATTCACCACAAGAGAAACCGAATTTACGTGGAAAAACCCCTCAACAGGTAAAAAACCACGGCACAAAGCGATCCACTATGATGAACAGAAGATTATAGAGATTGACAGCCCATAAGCAAGGAAAAACAGAGAAAACCCCAAGTTCTCTCTCACACAATTCTCTCTCCTCTTCCTAACACGATTAAGAAACCTTGGACACCTTAGGATTACATCTAAATTCGGATTACAACCCTTTAAATAGGCAAAACACCGAAAATAGAAACATCTTACGCACTACCGCGTGCTGCACAAGAAAACTGACGCGCACAGCCGACCGGTCGGCCAGCGCACAAAACAGTCCAAGGAGATCCACGCCCGACACTACCTCACCACCGACTGGTCACCCGACCGGTCGAAGCCCCCTGAGACCGATCGCCTGACCGGTCTGGGTACATAAAAACTGTCCTTCAGCCTTGTTGTGCATCTGGGCCATTCGGCCAGACTGGTCTGAGCACCCAAAATGTACACATGTTTGAAGGCTCACCAACCCTTATATGGACTAAAACAAGCTCTCAAACATTAGCACGAAAAATTCAATAATGTAATAATGTCGAATAAGTTTATGTTCAATGAAGGTAAAAGATGTCTAACGAATCTGAAGTAATGGTGTGTCTGTATGTAGATGATCTTTTGATTTTTAGTACAAATATTGAAATAATTAATGAAATTAAATCTTTTCTATCTTCTCACTTTGATATGAAAGACTTGGAGAGGCAGATGTGATATTAGGGATTAAGATTGTTAGAAGTGAAAATGGTATATTTCTAACTCAATCCCATTATATTGAGAAGATTTTAAAGAAATATAATCACTTTGATTGTAAACCTGTGTGTACTCCTTTTGACCCTAGTATTAAACTATAACGTAACACTGGTGAAGGAATATCTCAGATTGAATATGCTAGTATGATTGGTAGTCTATCATATGCTATGAATTGCACTAGGCCTGATATTGCTTTCGCAGTGAGCAAACTAAGTAGATATCCTAGTAACCCAAGTGAAATGCATTGGAATGCTATATATAAGGTCTTAAGGTGTCTAAAAAAGACATGGGATCTTGGTCTTCATTACTAAAGATTTCCAGCCGTGGTAGAAGGATATAGCGACATTGATTGGAATTCAGAGTCAGATGATTGTAAATCTACTAGTGGTTATATTTTTACCATGGCAGGTGGAACTATTTTATGGAAATTTAAAAAATCAAACTTGTATAGTTCATTCTATGATGAAATATGAGTTGGTTGCTTTGGCAGCAGCTAGTGAAAAGGCTGAATGGATAAAAAATTGTTAATAGATATACCCTTTTGGGTGAAACTGGTACCGCCTATATCCATTCATTGTGATAGCCTAGCTGCCATAGGAAGAGCAAATAATAAGTGCTATAATGAAAAATCCAGACAAGTTCGTCGGAAACATGGTTGCGTCAGACAACTGCTAAAAAATGGTGCAATTACTCTGGACTTCATAAGATTCAATGTAAACATTGCGGATCCTTTAGCAAAAGCTCTAGCTAGAGAAAAAGTCTAAAAAACATTGAGGGAGATTGGACTTAAGCTCATAGAAAAATGAATCACTAGAAATGGTAACCCAACCTAAGGACTGGAGATCCCAAGAATTAGGTTCAATGGGACAAACAACTTTTCAAGTGATTCCTTGGTCGAATTGCATTACATTCTAAGAGAAATTATTTCTCTGTCACTCTCTATGATGTTAGTGATGTGAATCTCTGTAACGAGTTAAGGATGGGTAAATCACTTGATGAGTTTATAACCTTGTTTTAAGGTGGGGTGATGAGTATTACGGAAACACCCTTGATAAACTCACCTATATGAGTGTAGGAAGTGGGGCTGCTTCCTATGAGAATTGGGCTAATTCTCTAAAGCGCTAATGAAAAACCGGGATAATGCACATGGCTGTAACGTGCAGCTCTCAAACACCTTTGAATAACATTTTTACTATTGTGTGTGTTTCGTGTATAGTCTACTTTAAAGAAATTTAGTTCAAGACTTGGTTCACTAATTTCTTATAGTCTAAACATGATAAACTATGTGAAGGTTCAAGACATTATCACCTTCATTTATGCACAGTAGTTATTCATTTTGCCCGCATTATTTTGATTGAAATAAGTGGGGGATTGTTGTGTATATTTCAAAACAAAACAATCTTTGTTGTGTTGCTTTTGTGTTTTTTTTTTATCTTTTTGTGGTTTTCTTTAGTCCTACATCGAATTGAGTGGGAGAAAGAAAAGTAGTTTATATACCTCTGCTCAACATATACTTTTGCAATGTGTCTTGGACTATGCCAAAGCCCGTATGCGCGTGCAGGAGGGGTACAACTGGTAGGAAAACTGGTCCGGAAACGTTTAACTGAGCGTGTGCGCACGTGCACACCCACGTATACTCGCGCGTAGGGGAGGTGTAATCGGACTCCGATTAGCTTGGGCTGGCCCACTTGCTTAGAGTCTTGATGGGCTAGGTTTTGCCCAATTTGATAAAATTATTTTTTAACCGTTGCTTTGATCGCGACCATTAGATGTGGCCCACTTGATTAGGCCGTTACCATTGTATGAAATGTGCCTTACTTATCGGGTACGTCGAAACAATGCGACCGTTTTCTCTCAATGGATTTTTTCTCTAACATTATGATTTTGAGGTTTTACAAAAGAGAAATAGGTTAAGGTTTCAGAGATATCTGAAAAACCTCGTCTCTCATTTTCTCTGGGCAATTGGAAGGGTGGTGTTGGTATTAGGTTTTTTCATAGCTTGTGCATGTTGTGAAGGAACGTATCTGGGGAGTTGTATCCTGGAGGTAGACACGTTGGCATCCTTCTACACAGGTTCTTTGCACCGAGAGGCGTGAACTATCTCAAAGATAGTGATAGAGTACGTGCCTCGACCCAGAGCTTCTTATTAATTTTATCGACGATATCTGCTTACCAGTAAAGCAGTTCGACATACCAGGTGTAAGGTTCCTACTACCAGGTTTATTTTTATCAGTTATTTCCCATTTTCATTGAAGTATTTTCAACACTCCTCTCATCCGTTCTTTTTTTTTCTCTCTTGTCTTTCTCCCCTCATTCTCTTTTCCCTTTTCTTTTCTTGCTCTCGTGGAGCTCATAAAGAGGTTTTGCTTGGATTTTCTTTGGTTGAAATGAGAGAGAGAGAGAGAGAGAGAGAGAGAGAGAGAGATTTGGGGTATTTGGAGTTAGTGCCCTAGAAAACCATTCGTGCCCTTATCGACTAGCCATGTGGATGTAATTGGGCGGATCTCAGTTGTTGATTGTGGTGACCATGGGTCTTAAATTGGACATGTGATATGCTTTAGACCGATTTAGTGTGCTCTCATTCATTTGGGTTTGTTGAGGAGTGATTTTTCTGGTAGTCCTTGGAACTTGAGATTAGACATGACAATCATTGGCCTGGAAAAGTCGTGGTCAATGGATTTCAGTACCCTACTAGACCATGACTGCCACAGTACATGGAACACACCTATGGACATCAGTTAATGAGATGTACAGTCATGTTATGTGAGGGGACTGACTTGAGTCAGGATGGGCAGTTTCCACCATTGGGAGCCGACTTGGTGTCAGTTTATGCCTTGCCCTTACCCTACACAAGAGTATAAGTTGCCATAAATGAAGGATCCAGGTTTGGAACTTTGTTCACTCAAATTGGTGGATCGAGATCAAGTTAATAGTCTGGGGGCCCATTAACTTGGACTGTGGTCGTGAAATCAGGACTTAATGATGCATGAAAGATAGTTTGATCCTTAGACCCGATGACATGTAAGGGTCACAATTTTGATTGATCGTCTTTGACTCTTCCTACGAGATCCATGCGGGGCCAATAAAGCGGACGTAGCTAGATACTTCAATCAAGAGCTATTGATTCTTGCACGGGCCAAGAAGGGATCCACTAGTTTGCCTAGGAACATGTTTTTAGCTTTGATCTGGATGAATTGGAAACTCATCAAGTGATTTTTTTGCTGGGCCCAACACTCTGATTGTGTTAATTGAATTTTCAAAGGTTTTTAACAGTTGAAGTTTTGTTTTAACTATTACAATTGTTTTAAATGCACTTGATGATAACTTGGTGGCCCGGATTTGATGGTCCACTTTTGATTGGCATGTGATATGATCATTAGTGGATATGTCATGGCAGTGGAGGGATTGAATCATGAGTATATGTATGAATGAAGCAAATTGAAGGGCTTCCTTCACAGTAGGTTATATCGAAGTCCATAGGGTGGCAGAGCACCACACTGGGTGCACCCCTGAATATAGAGCTGTACACGAACCAAGCTAGCTCGAAAAGCTCGCTCGGCTCGGCTAAAAAAAGATTGGTTCGGCTCGATTTGTAGGGTGGCTCAAGCCAAGCCAAGCTTATTTTATGGGCTCGTTGAAAATTCGAGACAAGCTCGAGCTTGACCTGAGCTTGATTCGGCTCGGCTCGATACCAAGCTCGGTTTGATTTTTTTATTATATGTCATATATAATAAATGAAAAGACATTGATGAGACTACATTTATGAGTGTAAAGAGGCACACCATACCATCTTCCAAGTTCCATGTCAATGGTAAGAGATAAAAGGTGAAAAGGCTGGTGTGAGTGTGACTTGTGACTTCTCGCTTCTACTATTTTAAATGATTTCGTTTTGCCTCTATTGCGAGTCGGGATCAAGAGTGTGCAGCTGGCTTCCTGGGGCCTACACGCTTAGTGGTCCAATGATTTGACCCGTTCATCTTGTGATATATATGATATATGGCCCACTAAAGGAATTTTTTTCTAATTGAATGACTACAACCGTCACTATCTGTACGTGAATTTAAAACAATGAAAAGAAAATCTTCAATGATATGTATTGAAATAATGGGCGATACTGAAGGAAATCAAAAGATAGAATCATCAATGAAGCATTGAAGCATGATTATGTGATAAACTGATAATAGCTTTCTTATAGTAGTATATAGAAAACAGACGATGAATATTATCCGACGATTTCATAATAGGATCGAACTCAGCTCGAAATCTCGTCCAAACCAAGTTGAGCCGAGCTCAAGCCCAGGTGCTCTGCTGGCCGAGTCGAGCCGAGCTAGGTCAAGCTCGATTCGATTCGGCTCGTGTACAGCTCTACCTGAAACCTTAACCCCTCTTTATTTATATGATCCTATCCCAGAGGAGAAATGGAGCTAGCCTTGGACGTCCCTACCCCATGGGACGTGTGAATATAAGGAAAAAGAGAAACTATGTGACAGAATGGAGATCTACTCTATCCTCTTAATTGTCCTCATGTGTGGTCCACTTGTGTGGATGTTATATGTCTTCCTCGGTACCTACCAGAGGATTAGACGTTGGGCTATCTCGATTCTCCGGTACTGGGATAGATCTGAGAGAGACTCATTGGTTTAGGAGATCGGCATTGACAGATTGGCATCATAGACATCCCCTTTTGTACACATCGCATGCAGGTATGAACTTCATCATTTATACATATTGTTTATTATAAGAATTTGATGTTATTGTAAATGGGGATTCTTAGGACGGGTCCCATGATCAAATTGTATTGTACCAGATTCCGTTGCGATTGTACGTAAGGGACTCAACATATTGGTATCAGAGCGATTCCATTTTGCAATAACCATTGATTTCTAATTTGATCTAAAAATTCTAACGATGTTTCTAATGGATGGGAACCGGTCAAATTGTTGTCCTTTGAATAAGGATTGAACCGGTTTTCATTTCGTGTCAATTGGATTCCTAGACAGAAAATAACACAGTTTCGAGAAATTTCGACAGGTTGAAATTGAGGCTCGATAGATTGACAGTATTCAGAAAATAAGCAAACCTCTCTAGATAGTTTTTGATGTGTTCAACCAATCGAACATGAACCATCAACCAGTTGACTCGATGTGCTGACCAATCTCAACCAATCAACCCGACCGATCGACGGTTCACGGTTCTGCACGATTTTGCGATTTTGTTTCTAATTTCGGTTCTACTGGTATATAAGCGGGTGTAATCGGAATTAGGGTATTCTAAGACATGTATTAGGGTTTAAGAGGGTTTTGGATAGAGAAAAGTTAGGATTTTCTCTTAGGAGTTTTGATTCGGGTAAGTTTCATCTCTTGTAATTTTGTTATTCATAGTACATTATCGCTTTTTGCCGTGATTTTTTTCTGCAAGGGTTAATTTTCCACTTAAATTTGGATTGTTCTCTGTGTGGATTTTCTTGTACGATTGTGAGTGCTTTGCTTGATTTTATTATATGTGCTTCCACGAGTCCCAACAGGTGGTATCAAAGTTAACATTGGGAAGCAGATTGAATCTGAAAGTAAGGTATTAATGACATCTGGCATTAGGTTCGACATAAAGAAGTATTCTGGAAAAAAATAACTTTGAACTATGAAAGGTGAAGATGAAAGGCCTTAAAGTTCAGCAAGGATCGGAAGATGCTCCCAGGAAAGTGATTGAAAACTATGAAAGAATAAGAGTAGAACAAGTTGGATTAAAACGCCAATATCTTAATCCAATTGCACCTAACGTAAGAGGTCCTCTACAACATCATGAGAGAGAAGATGCGACTGATACATCGACGAAGTTAGAGAATATTTATGCGAAGAAATCTCTTGAAAATTGTTTGTATCTGAAGCTTCAGTTGTTCAATATGAAGATGACAGATGAGGCTGATGTTGAGAGCCACATTAGTAACTTCAACAAACTTGTTTGTAAATTATTCGATGTGAATGAAGCGATTAAGGGTGAAGATCAAGCATGTATTCTATTGAATTCTCTTTCAGGATCGTATGAGTCGTTCAAAGACTCATTGTGCGCCGGTAAGGCAACCATTATCATTGAGACCGTTATCTCAACTCTTTAGTCGAAGGCGATGAGAAAGAAAAGCGGTGACGTGGGTTCTTCTACTGATGCACTGGTTTCGATGGGGAAAATTCTGAATGGGATAAAGGATCTTCGCGATCGAGATCCAAATCCAAGGGCAAAAGAAAAGGTAAGTTGAAGTCTTGGAGTTGTAGACAGACATAGAACATGAAGCAAGATTGTTAGAATCCTAAGTCCAAGAAGGAGAAATCAGAGGAATCTTCTAAGGAGGTTAATATTGCGGAATCCACAGAGGACATCAATGAGGGCTACTATGTATTTAAAATTATATCGGATCGTCTAAGACAACATCCTACACTATCCGCGGAAGCTTAGATCGGAGCTTAGAACTACGGCTAAGTCCTAGAGAGGGGGTGATTATGACCGTTTTAAAATCCTTTTAAAAACCTCTGTCTAATTAAACTAATTAGTAATAATAAATTAATTAAATAAAGGCTAGTAAGAAATAAGTATTTAAGCAAACTAGCCAAAGCACATAGATTATAATGCAACATATTGAACTTCTAATCAATGTGCAATAATCTATACTACAAAGATATACTAATCAGTCATTTAGTCTAAAAGTAAAACTACAAAATGCATGAGAGAATCTACCTAGCAATGCATAGCGTACATTTCATCGAAGCATTCATATAATTAACAACTAAAGACAATGCAACAATAGAAATGGCTTAAATGACAATCGTAAACACAAGCACGTATAATGGTTCAACGAATTGTCTACTCCACTCCTGGTTACCGTTCCCAACCTATGAGAACACCAGATTTCACTATAACGGAGGTCTTAAATCAGGTTTACCCCTCAACATTTGCACTGAGGTTTTTGCACAAGTTCACCTCTCAACCTGAACGAAGATTTTTAAGGTTCATCTCTCAACCTCAGTGTTTGGCAGGTTCCACCCAACATAGGAGTTTACATGTTCCTCCCAACCTACACGTATGCACCCATGTTGGTGGCTCCCTTTGGAGACTTATTTAGACCCCACAAATAAGTCAAGGTTCGACAAACGAACCTGGAATTAGGCTCAAATAATGAGCCAAGGTTCAACAAATGAACCTTGTTTGAGTTTGAAACCAAACTCCCACACTCTATCCAACAAATGGAAAGAGTGCAATGGACTCTCAATAATGACAATTACTTATTGGATGAGCTCCTTATTCAGCACCGCTTTAGGTTACTTGATCTTTGCTCTCCCGTGCTTCAATTAGCTCCCTCGATCTTATTGTCGATGCGTTGCCAAGGCCTCAACTCCAACTATCAATCGCCTTGTATATGATTTTCAAGAGATGACTAAGGTGATAGGAGGTGGTGGGAATTTTCTACAACTAGTAGGATTTGGTTGCCTAGAGGAATTCTACCTAATTGGATCTCTGAGAGGTTTAGATAAGGGATCTGCCTATAGTCAAGGTGCCTAAAACATCTCAAGATCAAGAGAGAGCAAGTTCAACTTCATATGAGCTTTGAATGCTTCATCTTATAATCAAACACAAGGAAGATGACTTGAAATGGATAGGATTAGAGCCTAATGGTATGGGCAATGAGGGTGGCTTCTAATACACTAAATTCTCTCTCAAAACCCAAAAAACTAAGCTGCAAATATATAGAGTAAAAACTCCAACGGATAGAAAACGGGCAGCAATAGCTAACTTTCGACCAGTCGACTAACCGATCTGAGAGGTCCTTGACCGGTCGGGTGTTGAGCTTAGACCGATCTGAAAAATAGCCTGGGATGAAAGTGCGGTTTTACCGCTTGTAGAGATACTCGGAGATATGTCTATGGACCTAGAGGGGGGGGGGGGGGGGGGGGGGGGGGGGGGGGGGGGGGAATAGGACCTTTTTAAAATTCTTTTCGCCCTACTTATGCAATTCAACAAGTTTAAGCTAGGTAAGCAAGAACACCTTGGCTTCCAAGCCTTGGTGGGTCTAATCACAAGACTAGCAAGAGTTAAGCAATAACCAAACCTAGTCTAAGCATGCATAGGTAAGAAAATGATTCAACTAATTAAGCTACTAACCTATGCACCTTGTGTAGACTTATGAGATTGGATCAATGAGCTCAAGTCTACACAAGTAGTGAAGGTACATCTTGTGCAAGGATGCCTAAAAAGTGCCTAGCATTACATTCCTATCAAGCAAGCACAATTAAGCAATCAAACTAACAATGCGAAGATATGAATGTGCTCAAGAACAATCGCAAACACAAGGATGTATAGTGGTTCGACTACTTGTCTACTCCACTCCCGGTTCAAGTACTCAACCCCTTTGAGCACACCGGCATTCACTATCGGAGGTTTTAAATGAGGTTCACCTCTCAACCTTTACACGGAGGTTTATCGGTTCACCTCTCAACTGAATCCGGAGTTTTAGACATAGGCTAACTCTCAACCTTATCGCACGTTTACTCCCGTGTCGGAGGCTCCCCCTTGGAGACTTAGTTTAGGCCCGGCTGACGGGCCAAGGAACGGCTAACGTCCCTAAGGCGAGTTGACAAACAAACTCTAAAATGGACTCTCAAATAAGACAACTTACTTGTCGGATGAGCCCCTTGTTTAGCGCCGTATAGGGTTGCTTGATCTCCGCTCTCCCGTGCTTCAATCAGCTTCCCTTTGCTCCCTCGATCATGCCGCCGTTGCGTCGCCAATGCCTCAGCCACATTCGATCAAACACCTTGCATGCGATGCCTTGAAATGCCCAAGGTGCTAGGAGGATGGGTGAATCTCATACATGGGATGTGTAGGATGTTCCAACTAGGAGATTCACCTAGAGAGTCTTCTAAAGGTTTTGGACAAAGGATATACCTATGTGGATTAGTGTCACACCTCTAGATTTGAGAGAGGAATCAAGTCATCTCTTGATAGCATTTGAATGCCCATGCTTGTGTTTGAAACACAAGGGATATGACTTGAAAAACCTCCTCTTTGAGGCCCCAAATGATGTACAAGTTAAGTGTGGAATGGGCTCTCAAAAACTTCTCTCCTATTGCCCAAGAATGGAGCACCATATATATAGAAAAGAGGGCTCCAACGGCTCTAAAACGGGCAGAAAACGGTCATAAACGACCTGACCCGACCGGTCACGACCGGTCGGAGTCCCCTGCTGCAAGAAGCCACAAGCACAGGCCAAATACACTGGCCGACCGGTCATGACCGGTCGGCCTCCTTTGCTGGATGGGCAGAAAAACTCTGGCCGACCGGTCATGACCGGTCGGACCCCTCTGCTGTCCAAATGAAGCCTCCAGGCCGACCGGTCATGACCGGTCGGCCATACCTGTTGGCCATATTGAAATGTAAAGGGCCGACCGGTCATGACCGGTCGGCTGGCCATTGCAAAGTAGCAAGGCTGCTGGCCGACCGGTCATGACCGGTCGGACGAGCCTGGTTCTCCCCTCCATAAAGCTGAACACTTCTTTCTTCAACTAGATGTTTTAGGCCAAGGTTAGGGTGATCAAAAGGGACACCTAGGGCCTATCAATGATGACTAAAAGGTTCTAAATATGGTCAAGGTCATCAAGGATACAAAGGGGTTAGGTTTTGGTCGGGGTTAAGGCACCAAGGCATCTCATATACCTGAATCTTCTTCCTTGATGTGGCTGGACGTCTTGAGTCTTCGGTCTTCGTCTTCATTGGGCTCAACCGACACAAGACTCACAGCTGTAAGTGATTGACAAACAAGGTGCACTAGTATGCCACGAAAAAGTGCACTAACATGGGACTGGTTCAATGTTGTTGTCTCATCTTGTCCTCTGCCAACTGGTTGACCGACTGGTTGGACAGACCCGTTGATCAGTTAGGCGATCAGTTTCAAAATGGCCAAGGACTTATTTTCTTGCTGACCGATTGTCAGGCTATGAGTTCTGCTGTTGATTTATCTTGTTTCCAACAACTCATACAACCTCTTGCTCATATCTTTGGGTGGTCTTTTGTGACACTTAAGGCCAATCTAAGATGACTAAAAGTATGCCTATTGGGTCAAGTCATCTAGAGGTTTGGTTTTGGTTTAGGTTCAAGGTTCAAGGCTCACCAAGGCATCTCATTTACTTGTTTCTTCTTCCTTGACACAACTGGTCCACTTCAATCTTCAGTCTTCATCTTCTTTGGGCTCAACCAACACCCAGACTCACTGACCTATGTAATTAACAAATAAGGTGCACTAATATGCCATAGAAAAGTACACTAACAGTATTGATTGTGTCCAGATTCGGACATCTCAACAATGAATAGATCTTAGATTTGGGGGCATCGTATCACATGTGTCCTGACCGGAGTTCATTCACTACATACAACGAGTATGATGGTGGGTCGATGTTCTTGTGCGATGACTACGCCTATAAGGTTGTTGGTATTGGTTCAGTGCGCATCAGAATGTTTGATGGGATCGAACGCACTCTGACAGATGTGAGGCACGTTCTTACGCTGAAGAAGAATTTCATATCTCTCAGTGCACTTGAGGCTTTAAGGTGAAAATTCACTAAATTTGATCATGTCCTTAAAGTTTCAAAGGGGGCATTCATCATCATGAAAGCACTTAGGAATAGTAACCTTTATAGGTTGATTGGGAGCACTTCATCAGGCGGAGTTGCATCATCTATAGCGGATTCCACGTTTGCAAGTATGTGGCTTATGCGCCTAGGCCACATGAATGAGCGGGCATGAAGGTACTTTCTAATCGTTCTTTAATTCCCACATTTAATTTTTTTTTATTTTAGTATATGCAAGCACTGTATATATGGCAAATAATCAAAGTTGTCTTTTAAGTTTGGAAAACATGTATGGAAAGGGATGTTAGATTATGTGCATTCTGATGTATAGAGGCCGTCGCCCGTAGTTTCTAGTGGAGGGTTGTCATGGTTTGTTATATTCAATGTCGACTATTCCAAAAAGGTATAGGTCTATTGTTTGAGAAATAAATCTAAGGTTTTCACCACCTTCAAGTAATGAAAGGTGATGGTGGAAAAACAGTCGGGGAAAAAGGTGGAGGAGTTGAGGACATATAATGGTGGAGAACTCACTTATGAGGAATTCAATCAGTTTTGTAAAGATGAATGGATCGTGAGGTACAACACAATGTGCTACACACTAGAGCATAATGGTATGACTGAGCGGATGAATCATACTCTCTCGGAGAGGGTCCGATGCATGATAAGTAATGCTGGGTTGGGCAAGAATATATGGATTGAGGCCATTAACACATCTTGTTACTTGATAGATTGATCCCCTTCTATAGTTATTGATTGTAAGATTTCAGAGAAAGTGTGAAATTGTCAGTAAGTAAATTACTCGGAGTTGCGAATATTTGGTTATGAGGCTTACTCTCACATTTCTTCAATTAAGAAAGATAAGCTAGACCAAAGGGCGATAAAGTGTATCTTTGTAGGCTCTGATGATGGTGTGAAGGGATATAAGTTGTATAACTCAATCACACAGAAGATCATAATGAGATGGGATGTCAGGTTTGGTGAAGGGTCTTTATTCGTGTAATGCCCCAGATTTTTGCCAACTTGAAAATTGGATGTTCTTGGGCGTTACCTCTGAGTTCTAAAGTTTAGCACATAACCGTGCGGGTATTCACACGTGTTTAAGACCAAAGCAGGGTGATTTTGATCCATGAAAATCACCCAATAATTAAAAAAAATAGAGTTTTTTGATAGATTTCGGCGGTGCCATAGTCGTTGACTGGACAAAGTCCGACGTTGCCACCCCTAATGTACAGTTTCTGTACACTAACTTTGAAAAT
This sequence comes from Liriodendron chinense, assembly GCA_003013855.2. Lineage (NCBI taxonomy): Eukaryota > Viridiplantae > Streptophyta > Magnoliopsida > Magnoliales > Magnoliaceae > Liriodendron > Liriodendron chinense. The sequence continues at coordinate 1,877,468 of PVNU02002542.1, read as the reverse complement.
TCATATCTCCTTCATTATAACTCCGATTGAGGTGATTCAAAAGTCAAATTGGATCTTGATAATTCTAATTTTATAAAATAAAAAATATAAAATAAATAAAAAATTAAAATGAGGTTAAATTTAGAAAATTTTGAAAACTGTCCAGAAAATTGTTGGTTTCAAGCAGTGTATACTTCTGGAATATTAATAATTTTACAGAACTTAAAATGATATGAAATTTTATAATGTGAAGGTAGAAAAATTATAAAAATAATTTAGTATCTAAAAATTCTGAAAAAGTTACACGCAACTGACCTATTGAAAATGAAAATTTCTGTAATGGCAAGTAGCCGTTGGATCAAACGTATCTTTTTCATCTTTAAGTTTTAGTTTTCAGTGTCTTCTTAGGAATTTCTCCTAATTATGTCAGGAATTATCCAAGGTAATTAATTTAGATTTTTAGATTTATTATTTTAATTATATGTTGTATTATTCCAGATAGTTTATAGTTTAGTCGAATTAGGACTCCTTATTAGGGTGATTATGACTGAATCACCATTTCTACAAATTGCGAATAGACTCTATTGTGAAATTAACTAATCCAAACCCTAATCATTATGCTCGAGAAATTTCATTATTTAATTCATTCAAGAAATGCCCCGATTAACAAAAAAAAGCTCTAGACCATTCATTAGTGGACCACTGAATCTGAAACTAAGGAAAATCGCTCGTCGCGGGATGTTGAGACAAGGCTATGCCTAATACCCATGCCAGAACAGGCAAGCGATGATAGGGAGTTTAGGAAGTCCACCCTACTAATGCAGGCATACACTTCTTAGTCCACTACAACCCAGGCCTCCCTCAAATCCTTTGCTGCCAAACTACAATGAGAACGAGTATTGCACATATTACCAAGGTCGTGGTCACACAATGGATCGCTGCTTCTCCTTGAAGCGCGTTGTCCTAAATCTGAACGATAGCTGGAAGATCGTCATCTTAGCGCTCGAGACTGCTCCCCCACCAGCCAACATTCTCCAAAATCCGATGTCGCGACATCAAGCAGACCCTAGCTCATCCAATGGTCCTGCCATCAACAACATAGAAGAAAAGAATCTTGAGTATTTCTTCTCTCCCACACAATCCATACACACTGTCTCATATGACTGGGAGGTTGGAGCCCTGGTCTTAGAAGGGGCACCTTCTGATCCATGTGAACCCTTGGTCCTATAAGGGGCAGCTGCCTCCATACCGTAGAAGAGCCAGTGATCCTACAAGGAGCGTTTTTCCCATAGCCCTCACCACTACCCCAGCCATGCAAGGGCCAGCCTACAATAATTCAAGTTGGGAACCTGTGATTCTCGGGAGTGGAGTCTCTAACTTCAAGCCAATTGTCCTGCAGGGAGTTCCTTAACTAGTCATCCTACAAGGGGTAACTCCCACTTCAGAACCAGTCATCGTACATGGAGCCGCTCCAGCCCCCAGAATGTGGGGCCATGAGGAACACTCCCTCTTCTACTGCATGATTGCATGAGTTAACCTAAAATGACATGAAAAAATGCATGGACTGTGTGGATAAAATCCATACATCACGGTCGCCCTTAGAGCCCTAGGTTGTCCTGAGCTTAGATGGGTAGGGGAAGTACCCAATCCGCCACCGTTAGAGATGGACTAAGTATGTACTTTACTATAAAAAAAACCTCAAAAAGGGCTCGAGCCAGCATGCAACCCTAGCAATTAACACTCACCACGTGAATACACCGTTCCTTAGAAGTAGTGTGGTGATGTGGCAAGATTTGATTGGTGGGCCTATCAAATATAAGCCCTCTGCTAAAAGGAGTGGATAAGGTCTAGTCCTTACCATGGGGCCCACCTTGATGCATGTATTCTATATTCAAACTGTCCATCCATCTTACCATATAATTATAATTTTAGTGCATGAGCCCAAAAACCAAGTAGATTCAAATCTTGGGTAGACCAATAGAAAGCACTATTGATTCACCATTAATGAGCCACAAAAGTTTTGGATCAAGATGATATTTATTTTTTCCCTTCATTTAAGTTTATACAACGTTGGATGACAAATAAATCCACTGGTTGGATGGCAAATAAATATTATAAAAACCTTATGGTGGGCTTGAGGAAGTTTTAATGGTAGGGCGTTCAATCACCATTGTTTCCTATAATATGGTCCACCTAACATTTGGATCCTCTTGGCTTTTGGGTTCACGTCATGAAATGATCTAAAAACAGATGGACAACATGGATATAGAATATATACATCAAGGTGGTCCCCATGGTGAGGTTCACACCGTCTTGGGTGAGGCCGAGCCGCACTCATAATCCTCTACCTCGTCCAAAAGAGCAGGACTTACCTGCGACCCAGAACCATCAATGTTGGACCATGGGGCTCACCTTCATATACTGCATTTTATATCCATGTTGTCCATCTGTTTTGTCAACTTGTTTTAGGGCATCAAATTTCAAGTGTACTACACCACAAGAAACAATGATTATTGGCCATAAACCTTCTGTGAGCCACAAAAGTTTAGGATCAAGCTGATTTTCGTTTGTTTATTATTTTTTTTAAATAAACAATATGGTGCACCCTCAAAAGTTTTTAGTATATGGTGGTTGTTCAATGACCACCGGTGTCTCGCCTACTAGCCCAACTGGAAGATGCCCAGGTGTTTCAACAGAAGGTCTCAGGTTCGAGTACTAAGGAGACACTAACCTCGCCGGTGGGTGTGGGTGCGTTGCATGACTAAAAAAAACAAAATTGTTTCCTAGAAGTTTTTAATGGTGGGTGTTTAACGACCACTGTTTCCTGTTGTGTGGTTCACTTGAAATTTGTATCTACATATGAACGGCTTGGATATACAATGAAGTACATGGAGGTGGGACCAACGGTCAGGGCCAGAGTCCCTTTATTTAACATTAGGGCTATCAATGAAGCGGGTCAGATCTGAGATCCAATTCGCTCCAAACCCGTATAATGCGGAGTTGGATCTTAAAATAAGCCCGATTAATTAAATGGATCGGATTCAGGTTCATAAAAATATAAATTCGAATAATATTCGGGTCGGATCTGGATCTAGTGGTGAGATCCGATAGGATCCCGACTATTAACTCTGTGTGCCTTTTCGACTTGTGATGTGAACTTCGTGAAGAGATTCTAATGCGAAGGTAGAGAGCTCCACTTTTCTCTCTCTTTAGAGAATTTCTCCAAGAATCTCTCCCAAAATATTAGATTATGTGGCCACATCTTAGTAGGTGGTACCCTAACAGTGTGGGGCTCATAATAATGTATTTTGTATATATCCACGCTGTCCATATGTTTTTTCATCTCATTTTAAGAGGTGATACTAAACCCTAAGAAAATTCAAATCTCAAGTGGACCATACCACTAGAAATAATGATGAACGACCATTAAAGACTTTTTGTGGGCCACAAAAGTTTTTTATCAAGCCGATATCTATATTTTCCCTTCATCCATATCTTCTTGAAATTATCAAGAGGTTGGATTGCAAATAAACACTACTAAAACCTTACGATGGGCTCTTTGAAATTTTTAATGGTGGGGCACTCAATCACCACTATTTCTAGTGGTATGGTCCACTTAAGATTTCTCTTATAATTTTTAAAACCCCTTCCTAAAATGGGCTGGAGAGACGATGGATGGGGTGGATTTCTCATAAACATCACAGTGGGCCCCACCTAGGTTCCAGCGAAGGAACTTCCTTTCTCTCTTAGCCTGTTTGGTTTTCGAATTTCCCTTGGAAAACAAGGTAAATGAGCATTTATTATTTCCATGGGAATTCTTGCACCATTCCCACCGTGACAAGTGATAACTGCTTTTTGGACTTGACGTTCACCAAAACGGAGGGAAAAAATTGAAATTGCGTCGGGTAGTCTAACACGACACCCTATGCATACACGTGCGGAAGCTTAAGGAGCAACTAGAATTATGGCTAAGTCCTAGAGGGGGGGTGATTAGGACCTTTTAAAATCTTTTTGCCTACTTAACAAATTTAGCAAATCAAAGTACGTAAGCGATTAACACTTCGGCTTCCAAGCCTAAGTGGGTCCAATCAAAAGACTAGCAAATGATAAGTACAATCAGCAACCTAGTCTCATCAACCCATGTAGACTATAGAGGATGGATAAAGTAAAAGCTCAAGTCAACATGAGGTAGTGAAAGTACATCTTGTGAGTGTGGAGGTGCCTATCAAGTGCCTAGCATGCATTCCTAACTAAGCATTCATAATTAATCAATTAAACACAATGCATAAAGAGAAATGTGCTCAAGAACAAACACAAACACAAAGATGTATAGTGGTTCGACTACTTGTCTACTCCACTCCCGGTTCAAGTACTCAACCCCTTTGAGCACACCGGCATTCACTGGGGAGTTTAAATATGGTTCCTCCCAACCAAGGTATTTTAACTCGGATCCACCCAACCGGGGAGTTTACAGGTTCCTCCCAACCTACACGTTTGCACCCGTGTTGGTGGCTCCCCCTTGGAGACTATGTTTAGGCCTGACTAACGTGCCAAGGAACGGCTGACGTCTCTGAATTTAGGCCGACTAACAAGCCAATGATCGGCTAACGACCCTAGTTCGAGTTTGTCAAACAAACTCTACACTCAACTCCCACAGGGAATTGAGTGGATGGACTCCTAACAAGACAACTTTACTTGTCGGATTGAGCCAACTTTGGGTTGCTTCTTCTTGCTCTCCCGTGCTTGAATCAGCTCCCATTGTGCTCCCCCGATCTTTGACGCCGTTGCTTTGCCAAGGCTTCAGCTCCAAGATCAGCTACCTTGCATGTGATGCTCCATTGGAGATGCCCAAGGTGCTAGGGAATGGTGAATCCTCTACAAATGGTAGGAAATAGGTTTCTTAGAGGAATACACCTATTTGGACTCCTAGGTAGTGTTTAGATAAGGGATTTAACTATGATCAAGGTGTCTAAACCCTAGGAATCAAGAGGAAACAAGTCCATTCTCAAGATGCCATTGAATGGCCCAAGCTTGTGATGAAAACACAAGGAGAATGTCTTGCTATGGGTTTGGGATAGAGCCTCTGATGGTCTCTAGCAATGGTGGCTTCTATCTCCTCAAAATCCCCTCTCTTACTCAAAAACGAATCCCCCATCTTAAATAGATTTTCTTCCAACGGTCAAAAAATGGGCAGATTCTCGCATCTCCGATTGATCGGAAACATAGTCCGATTGATCGGACTGACCCCTTCCGATGGATCAGAAGACTGTCCGATTGATCGAAAATATGTCCGGTGGATTTTCAAGTTTGCTGGAATAATTTTCGATTGATCGGAACTTCGGTCCAATTGATCGGAGTCCTATCGGAGCCAATGTCCGATTGATCGGAGATCAATTGGAAATTGCTGTTTGAGCTGTTTTAATTACAGCAGCTTCCACCTCTTTAATTAGTCTAACTTATCGTGTTTTTCATGGAATTCTAAGACTAATGATGACTAAGGGTATACTTAGATAGTGCAAGTCATCTAAAAGGTTATGGGTTAGGCTTTGGTCAAGGTTAAGGCACACCAAGGCATCACTTTTACCTGTTTCTTCTTCCTTGATGCAGCAGGGCCACTCGAGTCTTCAGTCTTCGTCTTCATTAAGCTCAACCGACACTAGACCCACTGACCTAAGTGATTGACAAACAAGGTGCACTAGTATATCATAGAAAAGTGCACTAACAAAAATTGTGTGGCCCACCATGATGTATGTGACTTATCCACACCGCTCATTTTTTTCCACCATCTCATTTTAGGAAACGACCATGAAAATGAGGGCGATCTAAATCTTAAGTGGACCACACCATAAGAAATAGTGGTAATTGAATGTCTACAGTTGAAAACTTCTAGTTGGCCCTTAAAGTTTTAGATGAATCTGATATTCGTTTTCCCTCCCCTATCCATGTCTATCTAACCTCCTGAATGGGTTAGATGACAAATAAACATCAATGTGGGCCTAAGGAATGAGATAGCTTTCAATGGTGAACGTTGTACAGACCACTATTTGCTGTAGTGTGGGCCACTTAAGCTTTGGATCTACTTCATTTTTGGGTTAAAGTCCTAAAAAAATTTGGTAAAATAAATGGATGGCTTGGATAAGTCATAGACATCAAAGTGGGGCCATTATTTTAAGTGAGTCTTTTTAGGACCGGATTTTAAGAAATGAGAATTCCATTGCTCATCAAACGGATGTAAGAAGTAATAACAACTCATTTCCAGGAATTTACCAAATATTCAAAAAATCAAACACCCTCTTAAAGAAATCCGAAGAGGGGGAGCGGATTAGGTGTGATCGGGTAATACCTTAGCGGGTGTTACCCTAACCCTATGGGGCCACCTTGATGCAATTTTTGTATATCCGTGCCATCCATTTGTTTTCTCATCGTATTTTATTTAATTTTTATATTTGTGATTTGGTGGATTTGGACCTAGATTCAACCTGAATCTGATGTTTATATGAACTTTTGGATGGGAAATGGATCTACCTATTTTTAAGTGGATCGGGTATGGATACCACCTTTTGGATCCGAGTCGATTCCAAATCCAAAGTCGGACTTGCAGTCGGATCCAACTGGATCCAATCCAGATCCGACCCATTGAGAGCCCGTACTCAGCATTCAGGCCCAAAACGATTTGTTACTAGACTTGGTAGTTAGGTCACCACCATCTGTACGTTGAGTTGTCATTTTTACCTTCGGCATGCGATGTAAGTGTGGTGAGTGTGACAATCTCAATAGCAAGGATGGCACGAAACTACACCTATCAAGTGATCTTAACCATCAGATTCTCTAGTTGAATTTGGACCGATGAACATTTTTATTTTAACCGTCCATTTGAAAGCTAACACTTAGATTGTTAGGAGTATTCAACAAGCGCAGTTACAACTTGTGGGATATACTTCATCCACAAGGGGATCGAGAATATGGAAGGTCTGGATTGACATGTACGTGTGCCATGTACACCGTTGACGAGATTTCACAACTTGAGAGGATTGAGTGTTATATTCCGGGTACACCTTAGTGGGTCTTACCCTTACTCTGGACCCACCTTGATGATGTATTGCATATCCACGCCGTCCATCTATTTTTTTCAGCCCAATTTATGGTGTTGGATAAAAAATTAAGCAGATCCAAATCTCAGGTGAACCACATCACAGGAAACAGTGGTGATTGATCTCATCTTAAACACGTTTGACTCCTTTCCACGTGTGAGGCCAGTGCAATTAGCATGGCTCGTGAACCATACATCGTCCGTGATCAGATCATTGAGGTGGTCCGTGACAAAGATTTATTTGAAAGGAGGGAAGTTGAATCAGATGATATGGTAAATCCACAAGAATGGGAATACGGTTGAGCCAACAATCAAATGCATCAATCAGAACCGTCCATCTGGTGATACCTATCACGAATGGCTTGTTTACAGAAAACCCACACGGTATGCGATCTATACATCAACTTTTCCTTACTTTAACACTGAGTTTTGTCCATTTAATATTTTCTTTGAAGGTCACTGATCAGACGGCTAGAATCATCTTATTGGTGTGCAATTTGAATCATAGTTCATCCACGGTGTTGAAAATTAGATGGACTGTTTAGATTGATATGTTACCTAGCCACTTGTGCGGGGAAAGATGGTTGTGTACCATACTCGGGATCTATCTTATCTATCGTATTATCTCCATTTAAAATAGCCAGCTTGTGATTGTCCTTACAGGCGGTCATCATTCATGCCGGGTACGAGTTCTGAGAAAAAGTTACAATAGTGGTGAAAGTTATGACACGTTGTAAGCGTTGATAAGTATAGCTGTACACGAGCCGTTTTCCCAGTTCGGCTCGGTTTGGCCAGCGGACGGCTTGAGCTTGGCTAGGCTGGGTCCTCGAATCCAGGTGGTAGGCTTGGCTTGGTTTGAATGAGCTTTTGAGCTGAATTTGAGCCTGTTTGAGCTTGTTCGAGCTTCAAGCTTTCGAGCCTGAATTCGAGCATGTTCGAGCTTGTCTGAGTTTCAAGCTTTCCAGCTTATCCAAGTGGGTTTTGTTTTTTAGTTTTGTAAGGTTAAGGGTAGGGGAGTGGGCGCTGGAAGAAAAGAAAAATGAGGGGGCGGACGTTTAAGTTAAAAATTATATGTTTTATTATATATTTATATTATATAATAAAAATATATATTTTCTTTTTAACTTAAAAATATACCGAGCCTCCATAAGCCAAGTCGAGCTCAGGTCGGGCTTGGGCTTGGCTCGAATTTCTAACGAGCTCACATATTCAGCTTGATTTGGCTTGAACCACCCTCCGAATCGAGCCAAACCAAGCTTTTTCAAGTTGAGCCGAGCAAGCTTTTCAAGCTAGCTCGATTCGTGTACAACTCTATTGATAAGTGGTAGCGGTGTGCTCTTTGGAGCTTGTCAATGGAAGTAAATGAAAACCATTTCACAAGTTTAAATGGGGTTATCAGCTGAGAAATTTCCCTCTGAACTTCACTTTCAACGCACTAGCCTTAATAAACTTCTAAAACTTTACTTTCCATTTCGAAAGTTATGGGTTTTGTTTTTTTTTTTTTTTTTATATATGAAAATACCCTTCAATACCTATCTTCTTTATTTTTCTTTATGAAAAAATCATTCTTCTCCTTCTTCGTTTTTCTTTTTAAAAAAGCCTTCTTGTTCTTCCTCTTTGTTTTTCTTTCTAAAATTTTCAGTTCAACCTGAAATCTCTAATCCTTCTTAGGGTTTTATTCGTTGCTTCAAACTGAGGTTGGCTTTTTCGAATGAAAATACCCTCCAAAACTCTTCTTCTTCTTCGTTTTTCTTCATGAAAAAAAAAAAAAAATCCATCTTCTTTGTTTTTCTCTTTGGCTATATTAAAAAACTAATCTTCTCTTCATTTTTCTCTTTGGCTATAACAAAAAATCCATCTTCTCTTCATTTTAAAATTGTGTTTCACTTTATCGCACTCTTCTTCTTCTTCTTGAGCTCGTGTTTAATTGGAACGGTGGCTGTGGACAAGTAAGAATAAAGAACGAATGTGCTTTTCGCAAGGATTTTTGTCTACAAGGATGTAATCAGTGAAAACTCGATAAATTTCACCGAATACAGTGAAAATTGACTGAGTTCTCTTTGAATATCACTGTACTCGGTGAATGGGGATTTGAATGGTAAATGTGATTTGAATGATGAATGGTGAAACCTCTCTATTTACGATGAAATTGACCGAGTATAGTGAAAAATGACGGACCAAGTCCATTGCAAATTGACTTTTTCATGATGAAGTTGATCGAGTACTGGTGAAATTGATCAATAACTCAATGAAACCTCCTTATACTCGGTGAAATTGACCAAGTATAACGAAAAACAATGGACCAAGTCCGTCGCAAATCGAAAAAACGATGGACAAAGTCCGTCACAAATCGACTTTTCATAGTGAAATTGACCCGATCAAGTAATCTATGAAATTGACCGAGAACTCAATGAAACCTCCCTATACTTGGTGAAATTAACTAAGTGTAGAGAAAAACGATGAAACAAGTCCATCGCAAACAGAAAAAATGATAGACAAAGTCCGTCGTAAATCGACTTTTCTCGGTGAAATTGACAGAGTATAGCAAAAACGATGAAAAAAAATCCGTCGCGAATCGACTTTTCTCGGTGAAACCTCTTTATTCTCGGTGAAATTGACCAAGAACTCGAAAGCCAAGGGTATTTTCACTAGAAAAAAATCCATCCGTACATTTTATGTTTACATATGGAAACTAAAGTTTTAGAGGTCTAATTGGCTAGGTCGGTCAATCAAAATTGAACTCCACATAGTGAAATTTCTCTTTTCAACTGTGTTTAGTAGCGTGTAACTTCGAATATTCTGTGTTGATATAGTAAATCGGAGGACTTGTAATGCAATGAAAGTTTTCAGATATTGACATGAACACATGTAACATCGTATATTAATATAAGTGTGACATCCTATATTAATATAGGTATGTGATATTTGACGGAATGATAGTAAATGATAGTAGTAAACTCATTAAAATATGTACTTTAGTAGAAAAAAAATGGAAATTCCCATCTCCAATGGGCTACAAATATAAGGTTCACAAACAAGCAACTTGCCAATTTTGTCTAACCATCCATTTAGATAGACAGCATTTGGATGGCTTAGATCATTCCATTGGTGAGATTTTGGTGATGCAGTTTATAATTAGATTATTTTGAAGTATCATTGGCATAGGGCAGATTAGGAGCATAGTAACATCTTTGTTTACTTGAGCAACTCCGCAAGGGAACCAAAAATGCATTTCACACCAATTAGTGTCAAATCTCTCCTCTTCCTCGTTATTTTAAATTAGCCACATTTACTATTAATTCATTTACTTCCATCCAAACATGCCTTTTAACCCAGGTTACTCTCAATTACTCCCATTACTCTCATCCAAATTCTCTAATAGCTGATTTAGGAAATGAAAAATTTATCCAGGACGGCTAAATTTAAGCACAACCTAAAATTTTTATCTTTAAAGAGTAAGGGATGATTGAGTATATGTCAATCAGTACCCATCCCCCAACCAATAAATGAGGGAATAGTTAGAGATCAGCCACAGATTTCACACGACAAATCTACTGAAAAAAACATTTAATTAATTGTGAAGAAGTGCCTTAAAGAACTTTTAAAATGAGACGAGACAATAGATATCTAGTGATTCCATTGTGCATCTTCGTGAGTATGAGTTTGACATATATGTGAAAGATAATCTTGAATCTTATTTGCAAGCCAAACAAAATGTTAATTCCTCTCAACGAATAAATACCATGAAAAAAAAATGAAGTAAAGTCTGTAAAAGAATACAACACTTGGCATGTAGTCGATTTACCTGATGGTGCATATATTGATTGACTGTAGATGAGTATATAAGATTAAATGAGACTCCGGAGGCAAGATCAGAAGGTGTAAGGATCAAATGGTTAAGGGGTATTCAGCATTGATTTCAATTATAAAAAAAACTCATCAGTCTTTAACAAGAATTGCTTTAGGATCATTATGGCACTAATAGATGGCTATGATCTTAAGTTCCAATTATGTATTCATTCCGGTTAACGATTCTAAATTATGATAATATGTTTTTTGTCCCTCTTATTAATATCTCATGTGTATGTTTAAAGTGAATGAACAAAATAATTTAGTTTTCAAGACGTGTGAGATCATGGCACATGAGCATAAGATATAGGCTAACCATTAGATGGTGCTGGTCAGGCTTACAGTGGGCCACACTTTACATTACTGGGATCATTGGCCTGATTTTGGGGACATGAGATACTAATGGTGGGACCCACGCGACTCTCGTGTCCGGCCAGTATGCTAGGCTGGCGCACATGGTTTTGTGTACAGAAACCACCGTGTACATGCAAGCAGACATGCCAACATGGGATACACATGTGAGATCCGAGCTTTCCAGACGGTGGGCCACACTGTTTAGATGTTCTAGACTCCATTCAGCCCATCTCACTCCTCATATATGCAACATCAGCATTTGGGCTTCCACGTGGATTGACAGGACAAGGATCCACCGTGTTTGAAAGCAAGGAGGACTTGCTTTCATTATATAACACGAATTTGAAGCCAAAACTTAGTGGGCCCGCCATGAAATATGTGTTGTATCCATGTCATCCATTCATTAGTGGAGATCAATTTAGGACATGGGATAAAAAAAGAGGGAGATTCAAATCTCAAGTGGACCACACTAAAAAACAGTGGAAATTGAACACTAACCATTTAAATGTTACTTCCTACATGTGGTCCACTTGGGGCTTGTTTGTTTCAATGTAAGTACATGTAATTGTATGATAAAAGTATCATAATTATATATATATATATATATATATATATATATATATATATATATATATATATATATATATATATATATATATATATATATATCCTTTTTTCATATCATTTTAGCACACAAGCCTAAAAATGGGGCAAATGAATCCAAAGCTCAAGTGGACCACACCAAAGAAATCAATTGGTTCAACCGAGGCATCATTATCCCTACTACTTTGATGTGGTCCACTTAAGTTTTGGATCAACCTAATTTTTTTCGGCTCATGCCTTAAAATGATATGAACAAATGAATGGATGATTTGGATGTAACTAGAGCCAGGCACAAACCGAGCCAGCTTCAACGCTTGACTCGAATTGGTTTGAAAAAGGTCATCTTGGATTGGTTCGAACAGAACTTCAAATCAAACCAAGTCTTGGAATCAAGCTCGTTTGAAAAAACAAACCAAGCTCAAACTAGGGCAATACCGGCTCAGCTTGGGTCAAAGTTTGGTTTGATTCACCTCAGTTTGATTCGGCTTAATTCAGCTTGTAGATTAAAAGCACATTGTTTCCTAGGGTGTGATCCGCTTGAGCTTTAGATATAATTCCATTTTGGGATCATGTCCTGAAATGATATGTAAAAATAGATGGACAGTGTGGATACTACATAACATAATGACATGGATAATACATAATACATGTACATGAATGCATACTGTTTCTTTGCACTTGCAAAATTATGCTTGTGTACTTATTTGAAAAAAGCTATTACATGTTTATTTTAAAGTTGCACTCCTTTTGTGGAGGATGTTAAACATCATATAATAAAATATTTTGATATTTTTCTTCTAAGTTTTTAAATTCTTTTCTATTTAAATAAAAAAAAAGGAGCCGCCTCTGTTTGAACTCGGCTCAACCTGATTTGAAATTTTTTACCAAATTAACCTAGGCTCAAACTAAATTTTTCTAGAGCAAACTAATCTCAAGCCGCATGGGTTAGCGTGAAGCTAAGACCGGACCGATCCACAAACTAAAGTGGAGAACAAGCCAAATCAAGCTAGGACTAACTTAGACTCCACCCAATTGTAACCCACGGTCTCCCTGATTTTGAGTCAAGATCCATGAAAAAGGGTAAACGTCAACATCATACATTAATTGTTATTGGCATTTACCATTTACCATGGTAGTCAATAAATGTTAAATTTAGGGAAAATGAAAGTAATTACATTGAAACTATCAAGCCTTTAGCTTTGGATCCGTCTTGTTTTTGAGCCATCCTAAAATGATATGGCTAAATTAATGGACGGCATGGATAAAGCATGTACGTCATGGTGGGACCCACATGGTGCTGTCTTATTTCCTGCATAAAAAAGTGACTGTCGTACTGCGAACTTCGAGATAGAGATATTTATCACAGCAGACGAATCTGGTGCTAGACGCCCACGGAAGTGGATTGCGCATTGAGTAAACTCCGTGGAGCCCACCATGATCTATGTGTCTTATCCATACAGTCCATCCATTTTACTAGTTCATTTTATGGCATGAGCCTAAAATCAAAATATATAAAGTTCAAGTGGACCACACAACAGGATTCAGTTGGGATTATAATGATTACCGTTGAAACCCTCATAGTACCGGTAGTGATGTTCATTTGTCATCCAACCAATTTATAAGGTGACACGGACATGAATGAATGAAAAACAAAAATATCAGCTTGATGCAGAACTTCTGTGTCCCACCGGAACTTTTCAACGGTAAGCATTCAATTCACACTGTTTCCTTTGGTGTGGCCCACTTGAGCTTGAGATATGCTTTAGTTTTAGGCTCATCCCTAAAATGAGCTGGTAAAACTGATGGACAGCGTGGATAAGACACATACTTCAGGGTGGGCCTCACAGAGTTTACTTAGTACTTTACCGCGTACTGACTTACTCAGTACGCAATCAATGGTAGGCTCATGCCCTACCCACCTTTTCCTTCAGTGAGGCCCACTTGAGTCTTGGATTCGGTTCATTTTTGTTTTCATGTCTAAAACGAATTCCAAAACGGATGGACGGGGAGGATTTACAAGAAAATATCACCTTGTGCGTCAATCGAGCACTTTGTCTCTTAGGATCCGTACGTCTTGCTGGCCACGCAGTGGATGGTTGTACCAAAAATTTATGGTGGTATCGTAAATTCTTCATCATGGACTTTTGAGGATTATAAATGGCTGGATACGGAAGTCTGATCGGCTGTCCACAATTGCGGGCTAGAAAGTCATTTCGTTCAGACATTCAATAGATCCGTCCGGTTGATGTAGCTCTTGACGTACAGCAGACCAAATGTACGGCCTGGATCTCGTTCATATTGGAGAGTTTTGCTAACTGCACGGTCGTGCATAGCCCATTCCCCGTACATCGCGTCGCACGTGCCAATGGTTGCAACATGTGGACCACGTTGAATCAGACCGTTTATTGATTAGGCGCGCACCGTTGATGGAACAAATGGACGGCTAAAATAAACTTGGCTTCCAATTCTTTTGGCCGTCCGTTTGTTCCATATATCGGGGGCCATCCGATGATTGGACGAGCCTACTTTGGAACAGGTATCTGCTGTGGGGCCTACTTTGATGTGTGTACCTTACATCGACACCGTCCATCTATTTCGAAAGATCATTTTAGGGCATGATCCTAAAAATGAAGCAAATCAAAATCTTAAGTGGACCATACCACACGAAACAGTCGTGATTAAATCACACTTAAGCCCTGTGTTATTCAAAAAAAAAAAAAAAAAAAGGCGGTTTTGGATAGTTAGTTACTTAAGCTACTTATACTTCAAAAGTAACTTATTAAGTTGAAGTGATTAAGTAATTTTAATTAAAATAAAAATAACTTACACTCCAATCTATATCTCAAGTAGTAGACTGAACGAACATAACCACGTTTCAACGCTGAGGTCTTATTACTGATTCTCAAGTGGGGGCGGCTAACATTGTAGTATGACTCACAGTGGGGTGGGGTGTGTGTGCAAACCCAAAAAACAAATAAATAGTCACATAAATAGTCACATGATCGTAAACTAAACTTTTCTCAAATAAGGTACTTATTAGTTTGCCGGGGCTCGTTTTAAGGCACGTGTCATGTGCATGGCAGGAGTCACCCTACATAGGTCCCGACCATCTCATGTCCCTATCTGCCTGCCCACCACCTTATATCTCTACCCACCCACCTGCCCGCCTACTCACTTGAGTTTTGGCTCTACCTCATTTTTGGACTAATGCCTCAAAATGATTTGGCAACATGAATGGACAGGGTGAATTTAGCATAAACGTTATGGTCCGATTTACACATTTTAGGAACCTTGAGGTTTTGGTTGTCCAATAGGAAGGGGATTGCATCCTGGCCCTAGCCTGACACAATCTAAGCTGGGGGCCCCACCTTGATGATTTTATCTATGTTGTTCATTCATTTTGCACGAGATCATTTTGGGGGTAAGAGCCCAAAATGAAACAAATCCAAGGCTCAAGTGGACCACACAATGGGGATTGAACACCCACCATTAAAAACTTTTAAAAGCAGCAAAAGTTTCAATCAAGTTGGTATTTGTGTTTTCCTTTTGTCAAGTTCTGTCCAGCTCTTATTAACGGGTTTGATGTCGAATAAACATGACTGTAGACCCTAAGAAGGTTTCAATGGTGAGAGTCATATCACCACTGTTTCCTATGGTGTGGTCCATTTGAGCCTTGGATCTGCCTCGTTTTTGGACACGTACCCTAAAATAATCTGCAAAAAATGGATGGATGGGGCGGATAAAATCCAAACATCATAGTGGGCACCAGATAGTCCCTGCTGGACCAAGTCCATCAGGATGAAGGACAAACAAATATCAGCGACCCAAAACTTATGTGAACCACAGGAAGTTCTCAACACTAGCGTTTGATCCCCACTATTTTCCTGTGGTGTGGTCCACTTAAGTTATGGATCTGCCTCATTTTTGGGCTCATGCCCTAAAATGAGCTGTTAGATGAACCACATACATCATGTTCACCAAGCTTTTCCACCAATTAGCTGGGCCAGTCCTCTACAAACTCTCATTTATTGATCCTAACCATCCATTTGATGAGCCCCTATTAAATGGACCGTATCTAAAAACTGAATGATCATGACCGTCTAGTCAATGGACCTTTCTTTGTGCATTGTGCGTTATCTTGCTAAACTTCGAAATCAATCAATTAATCAGACGGTTAAGGACATCCCATCACACGGGGACTGATCTTAATTTATATACATTAGCTCTGTGTATAAGCCATCTCTACCATCCAACCGGTTCACATATCCATACGAATGAATGGCCCACTGTTCACCTCAAATGAAAGTAGCTGCCAAATGATCCATGTAGATGAGCCACATCGTGGATCACAACTAAAAAACTGTGCAGATCGGATGGTACATTCCATCTGATTGATGGGCATCTTTAGCTTTTCCCAACCGTCCTAAAACAAGCAAATAAAATAGTACAAATTTATAGGATTAGATTCAAACAAGAGAATCAGTTCGTGGATGGAATGTGTATACACCAACTTTCGGTGCATGTTTGCCCACTGAATTATCCCTTTTCTAACATATCATCATAAGATAAGCGGAAATGCCAAGACAACATTTGTTTTGTCTGCTTTAGATTCAATTAACTCTCCAAATAAAAACAAAGATGTTTTTTTTTTCTTAATTTTAATTTTCGCCTGTCGAACAGGAGAAATAATCACATGTTAGGGTGCAAAACAAAAACAAAAACAAAAACAAAAAATCTTTTATTTAGCACCGGTCGGCAGGAGAGATGTTTACACATAGGGGTGCGAATGGGTTGGGTTGACCCATTGACATATTGGACCCAAGTCCAAAATAAACCGTCTTGGATCCAAAATCTCAACCCAATTATTAAAATAGGTTGGGTTTGGGAGCTCTCAATATCAATTTGACCTGGTTTTAGCCATCCTGCAATGAATCCAACCCAGACCAGGAAAGTAGTAGTTACAACAACTCTAGAGAGAAGTAGGGATTAATAAATTGTTTATAATTACTAAGTTTAACTAATATAAGTGGGAATTCAAAAATTATAATCAGTCACGGTATAGTTGTGATGGTTTTGAGGGATCGAATGATCTTGCACGTAACCTGTGCACTAGACCTAACTTGAAAATAAACTGGCCTAGATCCAAAAATTCAACCCGATTATTAAAATAGATTGGGTTCAGGAGATCTCAAAATCGATTTGACGTGGACCTGGTTTTAGCCATCCTAAAATGAATCTAACCTAGACCAAACAAGTATTAATTACAACAAATCTTTGAAAAAGCAGGCATTAGTAATTGCCTATAATTACTAAGTTTAACTTGGATCAGTGGGAGTGGAAAATTATAATGAGTTAAAGTATTGTTGTGATGGTTTTGAGGGATCAAAGGATCTTGCATCTTGCACATGACATGTGCATTGGATCCAACTTAAAAATAAACTGACCTAGATCCAAAAGTTCAACCCGATTATTAAAATAGGTTGGGTTTAAGAGCTCTCAAAATTAATTTGACGTGGACCCAGTTTTAGCCATCGTAAAATGAATCTAATGAGACCAAGGAAGTATCAATTATAACAAGCATAGGAAAAAGTATGCATTAGTGGATTGTCTATAATTACTATGTTTAACTAGGGTAAGTGGGAATTGGAAAATTATAATTAATTACAGTATGGTTGCAATGGTTTTGAGAGATATAAGGATATTGCACGTGACATATGTGTTGGACCCAACTCGAAAATAAATCGGCCTAAATCCAAAAGTTCAACCCGATTATTAAAATAGTTTAGGTCAGGGAGCTCTCAAGATCAATTTGGCCTAGACTTGGTTTTAGCCATCTTAAAATGAATCTGACCCAGACAAGGGAAGTATTAATTATTACAAGTCTGGGAAAAAGTAGGGATTAGTAAATTATCTATAATCAGTTAACTAGGATTAGAGGAAATTAGAAAATTATAATTAATTACATCATGGTTGCAATGGTTTTGAGGGACATAAGGATTTTGCACGTGACATGTGAATTGAACCCAACTCGAAAATTAATCGGCCTAGATCCAATATTTCTACCCGATGACTAAAATAAGGTGGGTCTAGAAGCTCTCAAAATCAATTTGACCTGAAACTAGTTTTAGCCATCCTAAAATGAATCAAACCACGGAAGTATTAATTACAACAAGTCTAGGAAAAAGTAGGCATTAGTAAATTATCTATAATCACTAAGTTAACTAGGATTAGAGGCAATTGAAAAATTACAATTAATTATGGTATGGTTGCAATGGCTTTGAGGGATATAAGGATTTTGCATGTGACATGTAAATTGGACCCAACTTGAAAATAAACCGGCCTGGATTCAAAATTTTTACCCGATCATTAAAATAAGGCGGGTCTTAGAGCTCTCAAAATCAATTTGACCTGAACCTAGTTTTAGCCATTCTAAAATGAATCTAACCACAAAAGTATTAATTACAACAAGTCCAGGAAAAAGTAGGCATTAGTAAATTATCTATAATCACTAAGTTAACTAGGATTAGAGGGAATTGGGAAATTATAATTAATTACAGTATAGTTGCAATGGTTTTGAGGGATATAAGGATCTTGCACATGATATGTGAATTGGACCCAACTCGAAAATAAACCAGTTTAGATCCAAAATTTCAACCCGATTATTAAAATATGGTAGGTCTGGAAGCTCTTTAGATCAATTTGACTTGAACCTAGTTTTAGCCATCCTAAAATGAATCTAACCATGGAAGTATTAATTACAGCAAGTCTAGGAAAAAGTGGCATTAGTAAATTATCTATAATCACCAAGTTAACTAGGATTAGAGGGAATTGAAAATTTATAATTAATTATGGTATGGTTGCAATGGTTTTGAGGGATATAAGGATCTTGCACATGACATGTGAATTGGACCCAACTCAAAAATAAACCGGTCTAGATCTAAAATTTCAACCTAATTAATAAAATACGGTAGGTCTAGAAGCTCTCAAAATCAATTTGACCTGAACCTAGTTTTAGCCATCTTAAATTGAATCTAACCACAGAAGTATTAATTATAATAAGTCCAGGAAAAAGTAGGCATTAGTAAATTGTCTATCATAATTAAGTTTTACTCGGAATAGTGGAAATTGGAAAATTATAATTAGTTATTGTATGGGTGTGATGGTTTTAAGGGATCGATGGATCTTGCACATGACATGTGCATTGGACCCAACTTGAAAATAAACTGACTTGGATCCAGAAGTTCAACCCAATTATTAAAATAGTTTGGGTCTGAGAGCTCTTAAGAACAATTTGACCTAAACTTGGTTTTAGCCATCCTGAAATGAATCTAACCCACGTAAAAGAAGTTTAATTACAACAAGTCTAGGAAAAAATAGGCATAACTAAATTGTTTATCATTACTAAGTTTTACTAGGATCGATACGAATTGAAAAAATATAGGCAGTTATGGTATGGTTGGGATGGTTTTGAGGGATCGAAGGATCTTGCACATGACATGTGCATTGGACCCAACTTGAAAGTAAACAGGCCTAGATCCAAAAATTTCAACCCAATTATTAAAATAGGTTGGGTCTGGGAGCTCTCAAAATCAATTTGACCTAAGCCTAGTTTTATCCATCCTAAAATGAATCCAACCTAGACTAGGAAAGTATTAACTACAAAAATCCTAGGAAGAAGTAAAAATATTTAATAAATCATCTATAATTACTAAGCTTAACTAGGATAAGTGGGAATTGAAAATTTATACTTAGTTATGGATATTATGGATGCAATGGTTTTGCAGGATCAAAGGATCTTGCACATAACATGTTGGTAGGAAAAAACATTTCCAGGGGGGTGGGGGGGTGGGTATGTTAATCTGAAAACTTAATGCGGAATAAACGGATCTCTATGCATCGAATAATGGAGATTCCATACTTTAATCTTAAAGCCATACCTGATTGGGAAGACATTCCCGATGCCGCCGTGTTGCCGAGAAGAACTCTTGGTCTTCCGCACCTTACACCTTTAGGAGAAACACTTAATGGGACTAGGGTTTTCTCTCGTATGTTGGTGAGGGGACCAAGACGTATATTTATAGGAAAGAGGGCCAGAGAAGCTTACCCATCACACTTCTTTCCTCTAGGGTCTCCACACCGTAGGTTTCCATATCTGGCTTAATAACCGCGCATAGGGACCACGGTTCAAGCGTCCCACCCCAAACCTATTTGCAATGATCACAACTGTAATGGGGCCCACTGAATCGCTCAATCTGAATAATCCAATGGTCATGATCTAAACCGATGATCATGTGTGGCCCACTTAATGGAGTCTTACATTCTCCCACTTGGGCTACACTGATCTCTGAAAGAAAATAAACATTTTATTTTATTTTGTGAAAAGCATTTCATAAAACATGTTTGTTTCAAAAGTTCCTAATGGGTGCCCTACTGATTTCAAAACAATACCGTTGGACGATTATGAGCAACGCTTGTAGATTCGGTCCATCAAGACCACTGATACTGAATCATGGTAGTCAACACAACATTTAATATTTTCGAAGTGTGACGAATCACGATCACAAATACCAATAGCCTTAACGACATGGATCAATGATATGGGGTGTGGTATGAAGATTACACGTCTCATGTGATCATACGTGTTTATCTTCAAGTGGTCCTACTGAACGTGTCTCCAAGACACAAACCAAAGTCTTGCTTACTCAAAACTGAATGCGCACATTGAAGGAGAAGCAAGATATAAACTGAAAAACAGAATCATCAATGCATAAAAGATATCTCTAAAAAATGTCTGGACATAATCGGCTCATACATGAAAACTCTCACTACTAAAATACATCCTTGGGATCAACAACTCCCATAGACGTCACATGCTCCTTAAAGAGCGTGATAGGAAGGCCTTTAGTGAGAGGATCCGCTATCATCAGCCTTGTGCCGATGAGTTCGACAGACACTTGACAATTCTGAACTCTCTCCTTCACAACAAGATATTTGATGTCAATGCGCTTTGACCTCGATGAATGCTTGTTGTTGTTGGAGAAGTTAACTGCAGCTGAACTATCACAATAGATTTTCAATGGTTTCGGGATCATCTGCACAACCCGTAAACCAGAGAAAAAGCTCTGAAGCCAGACCGCCTGATTCGTGGCTTCATGACAAGCTACATACTCTGCTTCCATGGTAGATGATGCCGTAATCGACTGTTTCACGCTCTTCCATGATTCGGCTCCACCAACCATCATGAATACATAGCCCGAGGTGGACTTCTTGCTGTCGAGACAACCAACAAAATCTGCATCTGTATATCCTACCAACTCCAAATGGTCAGATCTCCTGTATGTGAGTTCGAAGTCCTTTGTCCTTTGCAGGTAGCGCGACACTTTCTTTACAGCTATCCAATGATTCATTCCTGGATTGCTAAGGTACCTGCCCAACATCCCAACCACAAAAGCAATATCTGGACGCGTACAGACCTGAGCATACATGATGCTCCCTACTGCTGACGCATACGGAATAGCTTCATCTTGTCCTTCTCTAGGTCATTCTTAGGACATTGAAATTGACCAAATTTGTCACCTTTTACAATAGGTGCTTGGCCAGGAGCACAACCTTGCATGCCAAACCTTTCGAGAACCCTATCAATATAGGCCCTCTGTGACAGGCCAAGCAATCCATGTGATCTGTCCCGGCTAATCTGAATGACAATGACAAAGGAGGCATCACCAAGATCTTTCATATCAAAATTTTGAGATAGAAATTTCTTAGTCTCACGCAACAATCCAATATCACTACTGGCCAATAAAATGTCATCAACATACAAGACCAAAATGATAAACTTACTCCCACTGATTTTCACATATATGCACTCATCCGCAGTGTTTTCAATGAAACCATATGAGGAAACAACTTCATGAAACTTTAGGTACCACTGTCGTGATGCCTGTTTCAACCCATAAATAGACTTCTTAAGTTTGCAGACCAGATGTTCTGAGCCTTTGGCTTTAAAACCTTCTGGCTGAAACATATATACGTTCTCCATTAGATCTCCATTGAGAAACGCAGTTTTCACGTCCATTTGATGTAGCTCCAAATCCATATGAGCCACTAGAGCCATAATGATCCTAAAGGAGTCTTTCTTAGATACAGGTGAGAAAGTCTCCTTAAAGTCAATGCCCTCACGCTGAGTGAAACCCTTTGCAACTAGCCTGGCTTTATACCTTTCGATATTGCCCTTAGAGTCCCGTTTGGTTTTAAATACCCATTTGCAACCAATCGGCCTAATCCCTTCAGGCAACTCAACAAGGTCCCAAACTTTGTTGTCCTTCATGGATTTCAATTCATCCTTCATGGCATCGAACCAATGAGAAGAATCCGCACTTTGTTCGACCTGTGAAAGGGATACAGGATCCTTTTCAACCCCAATGTCAAACTCATGCTCCTGCAAATAGACGACGTAATCGTCTGGTATTGCAGATCTTCTCTCTCTGTGTGATTGTCTTAATGGCTCATTATTCTGAATTGGGTTTTTCATTTCCTCATCAGTGGGTTGTATTTGAGGTTGTACATGGTCGTCCATAGAGATCTCAGGGTCCACTGCTGGACGGACAACCATGCTACTCTGAATGATTGTGGTGGGAATCACAATCTGCTCTTCCTCAAATACAATATCTCTTAAATTTGTGCTCCCACTATCTCCAGTGTTCTCAATAAACCTAGCATTCACAGTCTCAATAACTCTCATGGAATATGATGGACAATAAAATCTGAATCCTTTTGATCTTTCTGGGTATCCAATAAAGAAGCAACTAACAGTTCGAGGGTCAAGTTTTCTTTCATGCGGGTTATACGGTTTGGCTTCTGCAGGACAACCCCATACATGAAAATATTGTAGACTAGGCTTTCGCCCTGTCCACAATTCATATGGAGTTTTCATTACAGCCTTACTTGGGACCCTATTAAGGATATGCACAGCTGTTTTCAACGCATCACCCCACAAAGATTCTGGCAACGTAGAATTACTAATCATAGATCGCACCATGTCCTTTAGGGTGCGATTACGCCTTTTCGCTACACCATTCTGCTCTGGAGTACCAGGCATGGTGTACTGGGCGACAATGCCACAATCTTGTAGGTATCTAGCGAATGGACCTGGATTACGCCCAGATTCGTCATACCTTCCGTAGTACTCACCACCACGGTCGGATCTAACGACTTTGATCTTCTTGTCGAGTTGATTTTCGACTTCAGCCTTATAGATCTTAAATGTATCCAGGGCGTCTGATTTTTCGTTAATAAGGTATAAGTACCCATAACGAGAATAGTCATCTATAAAAGTGATAAAATACTTCTGCCCATTCCAAGATGCTGTAGGGAACGGTCCGCAGATGTCTGTATGAATCACTTCTAAGAGTCCTACGCTCCTAGTGGCACCCTTTTTCCTTATTCTAGTCTGTTTTCCTTTAATGCAATCAATACAAACCCCAAAGTCTGAGAAGTCTAGGGAGTGAAGAATTCCTTCACGTATAAGCCTTTCCAATCTCTCACGAGAGATATGGCCTAATCGCCTGTGCCATAGCATGGAGGAATTCTCACAATCTAAACTTCGTTTGATGCCTTTAGTGTTTCCATGTGATGAGTTAACGCTGTATACATGTGAAACATCCAAATCTAGCTGATAAAGGTTATTAACTAAAGTGCCAGAACCAATCGCAACTGAATCATAGTAAATGCTTAATTTTCCATTTGCAAATTTAAACTCATAACCAAATTTGTCCAAACGAGAAATGGAAATCAAATTGCGCCTTATAGAAGGCACACAAACAGTATCTACTAGATCAAGAAAGTGTCCTGACGATAACCTAAGCCTACAGACTCCAATAGCTTCCACGTTTGCTCTAATGCCGTTCCCCATATAGACTGATCTCTCTGCATCAGTTGGCGTCCGGCTTTGGAGCATATCCTGCATGGAATTACAAATGTGAATAGTTGCACCAGAATCTATCCACAAGGAGTCTGTGGACATATCAGCTAAATTTGATTCAAAACAGACTAAAATATGATCCTTACCCTTAGAAACAAGCCATGCTTTAAAATCTTCACAATCCTTCTTCTGATGACCAGGCTTCTTGCAGAAGAAGCAGCCATCATTAGGACCCTTCTTTTTCTTCTTAAATGTCTTTCCAGACTTAGGCTGATTGCCACCCGCAGTACCCGTAGAACCTTTTTCCTGAAGTGTGCTTTCTTTTCTTATTTCCTTTTCGTCCTTGTCCAGATGTCACTAGGTGTGCACTATGTGTCTTGCTCGACTTTCTGAGTCTCTCTTCCTCCTGAACGCACTGAGATATCAGCTCGTTCAATGTCCACTTTTCCTTTTGAGTATTGTAGCTGATTTGGAATTGACTGAATTGTGGAGGGAGGGAGTTCAGAACCAAGAAAATCAGGAGTTTATCCTCAATCTTAAGGTCTAATGCGCGGATTTTAGCCACCACATCAGATAATCCACCAATGTACTCCCTGATATTTCCTTGACCGTTATAGGTGGCTTGAGTCAATTTATGTAAAAGTGAACTCAGCTCAGCTTTATCCAATTTCTGAAATCGTTTTCCTATTTCAGTCAGGAAATCTTTAGCTTTCTCAGTGTCGGGCATGACACCCTGCATGGTCTCAGAAATCGAGTTCTTTATGATCTTTAGACACATCTTATTTGACTTGGTCCAGGCCTTGTAGTGAGCCTTTGCTGAATCCGTACTAGAATCAGTTGGAGTAGAAGGCTCTACTTCCTCCAGGGCCAGATCTAAGTCCATGCAACCTAGGAATATTTCAACGGACGACTTCCATTTGGAATAGTTGGACCCAGTAAGCAAAGGTATGGAATTGAATTGTGTTGGAATATTGGAAACAGTCATAGCTGGACATTCAAAGCATAAAACTCACATTAACAAACAAGTCCCATATAATAATGCATAAACATAAACCACAAATATCATGCATGTATGAACATTCGATTGATTTGGGCCTTCAATTAAATGACCCAGAATGACGATGGGCCATAGTCATCAAAATCTGGCAAGAGCCCAGCGCCTTTGGGCGAAATTGTAACATACAAGAGCCTCTTCTGAACATGAAGCTGACCAATGTTGGTGAAATAAATCTAAGACGCCCATCACCTTTGGGTGAAATGAATTTCTCAGACCTATATCACCATCACCAACCACTTCATCCCGCTCACATCCAGCCAAACGATGATACTTCTTTGTTCTGACCACCGCTCGCCTGAATATGAACGCAACTGAATGCAATCCTATAATGGAAGGTCACTGAACTCCATATACTGAAGTCTAGAAGTAGAAATCTTTGCCAGTTGAGGTCACTTTGGTGGCTAACACAACCAGCTCCAATCCCACTCCTAGACTCAAGGATTGCTTAATGGTTCTGCCCACAACGAACCATACTGCAGAAGTTCTGATTCGGCCCAAAACACGGCTGATATTGGTCGCCCATAAGCTTAAACAACTTTAACTGAATGATGGTTGGATTATATTTAATGGTCAACCCTGAATATCAACTATGAATAATGGATTATGGCCTTATTTTAGGCCAAATTTGAACTCAATAATTAATAACCATATCCACTGAAGTACTTAGGCCATTTATCAATAAGACCCACCAAAATTAATTTATATATTTGGCCCATGTATTCTCAATTAATGGTTCAACAACAATAAGCCCAAGACGATTCCAATAGATGGCCCAATCAAAATTAATTCAACGATTTTATATTATTTTGGACAATAGGCCCAAGTATCCAACATGGGCCCTATAATGTCCAAAAAAAGGCCCAAGGTTGGGCCCAAATTTGGCCAAGAAAGTGGCCACTTAAAATGGGTTTGGGCCCGGTTGGTGGGCCTGGTTTACTGGATTGGGCCTGCCAGGCCTGGCCACTGGACTGGGCCTGGCGGGCCTGATTGAATGGACTGTGCGTGGGCCAGTACCTGTTAGAATTGGGCCCACTAAATCAGGCCCAGTCATTTTAGGCATGAGTGCGGCCCGCTGGACCCAAAACACGCAACTCATCTCCCGCAAAGGAAACTCCACTCCCGGCCAAATCCACCCAAAACAGGAAGATCCTCTCACGCACGGCCAAAACCCCAAATTGGAAACCATCCTTGCAGCCGCTCCTTCCTAAATGGGTTGACGAAACCCTAAACGCTGCCCATCTTCCTCTTCCACAGCCTTTGTGCAGCAGCAGCAACAGCCGCCGCCTCAAGGCTCCACAGCAGGAATCCTCCACCAGCCGCCGGCCTGCTTCCGTGGCGCAACAATGGCAGCGGTTTTCATAGGTTTTGGCTGCAGCGGCCGGTTTTCATGGCTGATTGAGGAAGGTTAGCAGAGGCGGACGACACCCATAACCCTAGCCGCCACTCATCTCCCATCGCCGGACGACACCTTAACCACCACCATCAGCCATCACCGACAACATCGCCATCAGCACGGCTAGAAACCGGCTGTCACAAGAGAGACAGAGATGGAGTTCTCTTTCAATGGCAGTTGCCGAGCGCTGGAAGACGAGTGGGGCTGATGCAATGAATCTGAATGGAGATGACCCCCCCTTTGCGCAGCAGCAGCCGCCGGTTTGGAAGACGAGCGCTGGTTTGGAAGACGAAAATCTGAATGGAAAACGAGCGCTGGTTGGGGTTTTTTTTTTTTTTTTGTGTTCTGTATTGGCATGAAGCCTCTGCCGCCATCAATGGCCGTAGATATCCAAGATCTGATACCTTCTTCTCCAAGATCTGATTGGGAAGATCGGGTGAGGATCTGATCTGTAATGGCAATGGTCTGATCTGATCTGTGATGGCAATGCTCCCGACATCGCTATCTATATCCACAGCCGTTCAAGGTCCATGGACGGCTGAGATTTTCAATTGGCTTCAACAATTCCGTTTTAAACCCTGGCTTGATTGGATCTTGAAACAGGGCAGCTGTCTTGCAGCCGTTCACCAAACACCATGTCCAATGGCAAGTGTGCTACAGTCACAATGCCATATCGGTCCGATGATGGATCCCAAAGCGAAAATCCTCTACTAAGAAAACCCAAATCATCGGACTGAACGGGCATTGGAAATCCCATTTGATTGACAAGGGATTCACGAATCCACCATGATTGATGCATAGTTTGCTCTGATACCAACTGTTAATCTGAAAACTTAATGCGGAATAAACGGATCTCTATGCATCGAATAATGGAGATTCCATACGTTAATCTTAAAGCCATACCTGATTGGGAAGACATTCCCAATGCCGCCGTGTTGCCGAGAAGAACTCTTGGTCTTCCGCACCTTACACCTTTAGGAGAAACACTTAATGGGACTAGGGTTTTCTCTCGTATGTTGGTGAGGGGACCAAGACGTATATTTATAGGAAAGAGGACCAGAGAAGCTTACCCATCACACTTCTCTCCTCTAGGGTCTCCACACCGTAGGTTTCCATATCTGGCTTAATAACCGCGCATAGGGACTACGGTTCAAGCGTCCCGCCCCAAACCTATTTGCAATGATCACAACTGTAATGGGGCCCATTGAATCGCTCAATCTGAATAATCCAACGGTCATGATCTAAACCAATGATCATGTGTGGCCCACTTAATGGAGTCTTACAGGGTACACACCCCCCACTGTTAGTACACCCATGACCCACCCCTACTGTTAGTCTGTTAACCACCCCTATTTGGAAATCGATACCAAGACCTCCGTGTTGAAATGAGGTCATCTTCACTCAGTCTACCACTTGAGCTATGGATTGGCGTAAATACAATGGTTGTACTTGATCGTTTCTAATATATTTACCAAATGGGCGTAAAAACAAAAGAAAAGAAGACTGAATTCAGGTTAGGTTCTTGTTAAGCTAATCTGGGTCGGGTTAGTAATTTGTGTTTGGAATAGTCACATGTATTTGGGTCCATCTTTGAGTCGAGTGGAGAAAGCGTCAGGTTAGGTTCAGCTTGGGCACCTTGGATTGGAATTCAGGTTAGGTTACGTCCTCTTCTCTTGAGGTTAGTTTGGCCTACCCAACTCATCTGGACAACCGAACCCAACCCGTCTAAGATGCACCTGTGAATGTAAGCATCACTACTAAATTCCTTGGCCTAACTTAGACCTAACCCAAACTCGACTTAGACCCGACACAGGGTCTGGATCCTCATATAGCATGACCCCACCCATTAAATACATGTGTCAGCTTATTTTGACTTGGATGTTGGGACGGGTGTAAAAATACAGAACCGATTACTACATTGGTCAGCACCAATTTTCAACCGTATTCACACGCATGCCCTACCTGAAAACTTTCATACATAACCGAGTTTCTTACCCATGCGTCATGACTTCTGTTGTACATGATCCTAGCCGTGTAAAAGTAGGCCAAACCATGAAAATCGTATTGGGAAGAAATCAGGCTAGTCCACTGATCAATCGAGTAATTCAGCTCAAAACAATGTACACCTGTTGATCTGACTATGCTAACGTGTGGCTCACCTAATGAATAGATACGTTTACTTTTTTGGGTTTTAATTCTCAAGGTAAGATCCATCATTTGAACGGTTCGGATGACCATCACGTGAGAAATTTGCAGGAATGAAGGGGCATGCAGTACCTCACTTTGGTTATTTCTCGTCGGACGGACGCAATATTTTGAACAGCAATTCGCCGCAGTGAATCCATAGTAGCTACGGATTTAAGGATTTCCAAATGGGGCCCTCACTCATTGATCCAGTCCATTGGTTTGTTTGGCCCTATTGTGGATGGATTGTGTCCCAGTAATATCTTGGATTGGAAGATCCTGACCAGCAATTTCTGGCTTTCTTTTCAATTTAGTGTGTGTAGTCGTTGAGTATGTCTTTTAGACTGCCTATTTGAAGCAACAAATGGAAAGCTAGAAAGGAGACGAATGGACACCGTATATAACAAGTTCCATTTTGAATCCAAACCATGCATCTGTTTCGAATCCTAATGTACACTGGACGTACCAAGTTCCATTCTGATCCAAGTCTCAGGTGGGACACACCACGGAAAGTAATGTACAATCACGCCTAAAACTTGTGTATTCTAGTGGTATGGCCCACCTAAGCTTTAGAACGGCCTCAGTTTTGTTGTACACCTTCATACTAGTGGAGTGTACCTCATGGATGGTTTGATGACATATACACAATACCATGGACCCCAAATTCTATATGAAGTTGCTATAACTCGCATCAGTACCCTCCCTAATGTCTTCCATTGTTGCTTTTCGTATGGCCATCAGGGCTACGGATAGGGCTGGATTTAATTTCTCATCTAATTCCATGGGGTGCAACACCTAATGCACTGGTTTGATAGACTCACGTATCATAGTGAGCCACACATAACCGGAACGCATGTTAATTGGGTTCTTAAGCAGGAGACAAGAATCTAGCATACGTATGGTACATTCTCACATGTGAGCTACCCACTATTACATGGGTGAAGTACTTTTAAGTTATGTGATTTATATTTCTTACATGCATGTCTTGATATGCATGTGAGGATAAATGAGATTAAGAAGAAAAAAAATTCATACTTATTAGAGAGAGAGAGAGAGAGAGAGAGAGAGAGAGAGAGCACTATAGGTTAAAAAAAAATCGAGAGGGATTTGTTTTTCCTCTTCCATCATTGAGATTTCAAGGAGTTTTGTGCACATGAGAAAATCCTATTTTAGGTTTGAGAGAGCTTGTAATCTCTAAATTATTCTATAATGATTTTTCTTTGACAACCCCTTAATTTTTCCTTTCCAAATTAAAAAGTTTTTCCATGTATGGTATATATTTCGTTATCTCTCTGTCTTCTAATTTTTTTTCAATTTCATCCTTATTATTATGCTTGTTATGGTTTTGTTGGTTTACTTTTATAAATAATACACCTTATATATTTATAGAAATTCCCATGTGATTTATATATAGGAATAGAGATTTGCATCTTCCCAACAAAAGGGATATTTATCTATTATCTAATTTAAAAAGAGCTTTTTTAACACACCCACTCACACCCCAGATACACTCGCTTATTCACACCACAGTGGGATTGGAAGATCCTGGCCAATAATTTTGTCTTTCTTTTCAATTTGAGTGCATGCAGTTGTTAAGTGTGTCTTTTAGACTACCTATTTGAAGCAACAAATGGGAATATGGGAAGTTATAAAGGAGACGAATGGACACCGTATATACCAAGTTCCATTCTTGAATCCAAACCATGCAACTCTTTTGAATCCTTATGTATACCGTACTTACCAAGTTCCATTCTGATCCAAGACTAAGGTGGGACACACCACTGAAAGTAACGTGCAATCACGCCTAAAACCTATCTATTCTCGTGGTATGGCCCACTTGAGTTTTAGAACAGCCTCAGTTTTGGTGTACACCTTCATACTAGTGGAACGTACCTCATGGATGGTTAGATGACATATACACAATACCATGGACCTCAAATTCTATATGAAGTTGCTAGGACTCGCATCACCCTCCCTAATGTCCCCCATTGTTTCGTATGGTCACCAAGGCTACGGATGGGGCTAGATTTTCTCATCTAATTCTATCGGGCCCAATATCTAATGCACGGGTTTGATAGACTCACGTATCATAGTGAGCCACACCCACACATAATCGGAACGCATGTTCATTGGGTTCGTAAACAAGAGACAAGAATCTGGCATACGTATGGTCCATTCTCACATGTGAGCTACTCACTATTATATGGGTGAAGTACTTTAAGTTATGTGATTTACATTTCTCACATGCATGTCTTGTTATGCATGTGAGGATAAATGAGATTAAAAAAAAATCATATTTCCCAGAGAGACAGAGAGAGAGAGAGATGTGAAAAATTCAAGAAAAAATTATTTTTTTCTTGCATCACGAGATTTCAGGGAGTTTTGTACACATAAGACAATCCTCCTATTAGGTATGAGGAAGCTTAAGTCCTTAAATTATTCTATAGTGAATTTTTCTTTGATGGCCCCATAATTTTGCCTTCTCAAATTAAAAAGGTTTTTCATGTATGGTAAATTTTCTGTTAGCTCTCTATTTTCTAATTTTTTTTTAATTTCATTCTCATTATTATGCTTGTTATGGTTTTATGGGTTGGCTTGCATAAATAATACACCTAATATATTTATAGAAATTTCTAAGTGGTTTATATATAGGAAAAGAGTTTCGCATCTCCCCAACAAAAGTGATCTCAGAGCTCATTTGGCATCTCTTATCAAATTTAAAAAAGCATCTTTATTTTTTTTTTACACACTCACTCACACCTGCATATACACATACGTACTCACTCCACAGTGGGATTTCACCTAATGGGAACCCATGACCTCGTGTCGAAACTCATGTTTGAGACTCAGATCCTAAGTTTCATTGAAATTTAATGGCTCCAAATACACAACTTTGCGTAAGTTCGAGTGAACAAAATTAACTTAAGTTTGGAAAAATTCAAGGCAGGTTCATACATTACATTTACCACCCTCACGAGCCCAATTTGAACGATTCAGTCAATAGTCTTGGCTCAACATCCCGCGAAGGTCGTCAAGCTCACTAAGATGGACGATTTTTCTCTGTTTCGAATTTAGTGGCCAACTAACAAGCGATTGAGAGCTTGTTTGGATAATCCAAAAAAGATTGGAATGAAATAAGTAATGAGATTTCTTGAGAATGGTGATTAGGATTTGGATTAATTAAGTTCACGACGTGGCCTATTCGCAATTAGCGAAAATAGTGATTCGATCCAAATCATCTTAATAAAAAATTCTAATCCGACTAAATTATAAACTATTTGGAATAGTACAATGTGTAATTAAATAAATAAAATTTAAAAATACAAATTAATTACCTATGATAATTTTTTACATGATTAAGAGCAATTCTTAAGAAGACATCGACTACTAAAACTCAAAGATGAAAAAGATACATCCGGTCAAACAGCAACTTGCCATTGTATAAAATTTTAATTTCAATAGGCCAATTATGAGCAATGTTCTTATAATTTTTAGATACTTAATTATTTTTATAATTTTTATAATAATTTATAATCAAGTCTACTTTCATCTTACAAAATTTTAACTCATTTTAAGTTTTATTAAAATTTCAGGAGTACACATTACTTAAAATTGATCGTTTTCTGGATAATTTTATTAGAATATATATTTTATTTTTTATATATTTTTATATGAAATCGGGCTCTTCAATCATCAATCTAATTTTTAAATCACCTCAATCGAAGTATAACAAAGAAAATATGAAATTTTGAAGTTAGTGTATTAAAATTAAAAAATTTACTCGGTACGTCGAAAATCTTCAGCTCCGACCAACGCCCTTCAGCTCGGGCCGAAGGCCTCTGGATGACCCTTCGGCATGTGCGCTGAAGGCCCTATTCTCAGCCTTCATTTGATACGATCTTGTTTGGTCGGCTCAGGCCGAAGGCATCCTTTAGTGCACCGAAGACATCTTCAGTGCACCGAAGCTACTTGTTCAGAAAATCTTTGTTTGTCCAATTTTTCTGCAGAGCCACAGTTACACTAGCCTCCCTAGACAGTGTCTACTTATTTACATTTAATAACATTTAAGTAAATGTTTAATTTATGTTATTTCATATAAATAAGAAAGTTCCCTCCATTTGGATTAAATAAAAATGCTTAGAAAATCAAATTCTCAATAACGAAGATTTTGATTTTCCATTCCCAGTATAAATCGTGACTTTTTTTATATTTTTAAAAAAGTAATGCCTTTTAATTTTTTATGTTTTACCAAATCCTAAACGTTCATAAATTTTTATAAATCAAAACTATGCTAAAACACCAAAGTCATGTAAAAAAATATTTTAAATTTAAAAGTGATGCATAGTGTTGTACAAGAGCTAGACAGATCAGTCGAAAAACTCTTCGGTTTACTAACTCATTAGACTAGAAACACTTGAAACCATGATTCCTCGTACCTCTATCCGAAAACATCAAATTCCCAAGTTTATGAAAATCTGGGGCGTTACAATATATCCTCGGGTTGAGGATCATAACTTTCCTCTTTCCTAAAAAAAACAATGAGTTTGTCTTCAGTTAGTCACTCTCAACGCTAAGCATCATGCCCTCTCGCGTGGCTACATTTCTAGGTGATCTTAACTGCTTATAATGAAATAGGAACTGCTTATTTTTATTAAGGGACAATGAAATCGGGTATCCCTAAATCTAAAGCTACATTAGATCTATTAAAGTTATGGGTCATTTGTCATGTCGACCCTAGCCATTGTAAAAAATACTTGAAGACCTGATAAGACTACTGATAATAATGTAGGCATTTAAATTTTTAACATCAAGCATCCATTTTAAAGCCTATGATCAGACACTTTTAATTTTCTATCACACACGTGACATGTGTCAAATTTCAAGATTTGAGGGACCTTAACTTCTCGTCTCCCTCAATGCCAATAAATCTTCTAGAAAATATAGCTCTTGAGCTGAAGAGTTACCTCAAATGTGTATAGGTGTTGGGTAGGAAAATTTGGAACATTGGAAAGACCTATGTATTTTTAATTCTTTAACTTCCTTTATATGTGAGTGTTGGTTGTCCTATATCAAATAGAAAAATGACTAGAGAGACATTTATATCTAGACCTCGATCTAAAGATTTGTGATGCAAACCAAAAGGAGGGTCTTTGGAATTCCTTCCTGGGCATAGTGTGGTGGGGGTGAGTGTGACACATGTGCGTCTTTTTTTGTTTTGTATTCTTTAAAAAAAAAAAAAAAGCTTTAGTACCTAACGAGTGGCTAACCAGTGAATACCAAGCGTCTGAGGATGGCTTATCTTTTTGTTTATTTATTTTTTACTCATAAAGTTGCCGCACCTCAGCAGTATCAAACTACTGAGTGTCACATGCTAATTAAAAACTCCCTTTATCTTTTAAAACAACACATTTTTCCTTCTAATTCTTATTTTCTTCTTTTTGGTATTATTCTTCCTTCTCTACTACATAAGTATGCATATTAGTAACAAAAATTCTCAATCAAGGGCTTCAATCAAGTGTGTAAATGTTCCAACCACCCATCGTTGTGGAGAGTTATTGTATCCCGACGATAGATGAGCTATGACCCAGTGCATTAAGGATCAATTATTGTGTGGAAATTTGTCTTTAAAACAGCCTCTCCCCCTTTATTTCATTTTAGATATTTTATTTATATTTATGAATTGTATTTTTGTGCCATTTCTCTACCTTAAACCAACAATTTAAAGATAAATTCACCATCCTATAAAATCTTGATCTCTAATAATAGCCATCTCAAAAAATATTAGAATCGATTTGTTCACGAAATTTTTTTAAAAGATGGCAATAGAAGATAATTTTACTTGAAAACTCTTAAAATTCATTATGTCATAAAAAAATTATTTCCATCACTCGACGAAAATGAACCCGCGACATCATTTGAATGATCGAAATCGAAAGAGAATAACTATTTATGTCAAAACCACATTTTGAATACAATGACAAATGACAACTACAATTTCTATTGTTATCACACATTTCGGCCAAGGAACTATAGAAAATTTAGAACAAAAAATTCAAAATAAAAGATACCAAGAGCAAAAAACTATATTATAGGTCACTACATCAATTTTAAAATGACAAACAACAAATTTGCGGTGGATCAAGTACATGATTTACCAAAATGTTGCACATAAAATTTTATCCAAATGTATGCTGATAAATTAGGCCTTCTAAGTTGTTATCATTATTAAAAAAACTTCTACCTTTGTAGAAGAATATTAAAAAAATAAACATAAGAGAAAAAAAATGTGCTCGCATGACCTCATTCTCCAAATTTTGATAAAAGAAAAAGCATAGAGTCATAATAAACAATTTATAAAAATTGAGTCCGTAATGAAGGCATACATTATTGAAAACAAACAGACTAGTCAAAAAAAAATAAAAGATTATGACTCCCAAAAATAATAACATTTACTTCTACAAAAATAAGAAAATAGACAAACATAATAAAAAAAATGCGAATTATTTTATATGTGCAAAAACAAGTTACTTCACTAAAGATTATCATCAACAGAAGGTAACAAAAAGCAAAAGGCTCATATTAATATGTTCGAGAAGTTTATGACGGTTATAACTGAAGCACTTAAGGACTGTGATGTGAATGGGTGGTAAATTGACTCAAGAGCCATGAAACACCTTTATCTTACCGAAGCATATTTTCCACCTGAGAGAATGTAGCAAATGGGATGGATATCTTATGAAAATTTTATCAAATGTTAAGATTTCAGCTAGAGGGAATGTAAGCTTGAAACTCAAATACAATAAAATGTTAACTCTTATAGAAGTGATTCATCTTTTAGAACTTAAGAAGAACATTATTTTCGATTCAATGCTTGATAAAAATAATTTTAAATTAGACTTTGAATAAAGAAAATGTATAATTTCAAAGAATTGTACCTTTGGAAAAATATATGTATGTGATGAATTATTCAAATTCTGTTTTGTACCTTTGGAAAATGATATGTGTGAGATGAATTGTTCAAACTCAATGTTATGAAGGAAAATGTTGTCAATTCTTGGATGTATTTAACTAAATCTTTAAATGTTTGGCATAATAGGTCAGGATATGCAAATTATCATTCTCTTGAAGTATAATTAACATGAGATTAATTCTAAGAGTTGAAAGAGCAAACAAAGGTAAATATGAAATATATGTACAATCAAAATTTCTAAAATACTTTTTAAACGAGTAGAAAAGAATTCAAAAATACTTAAGTTAATCATAATGATACTTGTAGCTTAAAAAACATAGAAACTCGTGAAGAAAATAAATATTTCATAACTTTCATAAATTATTATCTTTGATATGCTAAAATATATCTATTTAGGAGTAAATATAAAGTAAAAGTTTAAAATATATATAAATAAATCAAAATTAATTAAATCAAAATGTTAAAATTCTCATATCAAATAGATATGGAGAATACATCTCATATGATTTTGCATCGTTTAGTTAATCGAAATAAATTATATATGAAATAACTCCTTATTCACTTTAACAAAACATTATAGCCAAAAGGGATAATAAAACTTTATTTGATATGTTAAATGTCATACTAATAAAGCTCCAATTTACCATCTAACTTATAAGGAAAGATTTTTTAATTGTATATCACATCCTAAGCCGTATACCATATAAACACTTTAATAAAATTTGAAGTAAATTATGAAAGATTAGAACACCAAATCTGAATCATTTTAAAGTATGAAGATGCTTAGTCAAAGTAGGACTATCTTTACCTAAGAAAACAAGAGAATGAGTCAGTTCTCTTGATTGTGTATTCATTAAAAAATTTTCAAAACAGCAAGGCATATAGGTCCTTAATGTAAAAATTTTGAAACAACATAAAAGTAAACACCAAGATGATATCTTTAGATGCCGAACTTTTTTATAATGTCTTTGCATTATATATATATATATATATATATATATATATATATATATATATATATATATATATAGAGAGAGAGAGAGAGAGAGAGAGAGTTGAGGAAATATAAAATCCAACTGTGAGATATGAAGTAGAGGGTAATTCATTATATAAGTCTACTAAACTTAAAAGAAGTAAAAGAGTTAAAAGTATAAATTAGCTTTGGAATCGACTTTTACATATTTTTAGTACAAGAAGATCCTACAACATATGTAAAGAAAATAAGTTCTTTTGATGTAGCCTTCTGGAAAGAAGCTGTTAGTAATAAAATATATTCAATCCTACATAACCACACTTGAGAATTTATAAATTAACCACCAAGTAGTAAATTCATAAGATGTAAATGGGTATAAAAAAAACTCACACCAAATGGATCAATTGAGAAATTTAAGGCTAAATTTGTGGCCAAGGGATGATCCACTATGGCTTTTTCCTCATTAGGTTGTCTGGCTCATATGAGTGTTAATGGGGGTGTTGTTGACTCTTAAATGATAAATTGCTCCTTTTTTTAATTATCACTAACCAGACTAGCTTAAAATATATGATTAGCTACAAACTCTTATAATTACTTATGAATTGAAATATCCAAAGATCGCTTAATCTGAATGACTTCTGTGGTTGGTTTACAGCCAGAGATCATAAGGGCCTCAGTAACAAAAAAGGAATGTGGCACTCTTTTTTGCTAGCACAGAGTGTAATCCCTACTTTATGGGCTTTTGGATTTTTCGAGAATTTAGAAAGTTCTTAAGATGACTACAACCGAGGTCAAGTAACAAACGCCATAATAAAATGAAATGTGAAGGGTTAGAGAAGAGTGTATAGATGGTATGTGTGGAAGTGTTGATGCGGGCTTCGCAGAGATATGAGAAAGAAATGGGGAAACCAAACACTCTTAAAGAGAAAGAGATAGCCGGGCATCCCTGATTTTCTCTATTCTAAAAATGAGTGAACTTTTTTAAAAATAGTGGCCTTCCAACATGGAAGATTATTCCTATAACAACTCTTAAGTGAACGATTTTATCACCTGAGAAACCCACTGATACTACTCTCATGGGACACTTGAATCCTTGAGAAAATAGAGTAAAACTCAGTTTTTTATTGAAAATAGGTTAATGATTCCATAACAATGAAATTATAACAGTTATATAGTCTAAGCACTCCATAAAAAACCCTAATTGCGAGATTAGAAAGAGTCGTAACAAAAAAGAAAACAAAATAGAAAAAATGGTGTCAGATTTCACCCGAGTGGGTGATCAATCGATTGGACGGTTGATTGATCGAGAGATCGATTGCCTGCTTCAATCGCAAACCCTAAAACAGTCTAGAGAGGTCAAGAGCTTATTTGCAATTTCTTCGAAATTTGGGCAATCGATTGACCAGGGTTGGGCGATCGATTGCCAGATGCGTTTTTAGTACTGTGAATTCTCTGGCCTATTTCTTACATGGGTGATCGATCGTTTAGGGCGGGCGATTGATCGATTTGGGCCAAAATTTGCACAAAGTTTTCTTCTCTTC
Organism: Liriodendron chinense; assembly: GCA_003013855.2. Taxonomy (NCBI): domain Eukaryota; kingdom Viridiplantae; phylum Streptophyta; class Magnoliopsida; order Magnoliales; family Magnoliaceae; genus Liriodendron; species Liriodendron chinense. The sequence goes on along the minus strand of PVNU02002542.1, from coordinate 1,839,555 downwards.
AGTTATTTCTTTTGATCATTTCGTTGATCCATCTTTGTAATGTAGGCGTCAATGATCCTCTCTACATCAGTCCCCTCCACTTCAAAAGAACTCGACCCCGAGTTCTCGTTCGTCAATGGCTCATGATATACGAATAAATGAGCAGCATTAAACGTCCTTGATATCTCGAACTCGTTTGAGAGGTCAACAACATATGCATTGTCATTGATCTTTCATAGGATCGACACCAATCCAATCTACTTGCTCTTCAGTTTGTTGTACATACCGATAGGGAAACGCTCTATTCTCATATGAACCATCACCTAATCACTAACCTCAAAGACCTTGGCACGCTGATGGTTGTCAGTGTCCTGTTTGTACTTATCAATCGCTTCTTTCATCTTGTGCCGTACATCTTCATAAATTCCCATTATCCTCTCCGCCATGTAGCAATACTCATGCCCAGAATCTTGGGCAGGGGAACTAAATCTAAAGTATGATGGGGCAATTATCCATTGACTATCTAGAAAGGAGACCTCCTTATCGAGCGATTCACCATATTATTGAAGGCAAATTCAGCTTGAGATAAAGTTAAGTTCCACTATTTCAGCTTCTCATCAGAAATACAACGGATAAGATTACCCAAAGTAAAATTCACAACCTCAGTTTATCTGTCCGTCTGTAGATGATAAGAGCTATTAAACTGAAGTTGCATCCCGAATCGACTCCACAAAATCTACCAAAAGTGACTATGGAACGTCATATCATGGTCAAAAGTCATGGTTTTGGGAATACCATGCAATCTCATAATTTTTCTGAAGAACATATCCGCTACATTTATCGCATCATATGTCTTCTTACAGGGGATAAAATGTGTCATCTTAGATAATCGATCTGCCACCACGAATACAGAGTCAATGCGCATTGTGTTCGTAGGAGACCTAACACAAAATTCATTGAAATATCCTCCCAATGGTCTTCAAGAACTGGTAACAGGGTGTAGAGACCCGTATTCTGAGAATGACCCTTGAAAGTTTGACATACATGGCATTGCTGCACCATCCTTCCCACATCTCGGCCCAGATGAGGTCAATAGTAACGCTCCTCCACAAGAGTCTTTGTCTTATCATGACTCAAGTGACATTTAAGCCCACTACCATGGAGCTCAAGTATAAGCTTCTCCTGTAAGGAACACTGCGGGATACACAATCGATTCCCTTAAGATAGGAACTCATCTTGTACATGAAATTCGTCTAGGTGGCGTTCATTACTCTGCAATCGTGTTTCTTTGAATTCCTCATCTTCAGCATATAAATCATTGAGGTGGTCAAAACCAACAACCTCGATACTCATGGTGACAAGAAGATCGGCTCAGCAATTAAGAGACTCAGCAACTTTATTTTGTTGGCCCAACTTGTGCTTCAACACGAACATAAATTCCTATAAGAATGAAACCCACCTAGCATACACACGACTAATATTAGTTTAGTTATTGATAAACTTCAAGGCATGATGGTCTATAAATAAAACACTCCCTTTGAATGAGTTAGTGTCTCCAGTACTAAAGAGCTTGTACCACAGCGTACAACTCAATCTCATATGCTAACCACTTTTCCCTTGCATCATTAAGCTTCTCACTATAGAATGTGACGGGTTGCATTCATGTCATAACACGGCACTAATGCCCACATATGACGCGTCGTAGTCCACATTGAAAACCTTATCGAAGTTTGGCAATACCGAAATTGGAGTAGATCACAATTTATGCTTGATATCTGCAAAAATTCGGCCAGCTCCCTTTCTCCACTAGAGTGGTCCTTCCTTCATACAATTCATGATGGTGTCACTATTATGCTAAAATTTCTGACAAAACAGCGATAAAAGGTGGCCAATCCATAAAAGCTGCGTACCTCATGGATGTTGGTCGGAGTAGGCCATTCACGTATGGCCTTAACCTTATCTTCATCTACCCAAATGTCCGTGGATGACACCACAATCCCCAGAAATAACCAGTGGTCTGTCAGGAAAGCACACTTCTTCAAATTCAGATACAGCTTGTTGTCTTAAAGCACTCGAAGAACTTGCCTGAGGTGCTCCATATGCTCTGTCTCATCTTGGCTGTATATCAAAATATCATTAAAATACACTACTACAAACCATCCTATAAATGGCTTCAAAACCTTATTCATGAGTCGTATAAAGGTACTTGGTGCATTCGACAATCCAAATGGCATACAAGCCATTCATATAGCTCATCTTTAGTTTTGAAAGATATCTTCCACTCATCACCAGGGCGGATATGAATTTGGTGGTATCCACTACATAAGTCCAACTTGGAAAACACTTTCTAACCCTCAAGCATATCGAGCATATCATCTAGCCGAGGTATAAGAAATCTGTATTTGATGGTAATATTGTTTATCACTCTGCTATCCACATACATATGCTAACTCTCATCCTTCTTTGGCTTCAATAGGGTTGGTACTGCACAAGCGCTCATACTTTTTCCTAATAGTCCCTTCTTCAGTAACTCTTCAACCTGCCCTTAAAGAATTTCACGCTCTTTCAGGCTAAATCGATAATACGGTCGATTGGGCAAGCTAGCCCCAGAGATGAATCAATGTGGTGTTGAATGTCTCTCATTGGTGGCAACCCATGAGGAAGGTCTCCAGGCCAAGTTTCTCGAAATTCATTCAGCAATGGCCGAAGGGTTGGGAGAATAACATTACCCTCAAAATCATCCCCCTTTACTACTATGGCATATATTTCACCCGTTTCTTTCGATTCTTTCACAAACTCCTTTATGGCAAGGAGAGAGCTCCCTCCACCTTGGAGGCCTTGAAGCGGCTCTCTGGTGGTTATAGGAGCTAAAATACTTTTCCTCCCATCCTTGACAAATATCTACGGATTGTCTCGCCCTCGATGGGTTACATCTCGGTTTAACTGTCATGGTCAATCGAGGAGTAAGTGACATACCTCCATGTCCACCACATTACATAGTATCTCATCACTATAGCTTCTACAAATAGAAAATGAAATTAAACATTACTCAGTTACCTTGGTGCCGCTAACCTTCTTAATCCTACCGATAGAGTTCGAGGCTGGATGTTTCGTAGTTGGTAATCGAAGCATATCCATCATAACTATGGACACAATATTCTCACTGCTTCCACTATTAATAATGATGTCACAAACTTTTCGGTTCATTGTGCAACGGGTGCAGAAGCTGTTGTGGCACTAAGGATTCACTTCTTGCCTAGGAGTGTAACATAGGCGTCTTATAACCAAAGACTCGCAACGGTCCTCATCTAACCATTCCATTTCACCTCCACCCTCCTCGATAGTTTGATCAATCTCTTCGTTCTCGAGCTCTTCCTCCATGAATTCTCCTTCAACTCCCTATTCATTACTAGTCAAGTTGGCGGCGGGGCATTGAAGGCATATACTTGACAAATGACCCGGTTGGCCATATCGCCAACAATGGTTTGGCCTAGGTCGAGTACGTGGATTAAGGGCTCAACTCGGGCCTGCAGCAGTGGATGCGGTGCATTGAGGCCTAGTAGAACCGCTCCCCAAATCTCAATTTGTAGTTGTTAGGGGCTGGGCACGCCTACCAACAGGTTCATTTCCCTTATATAGGGATGCATCCTATATTGGAACTTCTATGGGGACGCAGGGTGATGGATATGGGCACGCAGGAATCCTAGCGAGCTGAATTTTTATGCGATTAACATATTGTATTGCCTCTTCCACAGTCCAAACTGGAAGCATCTGTACACAGTCTTGGATAGTGGCTCTTAACCCGCCAATGAACCTCATGACCATCTGAGCATCCACCTCTAATAAATCATTAGGTGTTGCTAACTTGTTGAACTCAATTGTGTACTCACCAACAATATGGTTTCCTTTACGACAATTTTAGTATTGCTGAAACAATAACTACTCATAATCTCGGGGAAGAAACCATGACCGGAGAAGTCGTCTCATCCGCAACCACGAGCAGATGGGCAACTTGTTATGTTGGGTTCAAGAAACTTATAATTGTTCCCCCCATGTAAAGGCTATCAACTTCAACTTATAAGCTACAAGTTTTACCTTCTTATACTTTGGGACATCCATATAATTGAAGTTTTAAACTTTCGCTAACCAATCTAAAAACTCTTTAATGTGCAATAACCCATTGAAAGTAGGAAGTTCAGCCTTACCCCTATAGTGTCTTTCAACGTGATCCCCATGGTTATTTCTATGCAAAGGTTGCTGGGCAAAGAGGCATTCGACATCCTCATTGCTACCATTAGAATCGTCTAGGCCCGTCCTTCGATTTTCCACTGGGAGTGCTTGACAGAACACCGAATTATGCCGTACAGTGAGTGTCGGCTGTCGGCGGTCGTGCGTCACCTTGGGCTTACTGCGAGGCCAACGATGTCGCAATCTAATCGAGAGATGCCTACAGTTCTTACATAGAGATCTCTAACGATCATTGGAGAACATCTATACTCTCAGTAAAGCATCGAGTCCCCTGATCACCGTCAGTGGGATTGTTGCCTCGTCCATCACTAGAAGTCATCTTCCCGAGGTTGTTCCTCACTCTGATACCAACTTACCACAGGCGTAGGCAAAGTGAGATCGATCACCGTCTCTCTCACGGGATAACTACACTGAATCCATGGAGCTTTTTGGGATTCCTCAACTAGAACTTTCTTGAGAAATCAAGGGACACTCAAATTCTCGAGAAAACAGAGTAAAACTCAAATATTTTTATTGAAAATAGGTTAATGAATCCATAATAATGAAATTTACAAAGTTTATATAGTCTAAGAACTCCATACGAAACCCTAATTGTGAGATTAGAAAGAATCCTAACAAAAAAGGAAATAAAAGAGAAGAAACGGAATTGGATTTTGAGCGATCGATTGATCGTCCTGAGTAGATGATCGATCAATTAGACGATCAATCGCCTGCTTCAATCTCAAACCCCAAAACAATCCAGAGAAGTCCAGAGGTTATTCGTGATTTTTTTTTTAATTTGGGCGATCGATTGACCAAGGTCAGGCAATCGATTTTCAAATGTGGTTTAATCTTGTGAACTCTCTAAACTATTTCCTGCATGGGCAATTAATCATCCATGGCAGGCGATCGATCAATCTGGGCCGGAATTTGCTGAAAGTTATTTTCTCTTTAGTTTTTTCTTTTAATCTTTTTGTTGGTCCATCTTTCTAATGTAAGTTTCAGCGATCCTCTATATATCAGAGAGGCAGATGTAATTCTAGGAATTAAGATAATTAATAATTTTAATAACACAATCACATTATATTAAAAAAATTTAAGTATAACCTTTTTTCATTGTGTACCTACTAGTACTCCCTATAATACTCATGTGAAATTACTTAAAAATAAAAGAAAAATGTATTAGAATTTAAGTACTCTAGTTTTATAGGTCCTTGATATATTTAATGAACTACACTAAAATCGATATTACATATGCCATTGGAATTGAGTAGATACACTAGTAATCTAGGACAACATTACTAGGATGTTATAATAAGAGTATTGGGATATTTAAAAAAGATTAATAGTTATGATCTTTCATATGATAAATATTTTACTGTGTTTAAGAAGTACAGTGATCAGAATTGACTTATTCTGGATCTATTAATGGATGTCTTCATCCTAGGAGGGGCTATGAGTTATTGAAAATCAGACAAAACACATGTATATTTTAGTCTATAATGAAATTTGAGTTCTTTACTCTAGCAATAACTGGAGAAGTAAAATGGCTAAAAAAATTATTTATAAATGTAACGTTGTAGGATAGACATTTGATAGTAATAGCCTTATATTGTAATTGTGTTCGCTCGTCTCAAGTGCAAGGCTGCGATGTAGTAATAATTCTCGGTAAGACCGAGGTCGATTCTCAGGAATTATCATAACAATTCTAAACGTTATAACTAAGATGGGCTAAATTTAGATTTGTATCGATTGATGAAAATTAAGAACATGAAACTATTTATTAAATCATGAAAATACGCACTAGAGTGCCAAGGATTCACTTATAATCATTCACAATGTCAATTCAAACTATTCAAGCCAATAACTCAATTAGAATCGGAGTTCTATCCCTATCCAATTGGAATATAGAGTAATCAAATCATCATAATATGTCTAACATAGATTGATCATCTACTAATATGGTTCTCTCATAATCAACTAAGGCATTGGTTGTATTCAATCACACAGTTCAATCCTTCACAAGACAATTAAGATCGCATTCATGATTTTTCCTCAAGCCTTGTCATTAGACTTGATTTAGAAGCATAAATTGAACTTTTTTTGTACCAAAATCAATACATAACTACCTATCTCAGATCCAATCAAAAGATAAGAACCCCTTCTAGTTAAGTTCTAGATAAGCTCTTAGGAGACTTCGTTTGTAAGATCCCCTAGCATCCAACATATCATGATGGATCTAAGATTTCTACAACCCAAAATTCTATCAATCAACACCCCATTAAGCAATATGAGTAATCAAAACATCCCATATAAGAGAAATCATAAGAGATAGAAGATTAACTAAAAATACTAACTTATTTCGAACTTGAATTAGAAGTGTTCTTCATTAAACCAAAAGTACTTGAACTAATTCGAATTAAGCATTGTAAACAGCTAAAAGCTTCACCTCTTAGCCCTAGCTAAGAAGTTTAGCCAATCATCAATAGGTTAAACTAAAACTCAAAGGAAAAACTACTAAAAATATAAAATAAAATAAAAATCAGATTTGGAGGAGTTGCAGCTGCTCTACAGTGATTCTCTTCACCTCTCATGACTTTCCAAGCCTTCTATAATGTGTTTAGATCCACCCCTAGGTATCCTTTTATAGATTTGGAGCTCCACCGACTCAGAAACTTTCAAAATTGTGCAGCTACTTACGCAATTGCGCATGAAAAATTGAAGCTTCTAAGAAAAGCTTGTTCTCCAAGTGTGGCCAACCAGTCTTGACTGGTTAGACCTGTCCTGGCCTTAATCCAACGAGTGCAGAGTGGGGGCTGCCTTGTGGCCGACTAGTCTTGACCGGTCTAGCTTTCTTTTTTTTCTTGATTTTCTTCTTTCTTTCTCTCACTCCTCTCCTTACTTCTTTCTTCTCTTGGTCCATCTTCTATCATCCTTAAAAGCTTCTAAATATGTTCTTTTAGCTTTAAATAAGCAAAGTCTCTCTCTTTTCTACAATCACAAAACATACATTAGTTAGGTGCTTTGAACATGCAAAATATGCATAATGAGTGATGATTTGAGGTTATAATATGCATAATTTGGAGCTCAACAAATTGATAACGGTTAAGCCTTGAATTATGCATATTTATCCCCAATTCCACACTTTAATTACATAAAACTATACGCTTAAAGACTGACTCTAATGTGTTTTTGTGATTATAGGAATAAAGGAGAGATGTGAATAAAAAAAAGCTCAATATGAAACAAATGAACAACAAGGTCAGATGAACCCAATTATTTAGTTGTCCAGATCATCCAACTAGGAAGGATAAGCCCAGCTCTCTTAGTAACAAGCAATAGACGTCCCACTCCTCACATGGATTGCATCAACGGTTAGGAGCAGCTTCACATTCCATTCGTCCATCTTCACCAAGTTGATGAATCAACGGCCAGCAAACAGCATGAGTTCAGCCTTTAATTCGTCCATCCATCTCTCCAATCTAATCATCAACATCAACAGCTAGACATCAACCAGTAGCCGGGTCACTCAAAAGTCATTCAAACTTCAGCAAAAAAAAAAAAACAAGCAGGCCTTCATTCATTTGCAGCCTCCCATCATGTGTGACCAGTTCAAACAAAGTTAGCCCTCAATCTCACCAATACCTATCCATCACCGTTTAAATCCAGTTTTCTAGCAGCATCACACGGGCAACAGCCTTATGCCTCTCATCCATCCAACAGAATTTCACGCTGTCCACATTCAACAAGGTGGACCCCATCTGTATCCAACGGCCTAGATGAAAGGGAGTTTAAAGTGTGTAGCTATCAAAATAAGAAATAAAAATTAAAAGAAAAAAAAGGAAATAACTGCTGCCAATTTAGAAAGAGAATAGGAAACAAGGAAGTTTTCATTTTGGGATTCCAAGCAAAATTAGAAACAGTGGGTTGTTCCCACTTTACACTTTTTGGCCCAGTTTATGGGGCCCACCTTGATGATTTTTTAAATTCGTTCCATCCATATTAAAAAGGAGCTCGACGCCAAAGCTAAGATGTTTCACGTCGATCCAAGCTGCGGATTGACCATGGTGGCTGAACCAATATAAATTGTCCGGAAGGTTCCTGATTTTTGTCTACTTAACTTGAAAATGATCCAGGTGGCCCACTACTAATGAAATGAAGAATTTAATTCGACAATATTATATATCACATCTATATCTGCAAAACTACAAACTTTCATGTCAATCGAATGTGTGAATTGATCGTACCAGCTGAACGAAGATGGAAAGCCCTTAAAGATTCCACCTACGCAGATTCTAAAAGATTCCTGAAATATTTTTGAAAAAATCTAATCCATCTATCATACAGAGGATGAAGTTTTCTACCAAAGTTTTGAATTTGAGACCAATCCGACTTCTGTACATTCCATACCGCCAATCACAAGATGACTAGTTCTCCATGTGTCTGAATTGCACGAATTGAAGAGGCAGTCGATTCATGGGCCCACTCAAAAAATAATTTGAGAGATCTAAACCATTCATGAGAAAGTTCAGATGCTAAGGAATCTACAGCTCAAATTTAAGAAAATTTGATCGTTGATTATCCTGTATCAAGAGAAACAAAATCATATCTGTTGTTATCTTCTTATCTGCATTATAAATATGGGAGCTCTCTTCTCTTCTACGTATCAAGGACGTAGGGAGCAAGGAGATTAAGAGCAAGGAGGATTCAAGCCTCTCTTCTTCTAGTTTTTCTTTATTTTTTTTTCTAGTTTTTCATGTTTTTCTTAGGCTAACTCTCATCTAGAGCTGAGAGGTGATACTTCTAGTTTATTAATGATGTTTTAGTTTTTTGATTTTGAATTTAGATTTTCATGATAAACATGGTTTTATTCTAGTTTGAATAAAGTTTTAATTCTAGTTCTTCTTTAATATATTGATGACTTCAGGCTCATTAAATGCTTAGAGGTTTTAAATCTAGTTATTTACTTATTTTTCATTGTTTAGACCTATAAAGTTTATTGATCTATCATAAACTACGGACATAATAGATGTTTTGAATTCCCTGTGCTCTATAACACGATTCTTAATGTGGGAATTGTTTCAAAACCGAAGTTCTTATCTTTTATGAATCTGAGATTGATGTTTTATTGATTGATACTAGTTTGACTGAAGCTCAAATCATAGTTCTACTTATGTCTAGTGATGGGATCTAAGAAAGACTAAAATTATGATCTTAACTTGTTTTGTTAAAGGATTGGCCTATACAATTGAGTGCACTCAATACCTGAGAGTTATTGAGGAAACTATATCAATGAATGACATATATATCTGAGATGAGATGTGTGATCATAATTTAACCGCTCCATATTTCAGCTAGATAAGATGGAACTTCGGTTCCAGTTGAGTATTGAATTAAACATTGTTAATAATTAGAAGTGGATCCTTGATGCTCTAGTGTTTAGTTTATTAATTTTTTTCTTATATAATTGATTCATCTATCCTCAATTCAAATTCTATTTAGTTTAGTTAGTTTAGTTCTAGATCCTAAATAGTCTTTGAGTGTCTAAACCTATATTCATCCCTATGGATCAACCTCGGTCTCACCAAGATTATTACTACATCGCGACCCTGCACTTGGGGTTATGAACACTTACATGTAATAACAAAGGCAAATAATCAAATCTACACGAAAAATCTAGACATCTATGTCTAAGGCACAACTTAGCCAAGCAATCATTAAAAGATGTAGTAATTACAATTGATTTTGTAATGTCAAGTGATAATTTAATTGATCCACCAACCAAAGGTTTATTTATAGAGTAAGTATTAACTAAATTGAAGGAAATAAGGCTTAAGCCCATATAAAATGAATTACCCACAATGGGAACTCAACTTATATGACTGAAGATTGTAAGAATTAGGTTCAATAGGTAAAAATAAATTACTTTTAAGTGATTTATTATCAATATTATAAAATGATGATTGAGGAAATATTATGACATTAGCAAGAGAGATTTGACTTGGTCCTTAATGAGCTCCATTATTGTGATATAGTGGAATGTATAGTTACAAGTAGACTTTTGATGGACTCACTTATACAAGTGTGTACGTGGGACCGCTTCCTATGAGAATTGAAATATTCTTAAAAGCGCTCATAAAACTGAAATAAAGCATATAGTGTAACATGCTAACTTTGTAAGGACTTAAGACTTGCTTGCGGATGTTCTGTACGTGATATATAAGAAAATGTTGTTTCGTGAAGGTTAATTCAAAACATGAGATTGCTAACCTTCTGAAAACTCAGATATATTTACACTAGGTAAGGTTCAAATATTTTGATACATTTCCAAATACGCCTCTTTTATGCTTATTTACCCATTAACTTATTAACTTTAATTTTTTATCATCTTTTCATTAGTCCAATATTTTAAATTGTAGGGGATTATTAGGTAGGTTGATTTAAAACATTGAAAAACTTATGTATTTTGTTCATTTAACTTTCTTTGTATGGGATTGTTGCTTCTCTCACATCAGATAGGGAGAAGATTAAATAGGCTTTATATTTACACATTGATCTATATGTTTCTGATATAAGCTGGAGAGATAGTCTTTAGAATTCTTTCACACCTGTGTGCGCCAAGTCGGAGTGTGGCATGATGCATGTATGTGACACATGTGCGTCTTTTTTATTTTTACATTCTTTTTTAAAATATTGTAGCACCTCACTCGTGGCCAATTAGTGAGTGCCACATGTCTTGTACTATCTCATCCTTTTATTTATTTATTTTTCTCTCTTGGAAGTTGTAGCACATCATTAATGGCTAATGGATGAGTGTCACATATTTGGGGTGGCTTATCCTTTTATTTATTTATTTCTCTTAAATATCAGTAACACTTCACCATTAGGCTACCTTTCTTAGTAAACTGCCATCTCTTTAAAAACTCCCTTTACCTCTTTGGTTTTTTTAAAACAATGTATGTTTTTTCTCTCTGATTCATCTTTTTTTTCTTTATCTTCAGTGCTCTTCTTCCCTCTCTACTTCCTCCATGGACAAATTAATAACAACAATTCTCAATTCATAGGCTTCATCAAGTGTGCACCTGATCCAAGCTACTTATCATTATGGAGAACTGTTGAATTACAAGAATAGAAGAGCTGTAACTTAGTGCATTAAGGATCAATTTCTTTACAGGGGTAAATTTATATTTAAGACAACAATTATAACATTCATTAATTTTGCTTCCTTGATTTCATTTTAGTTATTTTAATTGTGTTCATAATACCATTTTTTCATAGTGTTTCTCTATTCCAAACTAACATACATGTCCTCTCACAAAATTTGTGTTATTCAAAAGACATGGACTATTATATACATGTCCTCTCACAAAATTAAGCCGGCCCACTAATCGTGTGGCTACTAACAGGTGAAATAACTATTTTCAACGTCCATAGGTGGTACACCTAATGAGTGGATGACTCTGATTTTGGCCTCGTGTTCATAAGTGTACCTGGCCTAATGAAGGGCCCAGGACCTCCCACACGTATGACACGTGGGCAAATAGACACGAGTTACCTCGTCTGTCTACCCTTACGATATTCAGTCTCTCTCGAGAACAGAATCATCTACTGCACTCGTTTCACTCAACAAGTAAAACAGCCCACCTCTGTGGGGCACACCATATATTTATATGTAAATCCACACTGTCCATCGGGTGAGAAACATTATTTGAACCGTACATACAAAAGCCCAACCCAATAAAAAGACTCCAATTGGAGAGGTGGTCAATTCATGGGCCCACACAAGAGATAATTTAATAGATTTAAATCATCTCCGAGGAAGTCCAGATGTCAGGGAATCTACTACTCAAATTTCAAGAAAATTCGACCATTGGTTATCCCGTATCAAGCAAAATAAAATCAGTTCTGTTGTTGTCTTCCTATCTGCATTATAAATATGGGAGTTCTCTTATCTTCTACGTATCAAGGACATAGGGAGCAAGGAGATTAAGAGCAAGGAGGCTCCAAGCCTCTTCTTCTAGTTTTTCTTCATTTTTCAGTTCTAATTTTTCATGTTTTTCTTAAGCTAACTCTCATCTAGAGCAGAGAGGTGATACTTCTAGTTTATTAATAATGTTTTAGTTCCTTGATTTTGAATTTGAATTTTCATGATGAACATGATTTGATTCTAGTTTGAATAAAGTTTTAATTCTAGTTTTTCTTTAATATATTGATGACTCCGGGCTGATTAGATGCTTAGAGGTTCTAAATCTAGTTATTTACTTGTTTTGCATTATTTAGACCTATAAAGTTTATTGATCTACCATAAACTATGGACATAATAGATGCTTTGAATTCCTTGTGCTCTATAACACGATTCTTAATGTGGGAATTGTTTCATAACTGAAGTTCTTATCTTTTATGAATCTGAGATTGATGTTTTGTTGATTGATACTAGTTTGATTGAAGCTCAAATCATAGTTCTACTTAGGTCTAGTGACGGGATCTAAGGAAGACTATTATTATGATCTTAACTTGTTTTGTTAAAGGATTGGCCTGTACAATTAAGTGCGCCCAATACCTGAGCCTTATTGAGGGAACTATATCACATATCTATCTGGGATGTGTGATCATAATTTAACCGCTCCTTATTTCAGCTGGATAGGAGGGCACTTCGATTCCAGTTGAGTATTGAATCGAATCAATTGAATTAAACAGTGTTAATAACTAAAAGTGAATTTTTGATGCTCTAGTTTTTAATTTATTTATTTTTCTTTTATAATTGATTAATCTATCCTTAATTCAAATTCTATTTAGTTTAGTTAGTTTAGTTCTAGATCCTATATATCATTTGAGTGTCTAAACCTATATCCATCCCCATTGATAGACCTTGGTGTTACTGATATTATTAGTATATCGCGACCCTGTACTTGGGGTTGTGAATACTAACATGTAATAACAAAGGCAAAAAATCAAACCTACACGAAAAATCTAGACATCTATGTCTAAGGTACAACTTAGCCAGGCAATCATTAAAAAATAGAGTAATTGCAATTAATTTTGTAAAGTCAAAGGATAATTTAATTGATCCACTAACCAAAGGTTTATTTAAAGAGTAAGTATTGAATACATTGAAGGAAATAGGGCTTAGGCTCATATAAAATGAATCACCCACAACGGGGACTCAAGCTATATGACTGGAGATTCTAAGAATTAAGTTCATTAGGTAAAAACAAATTATTTTTAAGTGATTTATTATCAATACTGTAAAATTATGATTGAGAAAGTATTATGACTTTAGCAAGAGAGATTTGATTGTCCTTAATGAGCTCCATTATTGTGATATAATTGAATGTATAGTTACAAGTAGACTCTTGATGGACTCACTTATACAAGTGTGTAAGTGATACAGCTTCCTATGAGAATTGAAATATTCTTGAAAGCGCTCATAAAACTGGGATAAAGTATATAGTATAACATGCTAACTTTGTATGGACTTACACTTGCTTGAAAATATTTTGTATGTGATATACAACAAAATGTTATTTCATGAAGGTTAATTCAAAATATAAGATCGCTAACCTTCTGAAACCTCAGATATATTTACACTAGGTAAGGTTTAAATCTTTTGATACCTTTTCAAATATGCTTCTTTTTTGCTTATTTACCCATTAACTCATTAACTTTAATTTTTTTTATCATCTTTTCATTGTTGTCCTATATTTTGAACTGTGTGAGATTATTAGGTACATTGATTTATAACATTGAAAAAACTTATGTATTTTGTTTCTTTAACTTCCTTTGTATGAGATTGTTGCTTGTCCCACATCAAATAGGGAGAAGACTAAAGCGGCTTTATATTTAGACTTTGATCTATATGTTTCTGATATAAGCTGAAGAGATAGTCTTTAGAATTCCTTCACACCCGCGCGGGCCAAGTCGGAGTGTGGCATGATGCATGTGTGTGACACATGTGCGTCTTATTTTATTTTTACATTCTTTTTTAAAATATTGCAGCACCTCACTCGTGGCCAACTAATGAGTGTCATGCGTCTTGGACTAGCTCATCCTTTTATTTATTTATTTTTCTCTCTTAGAAGTTGCAGCACCTCATTAGTGGCTAATGGATAAGTGTCACGTATCCGGGTGGCTCATCCTTTTGTTTATTTATTTCTCTTAAATATCGTAACACCTCACCATTAGGCTGACTTCCTTAGCAAGCTACCATCTCTTTAAAAACCCATTTACCTCTTTTGTTTTTTTTTTTAAAACAATGTATGTTTTTTCTCTCCAATTCATCTTTTTTTTTCTTTATCTTCAGTGCTCTTCTTCCTTATCTATTTCCTCCATGGACAAATCAATAACAACAATTCTCAATTCATGGGCTTCATCGAGTATACACCTTATCCAAACTACTCATCATTGTGGAGGGCTGTTGAATTCCAAGGATAGAAGAGCTGTGACTCAGTGTATCATGGATCAATTTCTCTATAGGGGTAAATTTATCTTTAAGATAGCAACTATAACGTATCTTAGTTTTGCTTCCTTAATTTCATTTTAGATATTTTAATTGTGTCATCAATATCATTTTTTTTTTTTGTAGTATTTCTATATTCTGAACCAACAATAAGCACGTCTAAATTTGTGTTATTCAAAAGACATGGACAATTACATACATATCCTCTCAAAATCAGGTCGGCCTACTGATCATGTGGCGACCAACGGGTGAAATAATCATTTTCAACATCCACAAATGGTACACATAATGAGTGGATGACTCTGATTTTGGCCTCGTGTTCATAAGTGTACTTGGCCTAATGTACCTGGCCTGATGAAGGGCTAGGACCTCCCACACATATGGCACATGGGCAAATAGGCACGAATCACCTCGTCTGTCTACCCTTGCGATTTCCAATCTCTCTTGAGAAGAGAATCGTCTAGTGCACCTGTTTCACCGAACAAGTAGAACAACCCAGCTCTATGGGGCACACCATATATTTATATGTAAATCCACGCAGTCCTTCGGGTGAGAAACATGATTTGAACCGTCCATGCAAATGCCCAACCCAATAAAAAGACACCAATGGGCTACCTAATGGGAGCAATTTAAAACCCGTAAGTCCACACGGTGGGCCTGAATGAGTTTTCAATCCTGGTGATTTTTGTTAAATCACTTGAGGCGGATCAGGTGCTGTTACCAACACCACCCCCACCACAACTGGTGGTGTTGGCATGTGTTAGACCCTGTGGGGCCCATATTGATGTATGTGTTTTATATCCACACCCTCCATCTGTTTTGCCAGCTCATTTTAGGGCATGAACCCAAAAATGAAAGTGATGTGATTATCAAGCTGACCACACCACAGGAAACAGTGGTGATCAAACGCCCACCATTAAAAACTTCTTGAGGCCACAAAAGTTTTGGATGAAGCTGATATATGTTTTCCCTTCATCCAGGACTGTGTGACCCTGTCAACAAATTGGACGGCAAATATACATAGGTGGGCCTTAGGAAGGTTTCAACGGTGGATGTCCTTATCCCTATGTCTCCTTTCCTTTGGTGTGTTCCAATTGAGTGTTGGATCTGCTTCATTTTTTTTTTTTCAATCGCTAAGATGAGCTAGAAAAACGGATGGACGGCATGGATATTGAAATAATGCATCACGTTGGTCCCAGAGCACCCAACACATCACCACACCAGGGCTGGGGGAGGTGTTGGCAACACCACCTACTCCACGTCCAAATCAATTCATCGTACGAGCTACACCGGATTAATGGGTTTGATGAAAGATACAAATAATGGTGGCTCCACACGCAAATCTATGGTCTGTATCCCATCTCCAGCGGCGTGGCCCACCTGAGTTATGAAATCAGTAACTTTTTTTCCTACGGCCTATAGTCGAGGATGGAACATGATGGACGGAGTGGATTTTACATAGTCAACATGGGGGACTGCACAGAGCTTTGGTATTTTACGCTGAGGATTCCAGTCCAAACAGCAGGAGGCATTGAGTCCTTATTTCCTGACGCACCCAATCCCCTTAGGTGTGGCTATAGTTTTCGGATCGAGAAAGTTGATTTGATTGGATATCTCAGATGGGATATTCTTCCAATCCCTTTATCCAAGCTGAGATCTATCAGATCAACGGTCTGGATCATCTAAATTTGTGGCCCACTTTCTTAGACTAGTGCATCAGGACAATTTAACGTTGTAACGAATGACGACCATACAAATTCTTCCACACGGTGTCGGTATGTTTCAAAACCAATACGCGTTTTCGAATTATCACATACAACTACGTCGTATGTTAACTTAGCATACAACGTCTTCCAGTTAGGATGATTCAGCATTCCCATATAAAATCTGAACCGTACAAAGAATGTATATCATCTTAAAGATCACCTGGGATGAAAATCAGAACGGTTCATTTATCAAGGTGGGCTAATCGTTGAAATCAACGTACAGTCGCTGATATCTTAACCAAAGAATTTGGCCCACCTGATTAGTCGGTTGCTCGCATTTTCTTCCCAGGTGATCATCATCTAGTGGTCCACCCTTTTTCCACGGCTCAGATGTTTTGAAAACATAAACTTTAATGTTGAGTTAGCATTGTACAGCGTCTCTTTTGTCCGTGACTAATACGGAGGTGTTATTTAATACTGTGGCAGAGTAGTTATGACTTATGATTCATGCTCATGCACCCAAAAAAATTGGACGCGTGGCATACATCTACCTAATTAAAACCGTCAAATAGAGGAAATATTACAGTACATGATGACAGTTGCAAAGTTCTAAGATCTGAATCTGATTAGTGGACATTTGTCTCTTGAATTTGGACCGTTCACTGTTTTCTAAATCAGCCGTCCATTATATTCAAACTAACATACTTAGGATCATATTTTCATTGTAAGTTTTGGTTTTACGGCCATCTAAAGTGGGCCCACGAATGGGCGAAGGTAGTTGTAGGTAGACGCGGATTGCTTGCTCAGTAACTCGGTCCACCAGTAAACTCAGTGGGGCCCACTGTGATGTATGAGTCATTATCCACACCGTCCATCCGTTTTACCAGATCATTTTATGGCACGAGCCCAAAGTTGAAGCATATCAAAAGTTCAAGTGGACCACAATCATGTTCATGCGTCATCCAACCTTTTGATAAGGTGACACAGACATGGATGAAGGGAAACACGAATATCAGTTTGATCCAAAGCTTTTGTGGCCCTCCAAAAAGTTTTCAACGGTAAGTGTTCAATTTCCTGTGGTGTGGTCCACTCGATCTTTGGATATGCTTCAATTTTGGGCCCATCCTCTAAAATGATCCGTGAAAACGGATGGACGGCGTGGATAAGACACATACATCACGGTGGGCCCCGCCGAGTTTACTCAGTATGCATTCTGCGTCCATTGGAGGTATACCATATTAGCGTCACGTGTAGATTTTTCCAGGGCCTATCTTGTCAAGAAGTTTTTAAGTGACTCTACCGTCCACTTTGTGGGCCCCATCCGGGACGACCACTGTCCACGAAAAACGGTCGACTGGTAACTGTCTGATGAACTGAAAAGAAGAGCCATAAAGGTACTAATTTCTGCTTGAATTGACAAGCTCACAGTTCAGCCGTCCGTTTGAAGGCAACCAATGAAACATCCAGGTCATCCCCTCGTTCTAGCATTTTGATTATCATCCGTCCAAGATTCGAACGGTCCAGATTGCCCAAAAATTTGCCACTCATCTAAACCATGGGATTCATCTATGCACCGTCTTGATCTCACATTTGAAACCAGAGAGAGGGATTTTTACCCCACTAGCCCTGAGATGTGGCTATTTTTACTAAAAGTTCAATTTCTCGTGGCCTCTTTTTATTTTGGCCTTTTGACGAGAAATTGAAAAGATGACGGTCCGAGAATGCCCCTCAGACCGACTACTCTACGTACGGAAGCCTTATAAACGAAGGCTTTTGAAGAGGCAAGTAGCCTTCGTGGGCGTTACATTGGGGCTCCATTGTGGGCTCCACCTTGGGCCCACCATGATGCATATGTTACATCCACACCGGCCATCCATTTGGAGAGACCATTCTAGGGGATGAGCCAAAGAATGAAGAAGATCCGAAGCTCAAGTGGACCTCACCAAAGAAAAAAGTGGGGATTGATGTCCTACCATTAAAAACTTCTTGGGGTCACAGAAGTTTTCAATCAAGCTGATATTTGTGTTTTCCCTTCTTTCATGTCTGTGTGAACTTATGAACAGGTTGGATCTACAGCTATGGTGTTGTCATCTTGGAACTTTTAATAGGGAATCAAACAATCGATCCAACAATCCCTGATAGGCTACATATCGTGGACTGGGTGAGGCATAGGAAATGATGCATGAAGGTCCTTAATCTGAGCTTACATGGTGGCCCCGATTCGAAAGTGGAGGAGATGCTTCAAGCATTGGGTGTAGCTTTCCTTTATGTCAACCCCACCCTAATGAAAGGCCGATGATGAAGGATGTGACCGTGATTCTCAAGGAATCTAGCATGAGAGAGAAGAGTACGCCAAGGTGGACGTTCTCCTCAAGGGAAGTCCGGCAAATTGCCAAGACACAGGAGGCCCAGCATCATCAGCATCAGCATCATGTAAACAGATCAACAACACAAGTTTCTCTGCTTCCTTCTTGCTATATTCTTTCTCTGGAATCCTACTGAGCACTCTGGAATCCCACTGAGTACTCTATAATCCCCCTGAGCACTATAGAATCCCCCTGAACACATGAAATCCTCTAAAGCACTCTGGAATCCTACTGAGCAATATAGAATCCCCCGAGTACTATGGAATCCTCTTGAGAAATTTGGAATCCCACTGAGCACTATGAATCCCCCTGACCACTCTGGAATCCCACTGATCACTCTGGAATCCTCTTAAGCACTATTGAATTCTCCTAAGCACTATGGAATCGCACTGAGCATTATGGAATCCCCCTGAACACTATGGAATCCCCTTGAGCACATGAAATCCTCCCGTGCACTGTAGAATCCCACTGAGTAATATTGAATCCCACAGAGCTACTATGGAATCCCTGCAATTTGGGTCTATGTGACCTTATCAACAGGCTCGATGGAAGATAAAAATTAAAATAGGCCTTAGGAAGTTTTTAATGATGAGCGTTCAATCACCATTGTTTATTGGTGTGCAGGCCAAATGAGATTTGGAACTGCTTCATTTTTTTTGGACCAGGCTTGGCTAGTGACCCCAATACCAGCCAGCTAGCAAATGTCAAAGATCTGTAGGCCCCACCATGATGTACGTGTTTTGTCCACGCCGTCCATTCATTTTTTTTTTTTAACTCATTTAAGGGCATGAGACAAAAAATTAGGCAGATCCAAATCTTAAGTGAACCACACTAGAGAAAAAAATGAGAATTGAATGCTTACCCTTGAAAACTTTTGGTGGCCACAGGAGCTTTGTATCAATTTAATGTTTGTGTTTTCCCTTCATCCAGGTCCATGTGATCTTATCAACAGGGTTGGATGGCAAATAAAAATTACAGTGGGCCCTAGGAAGCTTTTAATGGTGGACATGCAATCAGCATTATTTTCCTGTGGTGTGGTCCACCTGCAATTTGGGTTTTCCTCATTTTTTTCGATCATGACCTAACATGAGCAGGAAAAATGGATGGACGGCGTGGATAAGACACATACATCATAGTGTGTCCCACAGAGCTTCGACACCAGCTAGCTGGCTGGTGTTGTTGTCACTAGGGCTGTCAACGGGTCGGATACGGGCCGGATCAGTGATGATCCGAATCCGACCCGATTAAGAATATATCCGACCCGGGTTTTCCTCATTTTTTTCGATCATGACCTAACATGAGCAGGAAAAATGGATGGACGGCGTGGATAAGACACATACATCATAGTGTGTCCCACAGAGCTTCGACACCAGCTAGCTGGCTGGTGTTGTTGTCACTAGGGTTGTCAACGGGTCGGATACGGGCCGGATCAGTGATGATCCGAATCCGACCCGATTAAGAATATATCCGACCCGATTAAGAATATATCCGATCCGAATCCGACCCGATTAAGAATATATCCGACCACAAGTATATGATCCGAACCCGACCCGATTAAATTTTTCGAATCCGTTTCCGATCCGTTATGAACCGACCCGATATCCGACCCGGATATCCGAGAGAGGAGAGAGAGAAGAGAGAGAGAGAGAAGATAGAGAGAGAGAGAGAGAGAGAGAGAAGAGAGAGATTCTCATATGTTTTTTATTGTATTTTATTTTTTTTTTTATTTATTTATAATTTTTATCGGTCGGATCGTTAACGGGCCCGGATCAAGGATGATCCGAATCCGGCAAAACCCGAATATTAAACGGATTTATATTTGGATATCCGTATCCGACCTGATTATCCGATTATTGATCCGAATCCGATTAAATCGGATCGGATACGAATCGGATACGGATCTTGATCCGTGCCATTGACAGCCCTAGCTGTCACTAGCCAAACCGCGTCCATTTTTTTTTTATCATGCACTAAAATGAGCTTTCAAAAAAGATGGACGGTGTGGATGTGCTACAAATACATCAAGATGGGCCCCACGTTCAGGGCCGCACGGTGTTGGGTGAGGCCGGGGCCGCAGCTAATCCGCTCCCAAAGCAGAGAGCACACGTTTGTACGATAACAGGGATACCGTTGCTTTTAAGCATCGGATCAACGGATCATTTTTCCTCGGACGATCTAATATGCCTAAGCAGATTAGGCAAGCATCAATATTCCTTGTACCCCACCAAATCGAAAGGTAGGATTGTATTATCGAGAAGACGTTGAAGGCATATATCATCTACAATGGCCACATCTGATCAACGGTCTGGATTACGCAAGTAGAATTTACTTCTGTAAATGTTCTTAAAATACAAGCGAACGGCTGGAAAGCTAGGGTGTATACCACAACCGAATGTCCATCCATTTTCGTGGATAGTCCAATCCAAATCGTCCGTCCATCCAATCAGTCCATCCACGTGGCATGACAATTAAGTAAAACGGCCCATACCTAGTGTAAAAGCACGTGCCAAACTAACACGTGTGAGAAGATGGGTATCCGAAATCCTACTCTCACGAGTAGCTTTTAACATTTCTCCCCCGCCAGATATCTCTGTGCCCTGGGCTGTGTGGGGTCCATAGAGATGTCCGTGACAAATCCACTCTGTCCATCTGTTTTGAAAGATCATAATAAGACAGGATTCTAAAGATTAGATAGATCAAAATCTCAGGTAGGCCATACCACACTAAACAGGGAGGATTGAACGCCATGACAGTGACAGACGATTCGTTTCAGGATGATATTTGTTTCTACAGTTTATCTAAGTGGTAATAATTCTATAAACGGTTTAGATGGCATATAAACGTCATGGTCAGGAAGGTTTCAACGGTGGACGTTGTTATTCCCACTGTTTTGTTGGTATGGCCCACCTGAGTTTTGGGTCTAGCTAATTTTTAGTATCCTTTTATATTATAGCCTTTCAAAACATATGGACGGAGCGGATTTGTCACAGACATCTATGTAGACCCCACACAGCCCCGGGGACAGAAATTTCTCAGTGCCCGGGGCCACAGGCAATCCGCTCCCCCAAAACGAACCAGAATCCCCTGCATCACCGGTTTTACGCAGCACGTACAACAAGAAA
Organism: Liriodendron chinense; assembly: GCA_003013855.2. Classification (NCBI taxonomy): domain Eukaryota; kingdom Viridiplantae; phylum Streptophyta; class Magnoliopsida; order Magnoliales; family Magnoliaceae; genus Liriodendron; species Liriodendron chinense. Next base: position 1,817,699 of record PVNU02002542.1, on the reverse strand, counting down.
AAAGAGCTCTTCCGTCCATCAGGTGCTTTCCTTGTGTTTTTATCTTTCATCAGGACACGTTCATCAGGTGTAAATCACAAGAATGAATTGAAGATACGAAAACCATCGTGATGCCAAACTCAAGTGGGCCACACCATGTATTACGTACATTTTAACGTTGCTTCCGTTGGTATGGTCTATCTGAGTTTTTATGGGACTGATGTATTGAATGTACAATGCACGTAAGGTTTCTCCACAAATCCACGGATTGGATTTCACGTATAAAACATGGTGGGCCCCACAGCGGTTGGATGTTTTACGCGCTGAGTAGAACAGGTGCCGTGTACGATTCCCGCTTCCAACTTAACAAGACGGGAATCGCCTGCACCCAACCTCTCTCTGGGCCACCTTGTCCTATACTTAATCCATTCCGTACATCATGTGAGGGCCTTTTTTTAACCGTACATACAAAAGATCATCCAGAAAGAAGATCAGATGGGCCACACCTATATGTAACAATGTATAATTCCTCCAAAAACCATTAGTTTTCTTGATGGTTCCACTTGAGTTTTAGGTTTTTGGACCCCATCGAGAAAACTCTCTAGTTTCTGGAGCAATTAGAAAAAAGAGATAAATTTAAATATTTATTTAAAACTTTGAATGCAAAATATTTATTTTATTGAATAATGTTTGTAATTGTGATTTAACTCTCATTTACATGGATAATAAATAAAAAAAAAAAATCAATATTCATCATTATTATTTAAGGTTTTAAATAATAAAACTCTAATCTATTAAAAATAGAAAGCCCAGAAAAAACTTAGTAAAATAACCCTAGTATGATTAATTGATAATGAATAATTCTAAAAAATATAATAATTTCTTAAAAAAAGATAAAAATCTAAAAATAGCGAAATAGATCAGGACTATAAGTAATTTCTAAAAAAATTAAAAAAAAATTAAAATAAGAAATCAGATGGTCCAATATACCTTTGCCACGTCCTACATCTAGATCATGATATTTTTATTTTATTTTTTTATCTAAATCTTCGTTGATTCTGGTGAGCTACACCAGATTTACTGGTTTGACGAAAGATACCGTGGTGCCTCCACACAAGAACCTATGGATGGCATTAATTTCCCATTGTTCCATGTTGTGTGGTCCACCTGAGTTATAAATCTGGCTAATATTTTTTTCCGAAGTTTTAGAATCTAGAGTATAACCTGATGTATGGGTTGGATTTCACATATTCAACTGATGGGCCCCACAGAGTTTGGCTGTTTTATGCGCTAAGCAAAACTTGTGCTGTCACGACCGGTCTATTCAATTTCAAACCCGTATAAAACCCCCACCAAATCCCTACAAACCCCTTCGCACCACTTCGCACCTCTCTCTCTCTCTCTCCCTCCCTCATTCATTCATGGCTTCTACTCTGCAATTCTCTCCTTCTCTTCCTCTCTCTTTCTCTCCTTTCTCTCCCCTCTCTCTCTTCACCAAGCCCCAGCAAAACCCATATCTCCTTCCCTCTCTTCTCCCTCTCTCTCTCCCCTTCTCCCCTCCTCGCCTCCCTCTCTTCCACCACTCCAAAAATCCAAATCCCCAAAAACCCATCTCCGAATTCCAAAATCCCCCAAAACCCATCTCCAAATTCCAAAATCCCCTCCATATCCCGCTTCAAATACACCATGGCGCTCGTCCTCTCTCTTCCCATCGGCACACCTCCTCAATCCCAGCCCATGGTCTTAGACACCGGCAGCCAGCTCTCCTGGATCCAATGCAAGCCCAAAAGACTTCCCAAAATGCCCTCCTTCGACCCCTCTCTCTCTTCCACCTTCTCTCTCCTTCCCTGCAACACCCCTCTCTGCAAGCCCCGAATTCCCGATTTCTCCATTCCCACCTCTTGCGATTCCAACCGTCTCTGCCACTACTCCTACTTCTACGCAGACGGCACCCTCGCCGAGGGCAATCTCGTCAGAGAAAAAATCTCCCTCCCAAATTACCAATCCACCCCTCCCATCATCCTCGGCTGCAGCCGTGACGCCAGCTCCGCGGAGGGCATTTTGGGAATGAACCTCGGCCGGCTGTCCTTCACCTCCCAGGCGAAGATCCATAAGTTCTCGTACTGCGTCCCGAGCCGCCGGAATCTGACGCAGAGAACGCCGCCGATGGGGAGCTTCCTGATCGGCGACAACCCGTACTCGGGCGGGTTCAAGTACGTGGACCTGATGCGGTTCGGTGCGGGCAGCGACAACCTTCCGAATCTCGACAGGGCAGCTTATACGGTCGGGATGGAAGGGATACGAATCGCCGGCAGGAGGTTGAACATCTCCCGGGCGGTTTTCCGGCCGGATGCCGGCGGTGCGGGTCAGACGATGATAGACTCCGGCACGGAGTTCACGTTCCTGGTGGAGGACGCGTACGTTAAGGTGAGAGAGGAGGTGGCGAGGCTTGTGGCTCCGAAGAAGCTTAAGGGCAGTAACGATTATGCAGGGGCGCTGGATGTGTGCGTGGATGGCAACGTGGCGGAGATCGGACGGTTGGTTGGGGAGATGGTGCTCGAGATGGAACGTGGGGTGGAGATCGTGGTAGGGAAGGAGCAGATGTGGGTCCCAGACAGAGGTGGGGTCACGTGCCTGAGCGTGGGTAGTTCACAGATGTTGGGTGTTGAGAGTAACATCATAGGGAATTCTCATCAGCAGAATATGTGGGTGGAGTTTGATGTCTTGAATCGGAAGGTGGGGTTTGGAAAGGCCGACTGTAGTAAGGTTGTGTAGTTTGGTGGGGCCCACCGGGGCCGGAGATCCTGGTCCGTTCATCAGGTGGGCCGACCCACTTTGTGGACAGCCAGGATTACAGTGGGAGAAGGAAGATATTTTGGGATGGACGTAAATGCCCCTAAAAATGAAGGAAATTGCAGGAGTGGTGGTTTGGTTTTCTTCATTTTTCCGGGCATTTTGGTCTTTTTACTGTAATAGGGGATGTTACAGGGGAATTTCTATTCTTTTATTAATTAGTGGGACCCACCTGGTGATGTATTGTGACTTTGTAAGTAGCGTATTCGGCTTGAGTACGAATGTTTATAATCATGATGTGGTCTACGTGGGAGTCTGGATTGCCGTCGAAGTGCTGGACCCCACATTAGTCATTGCACAGGTCGGACCGTCCATAACACTTCCCGCCAAGGTCAGAAAAACATGCTGGAAGCCAGTCAACATTGGACACGCTGCTCGGATTGTAATGATTTCAGATGCAGCTTGCAGCTTTTAGGGTGTGGCCCACTTCAGATCAGTGGCACGTGTCATGTGGTTATGGCCATCTATTCCTGGTGAGATCCACGCTTTTGAAGGACGTGGATTGCATTCTACCCCCGTCCGTCTCCAGCTGAGAACTGGAGTGGCCACTGATGTATGGGTTTTATCCACACCGTCCATCCATTTGTCCATGCCATTTTAAGGAATAGGACCAAAATTTATGTAAATCCAAGGCTCGAGTGGACCACACCACAGGAAGTAGTAATGGTAATAATTCTCACCGTTGAAACTTTCCTAGGGCACACTGTGATGTTTATTTGCCATCCGACCTATTCATAACAAATATCAGTCCGGTCCAAAACTTTTGTGGCCTCGAGAAGTTTTCAACGGTTAGAATTTAATCCCCATTGTGTGGTCCACCTGTTTCTTAGATCTGCATCTTTTTTAGGCTTATATCCAGAAATGATACGGAGAAATTGATGGACGGTGTGGATAAAACCCATACATCACGGTGGCCACTCAACATCTGGACCACACGTGTGTGAGGAAAATGTAAGGTTCGAAAAATAGGGCCCTGGATCAATGTACGCCTATGGCCCTTTATTTGAGTGGACCAACCTGATTTGATGGTCAAGGAATGCCAAGTGGGGCAATAAGTGATGAATGATGAGGATCTCGCACATGCATGCACCGTCAGTGCGTGTGTGCCTAGTCATCTCTTCGATTTCTCCTCGCGCGAATCACCTTGAGATTTCTTTAAGCTATGGAGTCAAAGTTCAAACTACATATGGGGTAAAAGGTTAATTTGTTTTATTAGAACAAGAGAATGGTGTTCCGCGTGTATTGTTTATTTGATACTCTGGCGGAGCGAAATGGGTCCTCAAGATAGGCCCACCACGATGTTCGTGTTAAATCCACTCTGTCCATCCATTTCATTAGCTTATATTAGGACATGGGCCCAAACATGATGGATATCCAAAACTCAAGTGGGCCACACGAATGAATATTGAATGCTCACCATTGAAACCTTACAAGATCACATGAGATTTTTACCGGATTACATGAGTGAGGATTGAACGCCAACCGTTGAAACCTTAATTGGATTACACCTTACGCATGGCACGTGAAACCTAAATCAATCCATCCACGGTGCAACCCATCTGGATATTTCTTTCGCACAATGGCCCTCCACGGTGCGGCCCATTATATGAACGGTTCGGATAACTGAACCATGGGTTGAAATGCATAGCAAGCGCACTACCGGAGAGTTGTAATAAACAATTGAAGGATATTTTGAGGTGTTTTTTCTCAGTTGTTTTTAAGTTGTGGGCCCATGGTTATCCACCAAGTCACCAACCATGGAACTTTCTAATTTGAATACAGACTCTCTTTGTGTTTCTCTTACTAGCCGTCTATATTGGAGTCCATGAAATGGAGCGTTACGATTGTCCAATCTTACTAAGGCATGGTTCCGTTCATGGTGGGAAGCAACAGACCAGTGGTCTGGATGGTGATTCATGGGCGGCACCTGTCATTCCACTTTTCTTCTTTTGAAAAAAAAAATGGTACTCTGGCAGGGCTTACTGGATGATACACAGGCACTTGGAAATTGCATACATGAAATACAAGTGATTTAAATGCAACCGTCAATATTATGGGTATCAGGTTAGATGGATTACAGAACAAAAATTACGTTTATTTGGTTATCTTCATATCAGATTGATGGATATTTATGGAACGGTTTAAAATGAAAAAATATCTTATAGCCTAATTTCAATAAACAAGTGTCCACGAATCAAGGGTAAGGATTGTTCAACTAGCCTTACTTTTGGATGTTAACTTAGAAACAGTGAATTCTAGAATTTAGTTGGTTTAATTTGTCTCAATATATGCCACGTGGACCATTTCTAATTGACTGTGTATCAAGTGTCATTCGCAGCCAGAGTATCAAATAACTTGACCGCCGGTTCTTTCCAGAAATACGGAGTGCTCTTCCCACTATGCCCCATCAGCTGATTAATAATGCGTAGTCTGATGGCGAGTTATTTGATGCTCTTCTTATGGTATTGGTTGATACTCAGGCATTCTTAAGAATTGTACACGTGGCATATATTAGTTAAAATTAAACTATCCAAAATGTAGGACCACAGGTCAGTATCCAAAATTAAGATTGATTAGACAATCTTAACATCTGATTAATGGATGGTTGTTTGTTGTGTACCAACTGCTTACTGTTTTTCATCTATACCGTTCACTAAATGTCCTCAGTTGACTAGGTTATGACGTCAGATTAGAATAGTCTTCCTTATAAGGAAAATCATAGCTGGGACCAACGTTTTGGACGGTTTGATTTAAGTTATCTATACGTGACATGTGTAGTTTATTTGTGCGTGTGTATCAACTTCAGACGTAGCCAGAGTATCAAGGTTTCTTGGTATAATTCCGTGTGATGGGTAATTTGATCATTTTGCAAGATACTGGGATGGAACAGATCTAGCTCTCACTCCCACGTATAGAAACTTCGAAAGCACCGCTTTCGTTTGTGAGTTGGGACCCACACGGTACACGAACCCGAGTGGGTCCCACGCTTAACATTGAGTGAGCCGCGATATTGTAGGAATTAGGAAGCGGATTGCGTGTTGAGTACAGCTGGACACGAACTGAATTTGATCATTCATTCATACAGTAAACAACTCAGTTGGAATATAAAATCTTTGTGTTCGAACAAAACATAAGGTCTATTCGAAAAAAAAAAAAAGTCATGCCAATTTCAATCACAACTCTATTCAACTGAACTCAAATATTGGCCCGCTCTATTTAACTTGACTAGGTGAAGATAATGATACCCACCATTAAAACCTTTTCGGGGCCCATAATCATGTTTATTTGTCATCTCACACACACACATAGAGAGAGGGTACAAGTTGGATGACAAATAAACATGATTATGGCCCTGGGAAGGTTTCAATGGTGGGCATCATTCTCCTCACTATTTCTTGTGGTGTGGTCCACCTGACTTTTGTATCTATCTCGTTTTTTATTTAATGTTTTAAAATGAGCTGTACAAATTGATGGACGGAGTGGATAAAACAAATTTGAAGAATATTGAATAGTCAAGAGCTCACTTCAATCTTCACTCTTCCCTCTTCAAGTGAGCAAAAGTATAAACATTAACTAGTTAATTTATGATTTTTTATCTAATTAGTTAAAAACTTTAAACCTTGTGATTTGTCATTTGCAATATGTAATTTGTGAACAAATCAGTATTTACCAACCAGCAGTGGGGAAAAAAAAAAAATTCAAGCGAAGAAAGCAAAATTGTTTGAACTCATAAAAATTGTCTTAAATCCATATGGCTAATATGGCTGGCCAAACCAAACTAAGTTTGAACAATGCCACCCTATTTGAATGTTTGTTGGAACACACCCACTCAAGCATATCAGATCGGATTGTTGCCCACCTCTAGCGCTAAGTAACTTAGTACACTAAGCATACTGGGTAGACTCTATGGGATCCACAGTGAATTATGTATTTTATCCACTCCATCTATCCATTTTACCAAATAATTTTAATAATTGAACCAAAAACTAATTCATATACAAATCTCATGTGGAACACACCACATGAAATTGTGTGAATTGAATATCTACCATTGAAAAATTCTTGGAGATCATCAAAGTTTTGGATCAAGATGATATTTTTGTTTTCCCTTCATCCATGAGTTTGCAATTTTATGAACAAGTTTGATGACAAATAAAGATCTCTGTAGGCAGTAGAAAGGTTTCATCGTCAAAATCATTATTCCCACAGTTTTCTATGGTATGGTCCATTTGGTCTTCAGATATGCTCTAAGTTTTGCTTCAGCCCCTAAGATGATCTGAAAAAACGGATGGATGGTAACTGGAAGCAGATTGTGTCCTTCCCCGCCTAGACGGACTGGATGTAGGGAGGGGCTCTGTGGGCCCAACATAATGTATGAGATTTATCCACGCCGTCCATTCATTTTTCCTAGATGATTTTAGGGCATGAGCTTAAAATGAGGCAGATCTAAGTTCAAGCCGACTCCACGGTGGGGATTGAACGCCCAACATTGAAAACTTCTAGGAAGCGGCAGAAGTTTTGGATCAAGCTGATATTTGTGTTTTACGTTCCAGATAGGCCCTAGTAATGTTTTAACGGTTGGCATCATTAGCACTGCTTCTTCCTGTGGTGTGGCCCACTTTAGTTTTGGATCTGCATCGTTTTGGGGCTTTTAGCCAAAAATGATCTGATAGAATGGATGGATGGAATGGATAAAACACATACATCATGGTGGCCCCACAGATCCCCTGCTTGGACCGAGTCCCTCTATGCTAGGGCAGGACGCAATCCGCTTCCGCGGCAACAAACTTGCTGGTTGTTGGGGGCTGAAATTTCCGTACAGGTGGGCCCCGTATGCCCCAAAAATCGCCTCGAGTCGAAGATGTCCGCTGCCTGCGTGTGGACCACGAAGAATATAAAAAAAGTCACAGCCACGGTCCAAAGAAATTAGGCCAATGATCGAACGGCTAGTATCTTACAATTATGAGATTTTAGACATCATCCATTAGGTGGGGCCACAAAATCATGTACTGAATGCTAAGCAGACAGTCGTTCTTTCTAAGCTCATGGGACCCACGTTTAGTCGCCAGACAGGCGCCGCTTCAGTGGGATGCAGATTGCGTCCCAACCTTTGGTCGAACCTTTAAGTGTCCAGATCTGTGTGGGAGCCCACCCTGATGTTTCTGTTTATCTACACCCTTCATTCCTTTTCCAATATCATGTTAAGGTACGGGCTCAAAATTGAGAAATATCCAACCTGTATTACCACACTAAATAGTAAGCTTGGTTGCAGTTAATGCATAAATGCAAGAGTCGTCTCTCTCGCATGGTCCACTAGAGTGTTAGATCTGCCAAATTTTTTAGCCTATACCTTAACTTATCTGAGAAAAGGAACTAACAGCATGGATAAAAGGATATATTAAGGTGGGATACCACACATATCTGACCGAAGGCTTAAAGGCCCACCCCAATCTGCATCCGACCTATTGCTAAGGTAAAAAAGACACCGATAAAGATACCATACAAATATCAGCTTGATCCAAGGTTAGGGATGTTAAACGAGAAGTAGAAACATCCGGTCTTGATCCGCACTGATCTAGCCGATTGGATGTTCCTGCTTGTCCTCTAACAAGGGATATATATATATATATATATATATATATATATATATATATATATATATATATATATATATATATAGAGTAACTCTCAAGTCCAATCGGTTGGACCACAAGTTATAGTCCACTCAGCTAATAACTTTCAACTAGTTAAGAGCAAGTGACATCAAAACCCTTGAATAAGTTGGTCCAATCATGAGGATTGCCTAGTTAAAAAAGTAGCCCCATTTTCTCATTGGGTGGACCACAACATAAGAAACAATTTCCAGCCATTGATAAATAACAAATTGTAAGTGCAGGCCGCTTGAAAAGTGTATATGGTTGATTTTAGCTGAAGGTGATCCTCATTATAGGGCCAACTATTAGATTGGTCGGATGTTGCACACACGTCAAAAGTTGGAAGTTATTTGATGGGTGGACTGCAAGTTATAGTCCAACCGGTTGGACTGGGGAGCTACTCATATATATATATATATATATATATATGGGAAAAGGTACTATGGAAGTTCATGAGGTCGAGCTGTGTGGGCCCCACTGTGATGTGTGATGGGTATCCACACCATCAATTAGATGCACCATTCTGTGGTGGGCCACGGGCCTAAAACATAGGCCAATCCATAACTTGGGTGGGCCACACAATAGACAAAAGTTAAGAGTAGATATCCACCCCTTCAAACTTTTATGATCGTTTACAGGATCAACTGATATGTGGTTGAGAGATCTAGACCATCCATTGTTCTTGTCCCACTTAAATAAGAGGTTAGACCAAGTTTCAACGGTATACAAAACTCAGGTGGGTCTCAACAAGTGTTTTAAATGTTGTAAGCATGATTTTACCCTCTTTCAGTTGGTATATCCCACGTGACTTCTGGATACAGATTATTTTTGAGATATCACGTAATATGCCCTACAGTCAGGGATCCACCAACCTTTCGTGGCAGCGCCATGGTCAGACCCATCAATGGTTCTCATCATGGATGTGCCGCCCAACAAATTTTCCTTTCCAAATTCGGCCGGTATGGGCTAGACTGAAGTGATCGCTTACTACCATTTTTTATTACCCGTGATGTGGCGTACTGCTCACGTGGCATATATTTATGTTGATCCAGACCCTCCAAATCACGGCCCCATTGAAATTCACACCAATGGAGCAATCATATCCATCTGAATTTGTTCAGTGAATTTGGACCGTTAACCATAGTATTTTAAACATCTACTTTCCATCCACAACGCGTCGCACCATTTGAACACTATGGATTGACGTCAGTGCATGTGACTTGTGCTTTGAATGAGATACAACACAACTACGGCTGCGAACAGTTACTGGGATCTGTCGACCGACTTAATAGGATCTGGTCTTGTTTTGGCCCGATTGATAATCGGGTCCGGATTTGATTCGGGTTTAAACTAAGCTCACTATTGGGATTAAAATAGTAATGAGGTTGAATTTAGGGCTGTAAATGGGTCAGAGGACCCGATGGGGTACCCGGACCCAACCCGTTTAGACCCGACCCGACCCGACCCGACCCATTTGTTAAATGGTACGGGTCTGGGTCCAAGAATAGACCCGGTTGCTAAACGGGTCTGGGTCTAGTTTCCTTTATATTAGGCCCGACCCGACCCGACCCAAACCCATTTAGTAAGTGGGCGGGTTGGGTCCATGTTTCAAGGGACCCGTCTAATCCAAACCCGTCCAAACCCGATTTTAAGCCTTGTAAAATGATTGCATACTTGATCCAGACCCGGACCCATTAGACCCGACCCATTTATAAATGGGTCTGGGTGGATCTTCCTCCACCAGACCCGGACCCATTTATAAACAGGTTTGATGGGTTGACTCGGACCCGACCCGGACCCGCCCATTTAGTAAAAGGGTCTGGGTCTAAAATTTGGACCCAGACCCGTTTAGTAAATGGGCGGGTCTGGTTTTGGCTAAACCCGCCCCGAACCCGACCATTTACAGCCCTAGTTGAGTTGGATGGCAAATATGCCGATTTTTCTTCATTTGTATCTTTTATTTTACTATATTTATTATATAAAAGCCATCCAAATATCCATGATTTTAGGATGGGCCTGAATCTTGCCCGATTAATTTCTAATGACTCATTTGGGAGCTTAGATTCGGAATGCATTAGAATCCAAATCATGATACTGTGGAAACAATATAATTCGGAATCCTTAGTCGTGTTTGGTTAAATCCCATTGGATTTCCATTCATCTGTTGAAATTTTTTAGTATGCTCATAGGATTTAAATTTGATTAATTAGATCGGCTTTCATATTCCAAATTAGTGTGTGTGTGTGTGTATATATATATATATATATATATATATATATATATATATATATATATATATATATATATATATATATAGGTGATATTTAATAGAATGACAATAATAAGCTTATTGAAATATATACTTGGGCAAAAAATAAGAAGATTTGAAACCTTGGATGGGCCACAAATGTAAGGATCACAAACAAGTGACTCATCGACATTTTTTAATTGTCCATTTAGATGTCCAATTTTGAATGGTATAGGTCATTCTATTAATGAGATTTTAGTGTTACAGTTGATATTTAGATTGTTTTGGGGTATTATTAATATGACACATGTATAGTGAATTAGTAGCTGTGTGACACCTTCGTTACTTGCCAAATACGAAAAGTAGTTACTTAGATTTGAAATATACTTATTTACCTACAAATCCAAGGTGTCAAACGACCCTAAGGGCCTGTTTGGACACCACCAAATAAGTTACCTTTTCTATTTGCAACGGTAGATAAATAACTTATTTGAGATAAGTAGGTTTGGTTTATGATCGATTATAAGTAGCTTTTATATATAAGGTTATTTAATCACTTATGTTTAATAAGTAGAAATCAAGATAAGCTACTTAAGGCATAAGTAGCTTATCTTAAGGAACTTATGATCCAAACGCCCCCTAAATGTCACTTGGCAGTGTGAATTTGAGTGTACGGAGCATTTGGAATACACATTTCTACTGTCTTTTAAAATCTTTTCATTTTCATGTAAGAAATACAATGCTATGTGGAGCATTTGGAGTACACATTTCTATTGCCTTTTAAAATCTTTTCATTTCATGTAAGAAATACAACGCTAGGCAACAAAGATATTATTGGGCTACTAAATCTATTGTATACATGACACACAAAGGATATCTCCAAAACAATCAAAGTATCAGTTGCATCACTAAAATTATAATAATAGAATGATCTGAACAATCTAGACATTGGTCGTGTAAATTGATGGTTAAAATACATCAATGAATCACTCATGAGGCCGGTTCTATTACAAGCACTTGTAGGTTAACGTAATCGTACAATGCAATTTATGAGGCCCATACTGTTGCGTGTATGCAATCTAATTTGTCCATCACGTACATCTAATGATGGTTTCCTTTATAGCCAAAATTCATTTTAATCAAAAACTCAGGTGGGCCACTCAACGAGGAAGAACATCCTGACCACCCTTTTACCTTTGAAGGGGCATTTTCATCATTTCAAAAAGTTGGTTGCTAACACATATATCAGCCTTTCATACACGCATTTGTTTCCTGCCCAACATAATATTTTTTTGGCGGGAAATATTCCAAAGGTTTTCTTTTAGAAAGCATGTTGATGGTGGACCACTGTTGGGCCTAGTGTAAATGTATGTAGTTCATCTACACCGTCCATCCATTTTTCCAGATCCTTTAAGGGGTTGAAACCAAAATTGAAGCATATCCAAAACTCAGGTAGACCATACCACAAGAAACAGTGGGTATAATGATTTCCACCGTTGACAACTTTCTTACGGCTCGCAGTGATGTTTATTTGTCATCTAACCTATTCACGGGATCACACAGCCATTGATGAAGGGGGAAAAAAATAATATCAGCTTGATCCAAAATTTCTATGGCCCTAAGAATTTTTCAATGATACAGGTTCAATTCACATTGTTTCGTGTGGTGTGGTCCACTTAAGCTTTTTATAGCCTTCATTTTTTATATAAACCTATAAAATTTTATTTTAAAATGAATGAATGGAGTGGATGAAATACATAAATGATGGTGGACCCCATGGAGTTTACCCAGTACACTTAAAGTACTAAGTTACTCAGTATGCAATCCGTTTCCTGCTGGCGGAAGTTATGTGGAGCCCACCATGATGCTTGTTCGAAATCCTCACCGTCCATGGGCTTTTACTCTTCATCCAGGTCCATGTGACCTTATGAATAGTTTGGATGGCAAATAATCATCGTGGTGGGCCGTATGTATGTTTTAACGGTGAGAATCATTATAGGGTCTGCGTTTTCTCGTGTGGTCCACATACACCAGCGAATCTGCTTCCTCTGTTACCGAAATATAAGTGGGTGCGTAACCAACTAGGAAGAAGATGCATCATGGTACCAAGACTATGGAAGCACTATAACTAAATACCGAAAAACATTGACGCACACCGTACCCCTAAAATAGCATCGATCTACTCCAACTTACATAGCAGCCATTCGGTGGCACGCCGAGTGCTTTCACCGAATTTCGAGTGGGTGTGTAACCACTCAAGAAGACCCTACGTTAGGGTACCGAGATTCAAGAATCACTCTGACACGCACCGATGAACACGGATATACACCGGACCTCTAAAATAGTAATGGTTCCCTCCGACTTGTACTGCAGCACATGCGGTCACATCTTGAATGCTTTTACTGAACTACGAGTGGGTGCATAAACACCTAGGAAGAAGACGCATTATGGTAACGAAACTATGGAAGCACTCTAACCAAATACCAAAAAATATTGACGCACACCGTACCCCTAAAATAGCATCGATCCACTTCGACTTACACAGCTGCCCTTCGGTGGCACACCGAACGCTTTCACCAAACTTCGAGTGGGTGCGTAACCACTCAAGAAGACGCTACGTTAGGGTACCGAGACTCAAGAATCACTCTAACACGCACCGACGAACACGGACATACACCAGACTTCGAAAATAGTAACGGTTCCCTCCGACTTGTACTGCAGCACATGCGGTCGTATCTCGAATGCTTTTACTAAACTACGAGTGGGTGTGTAACCAACTAGGAAGAGGATGCATAATAGTACCGAGACGACAGAAGCACTCTAAACAAATACCGAAAAACATTGACGCATACCATACCACTAAAATAGCATCGATTCACTCCGACTTACACAGCAATCCTTCGGTGGCACGCCGAACGCTTTCACCGAACTTTGAGTGGGTGCGTAACCACTCAAGAAGACGCTACGTTAGGGTACCGAGACTCAAGAATCACTTTGACACGCACCGACGAACACAGACATACACCAGACCTCCAAAATAGTAACGGTTCCCTCTGACTTGTACTGTAGCACATGCGGTCACATCTCGAATGCTTTTACTAAACTACGAGCGAGTGTGTAAACAACTAGGAAGAAGATGCATCATGGTACCGAGACTACGGAAGCACTTTAACCATATATCGAAAAACACCGTCGCATACCGTACCCCTAAAATAGCATCGATACACTCCGACTTACACACCAGCCCTTTTGTGGCACGCCAAATGATTTCACCGAACTACGAGTAGGTGCGTAACCACTCAAGAAGATGCTACATTTGGGTACCGAGACTCAAGAATCACTTTGATCATGCACCGACGAACACGGACACACACCGGACCCCCAAAATATTAACAATTCAGTCCGACTTGCATTGCCGCACATGCGGTCGCATCTCGAATGCTTTTATCGAAGCACGAGTGTGTGCATAACCAACTAGTAATATGATGCATCATAGTACCGAGACTACAAAAGCACTCTAATCACATACTAAAAAACATTGATGCACACCGTACCCTTAAAATAACATCGATCCACTCCTACTTCTATAGTATTCCTTCAATGGCACGCCGAATGTTTTCACCGAACTACAAGTGGGTGCATAACCACTCAAAAAGATGCTATTTTAGGGAACCGAAACTCAAGAATCACTCTAACCATGCACCGAAAAATACGGACACACACTGGACCCCTAAAATATTAACGGTTCCCTCGTGCTGCAGCAAATGCGATCGTACGTCGAACGCTTTCATTAAACTATGAGTATATATGTATCCACCTGCGAAGACTCTCTATCATGGTATTGAGACTATAGAACCATTCTACATAGACAACAACTAACATTGATGCACACCGTACCGTACATCTAAAATAGCATCGATCCACTTCGACTTGCATTGTAGCCTTTCGATAGTACGCCGAACGCTTACACCGAACTACGAGTGCGTGGATAACCACCAAAGAAGACGCTGCACTAGGATACCGAGACTCAAGAATCACTCTAACCACACACCGACGAACATGGACACTCACGGGATTCCCAAAATAGTAACGGTTCACTCTGACTTATACTGCAGCCCATGCAATCGCACATCGAACGCTTTCACTGAACTACGAGTGGGTGCGTATCCACCTGGAAAGACTCTCCATCATGATACCAATACTATGGAAGCACTCTAACCACACACCAAAAAATACTGACGCATATCGTACCCTTAAAATAGCATTAATCCACTTCGACTTGCACACCAACCCTTCCGTGACACGCCGAACCTTTCACCGAACTACCAGTGGGTGCTGTAAACACTCAAGAAGATGCTGGGTTAGGGTACCGAGACTCAAGAATCACTCTAACCACGCACTGACGCACACAGATACACACAAGACCTCCAAAATAGTAATGGTTCCCTCCGACTTGCATTGCAGCCCATGCGGTCACAGCTCGAATTCTTTTACCGAAGTACGAGTGGGTGCGTAACCAACTAGGAAGACGCTGCATCATGGTACCAAGACTATGAAAGTACTCTTAGATCATACCGTAAAACATTGACGCACACTATACCCCTAAAATAGCATCGATCCACGCCGACTTGCACTGTAGCCCTTCACTGGCACGCCAAACGCTTTCACCGAGCTACGAGTGGGTTCGTAACCACTCAAGAAGACACTGCTTTAGGGTACCAAGATTCAAGAATCACTTTAACCATGCACCAACGAACACGAATACACACGGGACACCCAATATAGTAACGATTCCTTCTGACTTGCACTGCAGCCCATGCGGTCGCAACTCGAATTCTTTTACCGAAGTAGGAATGGGTGTATAACCAATTAGGAAGACGCTGCATCATGGTTTGATACCACGGAAGCACTCTAACATTATACCGAAAAACATTGACTTACATAGTACCGCTAAAATAACATCGATTCACACTGACTTGCACTGCAGCCCTTTGGTGGTACGCTGAACGCTTTCACCGAGATATGACTGGGTTCGTAACCACTCAAGAAGATGCTGCATTATAATACTGAGACTCAAGAACCACTCTAACCACACACTATCGAACAAGGACACACACCGAATTCTCAAAATAGTAACGGTTCACCCCAACTTTGATTGCCTTGTTATAGTAATGGACCACACCCTCATTTATTGATGTTGTTAGTAATGATCCATGTTGTTCATTCAAATTTAAAGATTTTTTTATTCCGATAATAAAAAAATGTGGCAGATCAAATAACCAAGTGGTCCACATCATCTTCATTTACATTTAATGGTACATACTTAACACACTACTAATACTTTTTACGGCCCACCTTCCACTTCAGATCCGCCTCATTTTTTTTTTCTAATAATATAAAAGAGGATGAGAAAACTACTCGACAGTATCGATCAACAAATTAAATTTATATGGGCCCCATTTCAAAGGTTTAACGTAACTGACAATTTCAAGGATTAAAGTTGTAATAAAGTAAGACCACAAGGGTAGCAGTGTAAATTTAGACAGCTGTCGTGAGTAAATTCACAATTTTTGTCTCTTTTTTAGGCCTTTGTGAAAAGACAAAATTAACCTCTATGAGTATTTACGTTAACCTACAAGTGCTTGTAATAGATCCGGCCTCATCACTCATTTGTGATCCTAAGCTTGTGGCTCACTTGATGATCGAAATTCATCATCCTTGGCCAAAGTGTATATTTCAATCAGCTGATAACAATTATTTTGTCCAATATCACATGTACAATAATTTTATATATTAAAATTGAGTTAATAATCAAACTCGAATTCTCATAAATATACCATTTAATTTCGATATATTTTTATTTTAGGATTCCAACACAGTTCGAATATAAGCTGCAAAACAAAGGTGAGGATTGATAATCATTTTATCTTTTAGTTGGAATCTAATGCAATCCAAATACATGCTCCCAAGACACAAACTTTAAAAACAGGTGAATGTGGACTATCAAGATGGGCCCCAATATGAAGAACGTGGACCGCAAAAAAGTGTCCCCCATCGTTATGGTTGCTGGCCTGGTTTTCTTTGCCCCACTGTAAATGGTAGGAAAGGAGGAGCAGCTAAGATGGTAGGCCAACTAATCCGGTGGTCCACTTGAGCGGTGTCATTTTCGGGAGCGGATTGCCTGTGACCCCGGGCACAGAGATATCTCTGTGCCCGTAGCTGTGTGGGTCCCATAGAGATGTCAGTGACAAATCCACTCCGTCCATCTGTTTTTTAAGACAAAATTAGGACAGGAAATAAAAAATCAGATAGATTAAAAACTCAGGTGGGCCACACCAACAAAACAGTGGGAACACTAACGTCCACAATTGAAACCTTCCTGGAGCTGACCATGATGTTTATATGCCATCCAGACCGTTCAAAGAATTATTAACAATCAGATAAACTGTAATGAAAATATTAGCCTTATGCAAAACCTTTTTCACCGTTAAGTATACAATACCCACTTTTTCCTGTGTTATGGCCCACTTGAGTTTTGGATCTGCATTATTTTTATAATAATATCCTAACGTGGTCTTACAAAACAGATTGACGGAGTGGATTTGTCACTGACATCCCTATGGGCCCCACACAGCTACGGGCACAGAGATATATCTGTGCCCGGGGTCACAGGCAATCCGCTCCCGTCATTTTCTACGTTGCACTACGATACACGGTATGATTATGGATTTTTGTGCTCAGGTACAGCTAACCCGACTGGAATTCTTCCTCCACAGCTGTTTCATGCAGCCGCGTAAAACACCAATGCTCTGTGGGCCCATCATTTTTATATAATAAATCCAATTCGTCCATCAGGTAGGAAACATTATTTGAACCTGTTGATATAAAATATCATCCTATTAAAATACTCTGATGTTGAACACTGATTTAAAATATGTAAAACTACCACTCAAATCTATAATTTC